>WHYT01015616.1:46112-61975 GCA_009806455.1 Tetrax tetrax | reverse complement strand
GGCCTTGCAGGCCTCACCCTCTGGCCTCCCGTTGGGTGGCTGACTGGGCCTGACTTGGCCTGGCCCAGCTGCAAGGAGTGGAGAGGAGATGAGATGTGAATGAGTTGTGAAGAGATCCTGAGAGGCATCTGCCTACCTGTTGTGAAGACTTTTTTCCTGTGAGAGGAATGGCTGCAGACATCAAGGGCAGTGAAGAAGGAGGGGGAGCAGTAATGCAGCTCCTGGCCGAGATTCCCCCGCAGCCCGTGGTGATGGCCATGGTGGAGCAGGCTGTGCCCCTGCAGCCCGTGGAGGTCCACGGAGGAGCAGAGATCCCCCTGCAGCCCATGGAGGGCCCACTGGGGCAGCCATTCCAGAGGGACTGCACCCCGTTGAAAAACGACCCACGCTGGAGCAGGGGAGGAATGCGAGGAGTTCTTCCCCAGATGATGAAGCAGTGGCATAAAGTGATGTGTGGTGAACTGACCGTAACCCCCATTCTCTCTTCCCCACTGTGCTGCTCGGGGGGGAAGGTGGTAGAGATGATGTTAGGCCTGGGAAGAGGGAGGGGTGGGGGGAGGTTATCTTGTTCTCTGTCTCATTATCCTGCTTTGGTTTTAATAAACAAATAGCTTTTCCTAAATTGAGGATCTCTTCCTGTCCTTATCTCAAACGTTGAGCTTTTTTTCCTTATATTATCTCTCCCTAGTCTCTCGGAGGGTGGGGGGAGTGAGAGAGCGACTGCATAGTTGGGTCCCAAGTGGGGCTAAACTGCAACAGTGCATTATTGAAACCATACCTGTGGAAACAGATTTTCTTAGTTTCTGTGTGGAAGATCAAGGTAGTGTTTGGAGTTTTCAAGGCCAGCATCAAGACAAGGAAAGCTTCCTTGACGCTTTTCTCATTGCTCTTAAGATAAGTTTTTATTTTGTCTTATGTTCTGCTGGTTGGTAATGAAATAAGTCTGTTAATTTGGAATGTGATAGGAAATTGTGACTGGATCAAGAACATTTGAATTTGGCTTCCGGGAATAGGACCATATTCTGCTTACTTGAACAGTTTTATATACTTTCTATAAGGCCTAGAACTAACTCTCTTCCATTTAAAAACATTATAAAGACTGTTATACCCTGTTATGCTCAAATATGTTAACCTTAAATCTGATATTTTCAAGTAATGGGAGAAATTGTGGCATTTCTTGAATTTCTGAGGGGTAGAAGAGAAGAGTGTATTTTCTGGGACCAGCTGCTCTGAATGTGGAGGTATATGAAGTGCTCTGCCAGCACTAGGAACAGAAAGTCCCTTCAGGATATCACTGCTCCCAATATATCCGTGCAAACTAGGGACAGAGGAAATAAGGTGGCGGGAACTCAATTTTTTTTTTAATGCAGAAAAATTTTAATGCAATAAGAAAAGGAGTTGGCAGGGAGACAGAAAGATTATAGTTTTGGGATACTGGGAAGAGCTACGGTAGATGAGTCACTGCACTGTGCTCTACAGAACATTCCTTTTTGTTGAAGCTGTGTTGTTCATCCTTTAGGTCCTTGTAAATCCAGATCAAAGGAGAGACTGCCGTAAGACTTCTCCATTACACAGTACTGCAGCAGCTTACTGGGAGTAGTTATTGAAAATGCAGATGACACAAAAGCTAATTTTGCAGAACACCACTGCAGCAACAGTCAGAAGCTTCAAATGAACTGCAGATGGTTGTTTGTGTTGCTGAAGGGGTGTAAAGAGAGAGCTCATAGTTGAGAAACACAGGAAGAACAAGAAAAATAGAAATGCCAAGAAATTATAGAGAGCAGCCAAGCTCCCCGTTCTCAGTAACTTCAGTTGCTGTCACGGGGGCTGGGCGCTTCTGTAAACGTTGCCTCTGAGATTAGCCATCCGTCTTCGTTTGCCGGGTCGGGGTTTATTCTTGTTGCAGGGATATTGCTGCTGGGTTTACGAGCAAGGGTTGTAGCAGCAGCTGTAGCTGTAATTGCAGCAGGAAGGGTAGTAGTATCGGGTGGCGTATGTGGTCCTGCAATCTCCGCAGCTATACCTGCGCCGGTAGTGGAACAGGCTCTGGTAGTTGCAGGGGTTGCAGCAGCTGTAGGTCCGGGATCTGCACACGGTCCTGTAGCAGGGGGAGTAGCAGGCGCTGTAGCATGGGTACCCGTAGCAGTAAGACATCTTGGTGGGGTGGAGGGAGGGAGGCAGGCAAACCTGCAGAAAAAAAAAAAAAAGTGGGGTTAAAGGGTAGGCTGACACTAGATTTGGAAAGAAATATTGAGCAAATCCCTCAGCTTTTGGATGTGATTTTGGCTTCCATTTTATTCAAGCCCTTTCTGTGCTCCCTCTTCATTAGATTTGACCATGAGACAGTTTCTATTCTTTAGTTTCTCCTACAAGTCAACGTAATATCCTGTATTTTTGAACTTTGGATACAGGAGGTTCAGCTTGCAGATGTGCATCCAAACCTCTGTGTCTGTGAGCCTTTGGTGTCCGAGCTCCCAGCACAGGCAGCTGAGGTCAATCCCACAGTTAGACTGCGGCTCAGGACATGCATGTGTAGGTGTCCTCATGTCTGACCTGCATCCCACACAGCATTTTCAAAATTTTTCCGAAGCTTTCGTACACAACATGACAAGTTTGTTAAAGTCAGCCTCCTTGTCTGTTTCTATCCTGGCGTGTAAACGATTCCTTTTCATGTAACTTTGGTTCAACCATCTTGTTAGTGCCAGCTGTAGCAAGGGTACTGAAAATACTCTGCTGTGCAGCAGAGAGCTAAGGTTTAAATCCTCTATCGCTGCAGATGAGAGCGGCTCTAGTGACTGCAGAGAGACTAAAACAATTCATGTGACCTGTCTGCATTCCTTATTGCAACAGCTTTCCATCAGAAAGCCATTTTCGCTTTGCGCAATATACAATTCTGCCCATGAACCAAAAGTGCAGACAGTGTCATCAAGGGAAAAAAGAAAATTTCTCTTCCATTAAAAAAATCAAAGTAGAGCTGTTGCTTTCTCTTATGTGAAGACAAGACTTCTTACTAAGCTTCACGTCTTACCAACGATATCTGAAAGTTCATTCATCAATGTCCCCTCTTTTTAAACTCTACAGCTTAAAAGCATACAGCCTAAAATACTTCTACCTTTGTTACGTATCAGAGAACGTTAGTGAAGGACTTATTCCAAAGTTAAAGGAATCTCTATGAGAACAGGATCTGAACTTACCAAGTTCACGGAGGAGAGTAAGCCAAGAGGAACGCTGTGAGGAGTGTGGGGTTGTGAGCGCTTTTATATGGTTCTGTAGACCTGGGGAAGTTGGTGCAATTCCCCCTGTGCTTCCGTTGCCTGTTAGTCACAAAAACCATTTCGGAAGTACATCACCAGTCCAATTGCTGTAATTCTTCTTCTCCACATTTAGGACAATTTTCACATTCCTCTGGTACCTCATTATGATTACACTCTGTGAGTTTATTTCATTGTAAAACTTTCCAGGACAAATGAGTTTGTGGGAAACCACCCAAAGGACGACTGGGATTGAAACTAGAGGATACGCAGAACAGTTCCAGCTCTGCTGCCTGCCTACCTGGGGAGTCCACAGACTCTTTCTTTTTGTTATTTCCCTGCAATGAAGGTGGATACTGCACATTGTGGGGTGATGGAAAATACCTGAGGAGGAAAGAGGCATTACACTATGTGCTTAGGGCTTTTACCAAACATTTTGATTCATTTCCGTAGCAATTAATAACAGGCGTTCCATTGATTCCTTTAGGTCCTTCTACTGCCTATAATTTGTCATATGCACTACGAGACGGACAGGCCAAGGCATAGGATCAATTAAAGGAGCATCTGAGCAATGTGTCCGAGACTTAGTCTCTTTTTTCTTTTTTTTTTTTTTCTTTCTTTTTCCCAATGAAATTCTTAGATAATCTTGCTTAAACCTCATGATGTAAGACACATATGAAATATTTGGCTTTTATATACATGAGATATATAATACTGGGGCAAGTGTTGCTCCAGGATCAGGTAGCGCAGAACAAACTGTTCCTGTTGCTCTACCATTGGGACTGCAGTAGAGAAAAGGGGGAGAACAGTCTTTTAGGAAGGCCGTGGAAGCCAGTAGCACGGAGACTGGGTGTTCCTGACCGGTGGGAAGCATTTGATGGGCACGGTGGCTGGAGACTCTCCTAGCAGCGCATTATCTTACGAGGTCCCAGCTTTGCAATGAGCTTCAGTAGAATAAAAAGACGGGTGAGGAGTTGGAAGTTGCTCTCTGCAGAAGGAATCTTTCTAAGCTGGGAAAGGAGAAATCACTTCTCTGATTTTTCGTGGTGGTGTTACCCAGTGAGATACGACTCATCCATCTGAGTATGATGATGACTGCAAAGCCTTAGTTTTAATAAAGAGAAACATCACTTAGCCTAGGGGTTCCCTTCCCCGTTCTGCTGTTTATTATACATCGAGGTACCTTTCAGTAACAAACCATTAATATTTAAATAATACAAACATTGCTAAAGTAAGTCTTTAATGACTGTTTCGTAAGACATTGATACCATAAATTGTGATGGGGCTCAGCACTTCTAGGATGTCTGTTATTATCCTCATTTAGTATGCAAATGAGGAATGTCTCACTGCAGTGAAGGTCATACAAGGAGGTATTTGTCGAGAATTAAAAAAAAAAAAAAAATAGAGAAGGCTCTTGGTTTCATGTGTCGTGCTGTGCTTTATTTGCGAAGCCAGTGTTCGATGAGGTTGAAAACCAGAATCAATAAAATTTGCTGTAATGTAATATTTATAATTTTAACTTCCAAATGTTCTGCTAATATCAGCATTCTCCAACTTCATTTACATTTACTTTGATGATATTCTGAACGAGCTTTTTAATGGTATGAGCAGGTGCAATGGCAAGGTATAGATTATGGGATTAATTTTTCCTCTCTCCTTTTTGTATATGTATGCTATAGTTACCCAAGTGATTGGTAGACTTTCATATTTTTTTTTTGTTTTCTTTAGTGAACCAGACTGAAATAAGATATTAAAAATATAAAATAAAAGTATTTTAGAAGAGGAGGAGAAAGTAGTTATTTTTTTTCTTAAATACAGAACTCAGTTTTACAGCACGGGAGAAGGCAAAGAAAAGCGGCACAAAATATGTTTGCCTCCTCTGCTGCTCTAGCAGTAGGAATTTTTATTTTGTGAGGAGGAGAAAGTGAACTAGGTTTTATTTTAAATGTATATGTATGTTAGGTATGTGTTAGTGTGCAGAACTTAGTTTTTTTTTCTCTAGGAAATGCTAACATGGACCACAAGCCTAGTGTAATTTCTAGTAAGAACCCATTATCTTCCAACCAAATGTTTTAGTTCTCTCTGAAAACAAAAATAAAGTACAGTTGAAGCTCCTTCCAGTTCAGGCTACGTGTAAGTTTAATATGTTAAAAATATCCCAAATGTATGAATTTTGATTTTCAGTCATCCCTACTCTGAATATCTGTCCTTCTCTTGTCCATTCTGGTATCTTGATTTGCTAATTAAAACTGAGGATGACCCAAAAAGTTTTAAGATGAAAGGCATCTGTAACCTTTGCATTGTCACGCGGAGATGAGAGCAGGTTAATAATCCTTGACGTTAGAGAAACCAATTATATTAATTGAAGTTGTGATGCATGCAAAAAAAAATTGGTTTTGTTGCTCTTTGCGCAGGTCAGAAGATCATAATTTCTGAGTGACCAAGCAACCTGTTGCATGACGGCTGAAGCCAGGTTCCTCAGAAACAGCTGAGGAGCACTGAAATGGCCGTCAACTGTCTGTCCTGGAAATTAAACAAGTGCATGGGATTTTTCAAAGTTACCTAAAATTAATAGAATACTTTGATGTCCCAGATATTGAAAATCAGAAATTGAGCTCGGGAAGTGTGAGTTCCCTAGCGCCTGTACTTCTGTACCTACAAACAAAAGTGATTTTCCCCACATTATTCCTTCATTTGTTCTATTTTTCTAACTGTGCTGGAGCAGAGTTTATATCAGAACTAATACAGATATTTTTAAGAAGTTCTTTTTAATATACACTTTTAAAAGTTAATGAAAAATGTCGACATTTTCTCTCAAGATGGATTTCTTTCTCTTTAAATTTTATTTTACGAAGTGCATAGTTATTTAATCTCCTATCATGTCAGCAATAAGACCATATAGAAATAATGAATGTAATTCTAAATACATACGAATAAGGTATATTTGTGTGTGTTTGCGTGTGTACATAAGAAACCCCATCATTTCTTGAGATGTGATCCTTTTTTCCATATTTCTTCTGACATTGTGCTATGACTGACAGCATTTATTGAAAAATTCTCCTAACTTCATTTTTTGAAATATTGAAGGTTATTTCATATGAGTTTAAATATTTTTATTATTTTTTGCATTATTTATAAAATGTAAATCTGATCATTTTTAATTAGTAGTGTAGTTTTTCACTTATTGAAAGTCTTTTTCAAATTTCTTCATATTACTCTGAAGTAGGAGAGTCTATGATATGCTGTATCAACTTATATCTTAAACTTTTATAACAAATCTATGCATAAACCAGAGCTACTTACAAATGAAAAATTAATACCGTCACATTCTGAATTTGCACTTTGTGACCAGTTGAGGGAAACATTGATTTGCACTTTTAGACTATTAGATCAGATAAGAACAATTTCAGTAAAAGGAAATTAATATAACAATTCAGCACAGTAAGCACAAAAAGCCTTTGTTAGTAGGTAATTTGTCCAAAATAATTTTCCAGAAAAGTACCCAATGTGTTACTGCAGACTAGAATGGTGAATTTTCAAAGCGGGATTCGGTGGATGTTTTTGGCAGCTCACCCAGGCACACATGGCCTTGTTTTCTTCAGGTTTGTCTTTTGCAGACTCTTCTGCCAACCTCTTGAATAACCTGTTGAATAAGTATCTAGGTTCTGCTTCATTTCTATGCTCCGCTTTTGCGTGGATGCAAATTCACATGAACCTCACTTCTGCAGGGAATCAGTTGTACCTGGCACTTACAGGATGAGGCAAGAAACCCTACAGCGATCCCTCCCCAATGGTCTACCCACCAGGGAAACGTCAGTGCCGAAGTCCATAATTCTGCCACCTACATGCAGATCAGCGTTTGCTGAAGAGCTGAAGCTCCTGCAGACTGGGAGGAGAAGCATTTCCTGTTGGAGATCTCTTCCAAAACTCAATTTTCTTGTGGCTCTAGATGGCTCCAGCCTGGGAACCGTCCCAGCAGGTTCATCCCTTCGTCATCATCAAGCTGATAGTCACTTTTACTTTAAGCAACTCTTCTCCCTCCCTGTCACGTGCCTTCCTGTTAATTACGGGGAAGAATGACTTCCCCTCAAAGCCTCGCCTTATCTGGAATCTGCATTCTTCTCGTCTTTCTGTGTAAAACAGATTTTCCTGATGGCTAAGGATGCTTGCAGGATACATGCCCAAAAGCCAGCCTGGGCAGGGCAGTGATGGAGAGGACTAAGCTCACACGTCACACACAGGACAGCAGCCAAGTAAAGTTTATCTCTGGTGGAGAAAGGGCAATATTTATACCTCAGTATGCGTTGGGAAGAGGTGACTGTGAGCTGCCATGCGTTCTTGTGTCAGGTATCTATTTCAGAGCTGGGAGTCTGGCATTTTGTGTGTCTCAGTGCAGTTTGGATCTTCAACGGAAGCATAACTTGGGCTGGAGGTAGTCAACAAGTCCTGATATAATTTTCTTAAATCTTCGCATTTCTAAGCTAGTATTTTGGAAATAAGCAGCCTTTTGGTGTGTTTAGTGGAAGAGGGGGCAGAGTTAAGACAGGGCAGATGTAAATTTTCAGGACAGTTTTGGAGGAGACAGAAACTGAGGTGGTCAGTCCGTCCTCAGTCGCTTCATATTCTACAGGATGCTTAAAACTGCAGATCTGAAAAAGTTAGTGCCTTGGGTTTTTTTGCCATGTGTCAGGCAAATAATTATTAAAGTCAAATATAAAAGAAAAAAAACAGAAAGCAGTACTGCGATGCAGATCTTTTAATAAGAATTAGAAGCAGTGTATACAGCAGTTACAGCTTGTAGTAGCACAGAATAGGAGTATCCAGAGATTCACATATTCTTTAAACAAGGAGTCACTACGCTTCACAGCAGATGCTTTTGGGACTACAGTGGTGGTTGGTGAAGGGCAGAGCTGTCAGCACAGCGTATGGCAAGACGAGGCGTCTGCCCTGCTCCGCATCTCCTGTTGCAAAGCTACACATCAAAATACACAGTACATCCACCAAGAAAGGCTATGAAGGAAGAGTTGACCCTAAACGCGGGTTATTAGAAATAAATGCAGATAATTGAAGAGAGATGCTAAGCACTCGGGGCCGTTCCTGACGGCAGTCGCTGTCATGGGAGCTTAGCAAAGGTAAAATTCGTAGAGGAGCCATAAATCACTACTTTGCCTTTAGTTTCCTATCTGGTCGTTGCATGGCTGGGTTTAGTAGGGGTAGCAGGGGTAGCAGCTCCCATGGCTGTACCTATGGGTGTAGTAAGAGGAGTAGGGGTAGCAGTGGCGGGAGCTGTAGGAGGGGTAGCAGTGGCGGGAGCTGTAGGAGGGGTAGCAGTCCCGATAACTGCACAGATCCCTGTAGCCCCGGTAGCCGCAGGGCACCCCGCAGTCGTAGGTCCGGTAGCTGTACACGGTCCTGTAGTTGCAGGGAGAGTAGCAGATGTCCTCACACTGGTTCTGGTAGCAGTGAGTCATCTTGGTGGGATGGAGAGAGGTGAGTCTGAAACACAGCAGAAGAGAAGGAGATAAGGTCTGTCCCTTGCTGCTTTTGGCAAACCCTGTGTGAGCATGGGAAAGAGGGAGAGGAGAGAAGGGCGAACACGGGAACCAACTGAACATCTCCATTCAAGGCTATACCCCAACTCCTTCTTGCCCAGCTCCCTCCTTTCCGTTTTCCCCCTTCTTTTCTCTGTAAAAATATTTTATGCTGCTTTTCTTGTTGCTGTTGCTTAAAATTGGCATTCTAGATTCAGATTGTATTTTAGAGAGCATATTGTTAGGGTTAGGTTGTCTGTCTCAGTGTCCACTGTTTCTCTAAAGACCATAAGTGAACAGACACTGGTTCAGGAATCAAATCTGCCAGTTTTTGCTGTTGAGACAAGACACCATGGAAGAAATCCTCCCCTTGTGCAAGTCAGCAGTGCTCTGCAAAAAAAAAAGCAGCTCCTTTATTTGGACCTGTGTCCATGACTTAATTGTCAGTTCAATATATATACTTACTTTTTCTTTGAAATAATTTTTAAAATGTAATGCATTTTCTGCTTCAAAATAAAAAAGCCTGAAATGCTTCAGTGTATCAAAAAATAACATAATTTCTCATAGTGCATGGCTAGATGAGAGAGTCTTCTAAGCTTATGTGAGCACCTTAATATTATATTTTTAACAAAAAAGAATTGTAGTTGCATGGCTGTGAAATCACAGCCTGTGCTTTTAAAGTATAACTGCCATCTGTATAGTAACGTAGCAAACCCACAGCATCTACACAGCAATAAAGACATCGTAGTAAGTTTGACTTACCAAGTTCAGGGAGAATGTGAGTCTGGAGATGCGAATAGAGAGCCCTGAATTTCTCTCCCTTTTATACGTTTATCTGACCAAGCCTCCTGTGCTTTACACTCCTATTCATCACAAAACAAATTTTCTTACGCACGTCATTCCTTCACTTGATGTAATTGTTTTTCTTGGTTTGTGATTATTAGTCAGTTGTTGGCTTCCAAAAGCATGACATTGGATTGTAGTGTTCTTTCATGTTCAGACTTCCTGGGTCAATTATATTTGTAGAATTTGTGTGGTGAAATCTGAGTTATAACAGGAAAAAGAAGGAAGGATATTGAGAGAAGAATTGATTTGTGTTCACAATTCCAGTTTTGGAAGAATGGATCATTTCCGTACATGAAGCTTGCAATGACTGGATTGTTTTGAGGAAGAAAAAATTGCATGTTTAGGTCAAAAATATTGGCATTATTTGTATTTATCATTTTGTATTATTTCCAGCTCAAAAGCAGAAGTACAAGAAAGGTGTTTGGATCAGAGGACAAGTTGGGTCTGTACCTTGCCGCAGTCCAATATGTACGGATGTGTTAATTGTATACTGTGACCTGCCACGGGAAAGTTGTTCTGTAGAAAATCCAATTTACTTGTTTGCTGTGCTCTATCAGTTCCTTCTACCAAACTTCAACAGGCACCTCCTAAGTCTGTGTAGAAAGAAACTCTGGCCCTTTTTGGTGTAAGAACAGTGGAAATATTTTTTAACAAGGTAAGGAATTGGTGACACAACTTTGAGAACTGTAAAGTAGGTAGCAATCAATAAATCTAAAGGCTTTCAAGGAGAAATAATGGTGTTCAAAATTTCCAGGCTTTGCACCATATGTGAAATAAACTTACAAACTTGGTGTTCTGGAGAACCAGCCCAAGCAAGGAAAATTTAATTGGATCAAAAATATCTGCTTAGTGGTTGTTTACCCTTAGATCAGAAAATGATTCACTGAGGGGTTCATTACAAGGAAGAAGATAAAACAAACAGGAACATATCTCTGTAATAATTGTAGTTTTCCTGAGAAGTCCCCAAAAGCTAAATATGGCTTAACATGACATCTTCTTAATGTTGCTGAGGTGTTTAACTTAATGTTGGTAATGATGGTGAATAATGCTGAGCCCTGTGAATGTGACCTGGTAAGCAGCAACATCCCGGTCTTCCCTGGTGACCTTCACCTCCAAACACTGCTGTTTACTCACATCTAAAGGAAGGATAATAACAGGCACGTCAGAAGTTCTGGGCCTTTCTCTAAATTTTGAATATCAAAGCCTTTATTAATACTTATTAAAGATTTACACCTACAAAGAGATTTATTATTTAAATATTAATACTACGTTACTGGAAAATGCCCCAGTGTCATGTAACAGTTTCTAAAAATGTCTATCGGGTTATCCTGTTCCTATGCTTTAAAGTTGTAATTCATAGCTTCAGAATTGAGTCTCTGAAAGTTTTTTTTTTTTTCCCTAAAACTACGTCATATACATACCATTTTAATGCTTATAGGGCAATTTTCTAGCTGAATCAATCTGTACAGAAATATTCTATTGCATGATGGCATCAAATCAAATAAATGCTCTTTCCCCCTTTGCTAGTCACAGGAAATGTTGGAAGGGATTGTTAAGAACGTGCTGTTTCACGTGTCATTGAAGTTATGAAACGCATGAAAAGGAGAGGTTACCTCTTCCACAGGTATTTCAGAAAGAAATGTACAACAAAGTAAAGCTGGTCTTCCAAAAATGACATGTTTGGTAATTTACGCGTCTCTGGACATTCTGTCGACGCGTTGCTGTACTGAAGAGGTGAATTCAGCATGATGATACCAAGTCTTAATTGCCCTATACAATTTTGAGATGAAAGAAACCTGGAGGGTGTAGCCTGCGTGTCATGCTGCCGGACCGATAATCAGAAACTCCGGGGAGAACCGGTATATCAATGAGAAGGAGTTGTGAGGGAAGCAAAATGCGTTTGGTGATTGGAGCCGACCCCGGGGCGCAGACATGCCTCTCATGGGGTGGGTGGGACTGGGCGCGCTATAAAAACCCGCGCAGCTGAGAGTAATGCATTCGCTTCTCCTGCCTTATCCTCCTTGCAGAAGTGGGTAAGTCAGAATAGATTTAGAAAACCTAGTGCAAAATGAGGAGATGTATTTGATACTATTTTTCCTCACTTCTGAGTTGCTAATCTACAAGTGCTGTAGAATAATGTATTGGGAATTAAGGTTGTGATTTGATGAGAATTATTTGTATGTAGGGTATTCTTTCCCCCATGGATTTTCATTAATATCGGAGCATTTGAAACTGTGTCAGTCCTGTGTGTATCCCACTTCTCCCTTGAAGTTTTTATCTCCGTATGCCTGAGAAGGATTTTCCAGTTTATTTCCTGACGGCTCCCTTTTGATACAGTCGTCACGGTTCGCAATTTCATCTCTATTCATGGGTGCAGCCAGTGGGGCTGTGCAGGGAAGCTCAGAAAGGCTGGTCGGGACAGAGGATTAGGGGGAAGACCCAGCACTAAAAATCAGCACAGAGCAGTAGATGAGTACAGAGGGTATCGGGCAGCATGCTGCTTTGCTGGGTCTCTCTTCCCTCCCTGCATCCTCGCATTTATTTGAGATTTACTTGCTGTTGGCAGCGTTGTCTTACAGACTTTTTCTTCCTTTTGGTGTTTGAGGCTTGACTCCCTCCATCACATCAAGATGACTCACTGCTACCAGAACCAGTGTGAGGACATCTGCTACTCTCCCTGCAACTACAGGACCGTGTACAGCTACCGGACCTACGACTGCGGGGTGCCCTGCGGCTACCGGGGCTACAGGGATCTGTGCAGTTATCGGGACTGCTACCCCTCCTACAGCTCCCGCCACTGCTACCCCTCCTACAGCTCCCGCCACTGCTACCCCTCCTACAGCTCCCGCCACTGCTACCCCTACTCCTCTTACTACACCCGTAGGTACAGCCATGGGAGCTGCTACCCCTGCTAAACCCAGAAGGATTTAATGGGAAACAAGGACTGAGAACTAATTACTGAATTCACGGCTACTGTTAGAGAGAGGGTTTGCAGAAGCTCTGGGTCCAGAAACGCAGCTGAAAGCTGTTGGTATTTTGGAGAGCTCAGTGTTTCTGTAAAACTTCTTCAATGTTCTTCCAAAATGTTTTATCTTTCTTTTTCCCTACCGACTTCCTAACCCTACACAGGTTTGGTGGTGTAATGGAAGTTGGGCTTAACATGGGTTAATATGGGTAAACAACCTCTTAACTTATTTCCCAGCTAAATTAATGAAATCTAGAGTGTATGTGTACTAGGCTTCCTATAGATGTTTCTAACTTAACTGCTTTTGAAGCTATACCAAAGAAACAGTAAATAATCCGATCTCTTTTGTTTCATTGGATTTAAGGCAAGCAGAAGAGTTTGAACGTGGAAATTGATAGACAAATGCTACAGCTGTAGCAGCAAAAATGGTACCAATGAAACTGGGAGAGTTTCTGCATATATAGATTAGTCTCTGTATGCATTCTTTTCTGCTTTCTGTACTGTTTTAGATCATCACTGTCAGCTTTATTCCTATTAAAAATGTTATAGCATCATTAATGTCCTTGTTCTTTTTCTTGCTTGGATGTACACAGATTTTTGTCCCCTGCTTAATATGTTTTACAAAGACATACTGCACCTTGTAGCTTTTCTGAATGTCAGCTGAACCTGAATACATTTTGCAAAGTAATAACCCACTAGTATCTCAGAAAATCGAGTCATCCATTCTGGAATTTCCTAGGAAGGATTTGTAAATATACTTTTAAATTTGCCTCAGCATTACAGTGCGTGTGCAGACATAGGACACAACAGCACCACATCTTAGTGATTTTTAAAGCACAGGCTGCCTGCAGGCAAACCCAATTTAACTGGGGAATAAGCCAAGAATTTGGAAGAAAATTGCTTTTTCTCAAGTGCCTTTGTACTGGCAGCAGCTGGGATGCTTTCTGGATTGAGAGACCTGATCTCTTACAGAGCAGGAAGTTGCACAGTTTCTGTTCACCTTATTAAGTGCTGGCAAGGATAAGTGTTTCTGCAAGGCTCCATTTGAATGACAACGAAACGGTGTGAAGTTCCCAGGCTGTGCAATCACACGGTGGTTATTAGGGTGAGATCCCTTGACGCACCCCTGAAGTGACTCTCCTATTCATGACTGAAGGACCTAACTGGCAGCGGTAGTAACCTCTTAATAGTACAATGCTGTAACACAGTCTAGGCATACACCAGCAGGTGAAGTGCTTTGAAAGCCCTATTAAATCCTAGAACCCTTACTGAGAAGGTAATTGCTGTCCTTTGAACACTAAGAGGCCATTTGAGAGCAGTCTCGCAGGAGGAAAGGAGCTCAGTTGTGCTACAGTACAAAATAGGAGGACAAAATTCATTGAAAACCTTTGCAAGTAAAGCTGTGGGTTACACTTCCAGCATCTTTTGGGATGGAGCTTTCTCCTGGCTTCTGAGGAGCTTTGTTCCTAGGAAAGATCTCACCAACTTTGGTGCCTGACACGTTCCCTGCAGAAGAACAGTGCAACCTGTATCTTGGCATAAAGTTGGATTTAGCTGGAACTGGTTGTAGTTTCAATTTGTCATTAGCTAAATCTATTAAATACAATCTGGAAAGTTATGAGTGAGTTACTGAGTAAAAACTGGAAAGTATTATGTGTCTCGGAGCACATAAGTAAGCGACGTTAGCTGAAAATAATTGCTAATATCTCAGTAGTTCTATGGAATATTTATAGACCTAGCTACTTTAACAGGGGACCTAGTTAAAAGAAAATCAGAAATATTTGAAATACCACACACATATATGTTTCTTCTACTCCAAGAAATCTTAAGACTAGAAAGAAATCCAAATTTCTGGGATGAGAACGCAAAGACAGTAATTGTAGTGTCTATCATGCTTGTTTGTCCAGAGCCACATTTGCATAAAAAATTTGAAGGCTATAAAATCACTTTCTGACTAAAGCTTATATTGAAATGTCTCAACATGTACTTTTGAAGTGACTATTATTCAATAACGAAGCACCTAATAAGAATAGTAAGCTTTTAATAGAGTAATAGCAGGCTATTAATACATAAAATTGTTATGAGCGTGTGAGAAGCGCTTTGAACTTCCCAGACTATGTAGAGTGGAAAAACGTGAACACATTGTATATTTCTGCTTGAGAAAAGGAGCACAAAGTAACAAATTCAGTGATTTTTTTTTTCCTTCAAAAGCTGTTCCTTAGGATGGGGCTAATGACTTGATTGTATCTGTAGTAGGGTGTCTATCACAACCTGTTGGACCTCTCACAAACCCTTTTCACTAACCCACACTTGACACTTCTGGTGTGTGACCGTGTGGCTGGAGCTTCGCTATCAACACATCCCTGACCAAAATCGGCAGAGCAAACTCATACAAACGAACCAACAGTCAAGTTACTGATGCAAGGAGGATACTTTAATGGGGATGAAAAATGCAAGAGACAGTGAGAGCAGGAAACAAAACAACACAGAAACAATAAATGGGAAACATGAAAAATGCAAGGCACAACCCAGGGCTCGGCCCCAAAGAGTTCCCCTTCCTGGTGCAGGTTGGGAATCTCAGAGCTGGGCAGAGCAGGGGACCTCACATCTGAGGATGAGTACAACTTCATGTATCGCAGCTGGAGGGGAGCTTTTGGAGGAATTGCTGGAAACCTGAAAGCCTCCAGCTGAAGGTCTGCAGGGCTATTCCATGCAAACAAGCAAGGATCACAAAGTTCAAGCAGCTGCTTTGCCACAGCCTAAAGAGGGCTGAAAGCTTTGTTCCGCATCCGGTGGTAGAAGACAAGAGGGGCTACTTGTGAAGAGCCAGGGCAGATGCAGCAGTGAACTCCATGGATATTTGGGGCTTAGCAAGGCCCACAGTTGCCACTGAGGTACCTGTGGCCTCGGGCCCAGCCGCCGTATCCACAGCTCCCAAAGCCTCCATAACCCCCATAGAGACCATAGCCTCCATAGCCCCCAGAGAGACCATAGCCTCCGTAGCCACCAAGGCCACCATAGCCCCATGAGCCTCCAAAACCACCACGGCTTCCAAAAGTGCCACCAAAGCCACCTCCAACGCCGGGGGCTCCCACTGAGCCAACAATGCTGGTCTGTGGGAAGGAGCTGAGGATGGGCCCGGGGAAGGTGACCACTGAAGCTGGGGGCTGGATCACCACAGTGGAGTCAGGGCACTGCCGCACGCAGGGCTCGTTGGCGGTGTCAGCCAGCGGGGCTGGGGCGGCCACCCCACAGGAAGGGACGCACAGG
>WHYT01015616.1:23663-45096 GCA_009806455.1 Tetrax tetrax | reverse complement strand
CCTGTGCGTCCCTTCCTGTGGGGTGGCCGCCCCAGCCCCGCTGGCTGACACCGCCAACGAGCCCTGCGTGCGGCAGTGCCCTGACTCCACTGTGGTGATCCAGCCCCCAGCTTCGGTGGTCACCTTTCCCGGGCCCATCCTCAGCTCCTTCCCACAGACCAGCATTGTTGGCTCAGTGGGAGCCCCCGGCGTTGGAGGTGGCTTTGGTGGCACTTTTGGAAGCCGTGGTGGTTTTGGAGGCTCGTGGGGTTATGGTGGCCTTGGTGGCTTTGGGGGCCTTGGTAGCTATGGAGGCTACGGTCTCTCTGGGGGCTATGGAGGCTATGGGAGCTGCGGATACGGTGGCTGGCGACGAGGCCACAGGTACCTCAGTGGCAACTGTGGGCCTTGCTAAGCCCCACCCTGGGTCCAGCCACAGATGAAGGAGAGCTCTGCAAAAGCCCCAGGCACATCTTGACCCTGCACCCTGAGAAGGGACTCCCCATCTGCATTGCTGTACTCCGCAGCAGCTTGGATGACCTGTGCCTGCTTGGGGCCCATCTCTGCCTTCCTCCTGCCCTGCTCAGTCATCCCTTCCAGACTCGCTGGCCCGTGAAGATGCAGAACCCTGCTGGGTGCCTGCTCCTGCGGCTCGACTGATGCTCGCTTTCACTCTGCCCTCTGCCCTGAGACTGGGGAAAGCCCTGGCCAGGACCCTGCTCTTCTCCCAACTCCCTCTTCCCCTGGAACTGCAATAAAATCTCTGTTGCATCACAATGTTGACCCATGGTTTTTCTTGAACCTTCGTCTTATTTCATACTTACCTCAAACCGGAGAGCCTGTGGTTCTGGGCTTTCTGAGTGTCCTTTCAAAGCCATCAAACAGCCACGATACCAAAACTCTTTGAGCAGGAAGTTGGACTGCCTACCCTCTTGTAGTCCCTCCTTGAGAAGGAGGAGGAGCAGGATGCAGGGTGCAGGAATGTGGAGTGGATGGAGGGTAGGCAGCTGGGGAGGTGCTGTAGGTTTGTCACCCTCTCCTCTGTTGACCCATGTCTTCCCAGGTGGCTCTGACCTGAGCCTTTCCCCTTGTGTGACTCCATTGGAGTCCCAAGCCCCACAGTCCTGGGGCTGCAGGCAGCCCGTGGGGAATGTCCAGAGTGGGCAGCAAACTCACTGTGGGCCCAAGAGCTTTGGCTGCAGAGTGCGGGAGCCCAAAGTGGGGAGAAGACAGAGAGGACAGAGAGGGAGAATGTGTTGTCAAAGGGGATGAGCACGGGCCCCGCTGCAGGCCAGCCCATGGTAGAGTAACACGCTGCCAAGGGCAGGGAGGAGGAAGTGAGGCATGTCCCACAGGTCACCATGACCGAGGTCCTGGGCAGGAAGTGTCTGGTAGGGCCCATGGAGCCAACGCTGCCGCTTGGGATATTGGGTATAGAAGTGTGGTTTTGGGTGTGTTCAACACACTAGAGGGAAGACATGCCATCCAGAGGGACCTTGACAAAGTGGAAAGGCCTGTGCAAACCTCATGAAGTTCAATAAGGCCAAGTGCAAGGTTTTGCACATGAGTTGGGCCAATCCCAAGCACCAGTCTACGCTGGGTGGAGAATGGATCAAGAGCAGCCCTTAGGAGAATGATTTAGGGGTGCTCATTGATGAGAAGCTCAACAGGAGCTGGCAATGCTCCCTTGCAGCCCAGAAGGCCAACTTCAGCATTGCATCAAAAGCAGTGTGGCCAGCAGTCGAGGGAGCAGATTTTGCCCCTCTATTCCACTCTGGTGAGACCCCCCCCATGCAGTATTGTGTCCAGTTCTGGAGCGCAACACATAAGAAAGACATGGACCTCTTGGAGCAGGTCCAGAAGAGGCCACAAAGATGATGAGAGGGCTGGAGCACCTCTCCTGTGAGGACAGGCTGAGAGAGCTGGGGCTGTTCAGTCTGGAGAGAAGGTAGCTCTGGTGAGACCACCCAGGGCATAAAGGGGGCTGATAGGAAAGACAGGGTGAAACATTTTAGCAGGACCTGTTGTGACAGAAAGCTGGGTAATGGTTTTAAAATAGAAGGACGTAAATTGAGACTAGATGTAAGCAAAAACTTTTTTATGCTGAGGGTGGTGGAACACTGGCCAGGTTGCCCAGAGAGGCGGTGGATGCCCCATCCTTGGAAACATTCCAGGCGAGGTTGGCCAGGGCTCTGAGCAACATGATCCGGTTAGAGATGTCCCTGCTCCTTACAGAGGGCTTGGACTTTAAAGGTCCCTTCCAACCCAAACTATTCTGTGATTCTATGAAGAATCAAGGAAAAATCATGGGTCGACATTGCGATGCAACAGAGCTTTTATTGCAGTTCCAGGGGAGGAGGGAGTAGGAACTGGACCAGGGTGCTGGCCAAGGGCAGCCCACATCTCCTGGCACAGAGCAGAGTGACAGAGAGCATCAGTTCTGATGAAGGAGCAGACACCCAGCGTGGGGCTGCATCATTATGGGCCAGTGACTCTTGACGAGATGATCAAGAAGGGCAGGAGGAAGGCAGAGTAGGGCTCCAAGCAGGCATGAAGGGTCCAGGCTGTGGAGTGCAGTGACGGAAAGGAGAATGCCTCCCTTCAAGCATCAGGCTGGGATGTGCTGCGAGGCTTTTCCGGAGATGTCCTTCATCTGTGGCTTAGCAGGGCCCACAGTTGCCACTGAGGTACCTGTGGCCTCGTCTCCAGCCACCGTATCCACAGCCCCCAAAGCCTCCATAGCCCCCAGAGAGACCATAGCCTCCATAGCCCCCATAGAGACCATAGCCTCCATAGCCACCAAGGCCACCATAGCCCCATGAGCCTCCAAAACCACCACGGCTTCCAAAAGTGCCACCAAAGCCCCCTCCAACGCCGGGAAATCCCGCTGAGCCAACAATGCTGGTCTGTGGGAAGGAGCTGAGGATGGGCCCGGGAAAGGTGACCACCGAAGCTGGGGGCTGGATCACCACAGTGGAGTCAGGGCACTGCCGCACGCAGGGCTCGTTGGCGGTGTCAGCCAGCGGGGCTGGGGCGGCCACCCCACAGGAAGGGACGCACAGGCTGGAGCAGGACATCTTTCAGGCAGGCAAGGAGTCCTGCAAAACACACCAGGAATTAGAGAAGGGTGCGGGGAAGGGATTGTATTGGGGGAAGTAGAGAGAGATCCCCAAGGTGCTTCCAAGAGCTGGACTTACCCAGTTGATGAGGAGGGTCAAGTGGAGGAAGCTGGATAGAGGGCTGGAAAGCCCTGGGCTCTTTTATACATGTCGCAGAGTGCCCGGGGCATCTGGTGGCAGAAGACCCAGCTAATCATGACATCAAGTGGATAAACTTAATGACACTGATTTCATGTGACGCGAAACAATTATATGCTTCCTCACTGGGGACATTGGTGTGCAAACGTGCCCTGGAGAAGAAAGAGGTGATGGGAGGGAGGGACGGTGACATGCCATTACATGAAAGAGAAAACGATGCTCTAAGTGAACTCACCGCACCAATAAATGTAAATGGTTCCCTAATCACTACTTTGCTTTGGTGGAAGCATCTTGCAGAAGATTGCTCTGCCCAACCACGCCACACCAGGCTGCTGCTCCCACAGACAAAGCACTCAGCAGCAGCCCAGCCACGTGCCCAGACCCAGCGGTGCCCAGCACGCCTGTGCCCGTGGGGAGCGTGACCACGTTCAGCCGGGCTCTGTGTGGGTGCTCGGGCAGCCTCTCCTGGCACAGCCCTCCTTGCCCGGTGGTGTAAGTGAGGCCCTCAGGAGAGGGCTTGGGGAGGACCACGCTCCCAGCCACGCGGCCAAGGAAGCTGAGAGCGTCCTGGTCCCCTGCCTGCCCTCCAGCTCCCCTGTGCACCTCTCCCTCTCACAGACGACCCTGCCGCCTGACCTCGCTGCTCCGCGCTCACCTCTGTCTTGACAGAAGTGTGTATGGGGCTTTGCCCCACGCAGCAAAGAGTGCCCCTGTTCTTTGCAGGGATGTTAACTGGGAAGCCGCAAATACACCCTGTCCAACAGGGGCATGGAGATGGGCAGGGCTTAAGGATGCTCCCAACCTGTTGCTGCCAAAGGTCCCCAGCACTCACGGGAACTGGGAGGTGGTGGGCGTTTGGGAGTCACCCCAAGCGGGTCGAATGGCTTCTCCCTTTGCCCAACCTCCCAGTGCCTCTGTTTACCAGCCTGTAAAAAAGAGGTAATGACAGGCGTGATGGCTGCGCACAGGATTGCAAGACGCTCTGGATTCTTCCACGTAGGCAAAGTGGTGGGATTAGGGACAGATTGGGATTTATTGGCGCCGCCAGGTCAGCTACAGCAGCACCTTGTCTTTTGTGTCATGATGTGTCATGGCGTGTTGCTCCCATCACCTCTACCCTCTCCAGTGCACGTTTGCGCACCAATGTCCTCAACGAGGAGGCATATAATTGTTTCGCGTCACATGAAATCAATGTCATTAAGTTTATCCACTTGATGTCATGATTAGCTGGGTCTTCTGCCACCACCCCCTGGCCGATGCCCCGGGCACTCTGCGACATGTATAAAAGAGCCCAGGGCTTCCCAGCCCTCTATCCAGCTTCCTCCACTTGACTCTCCTCATCAACTGGGTAAGTCCAGCTCTTGGAAGCACCTTGGGGACCTCTCTCTACTTCCCCCAATACAATCCCTTCCCCGCACCCTTCTCTAATTCCTGGTGTGTTTTGCAGGACTCCTTGCCTGCCTGAAAGATGTCCTGCTCCAGCCTGTGCGTCCCTTCCTGTGGGGTGGCCGCCCCAGCCCCGCTGGCTGACACCGCCAACGAGCCCTGCGTGCGGCAGTGCCCTGACTCCACTGTGGTGATCCAGCCCCCAGCTTCGGTGGTCACCTTTCCCGGGCCCATCCTCAGCTCCTTCCCACAGACCAGCATTGTTGGCTCAGCGGGAGCCCCCGGCGTTGGAGGGGGCTTTGGTGGCACTTTTGGAAGCCGTGGTGGTTTTGGAGGCTCGTGGGGTTATGGTGGCCTTGGTGGCTATGGAGGCTATGGTCTCTCTGGGGGCTATGGAGGCTTTGGGGGCTGTGGATACGGTGGCTGGAGACGAGGCCACAGGTACCTCAGTGGCAACTGTGGGCCCTGCTAAGCCACAGATGAAGGACATCTCCGGAAAAGCCTCGCAGCACATCCCAGCCTGATGCTTGAAGGGAGGCATTCTCCTTTCCGTCACTGCACTCCACAGCCTGGACCCTTCATGCCTGCTTGGAGCCCTACTCTGCCTTCCTCCTGCCCTTCTTGATCATCTCGTCAAGAGTCACTGGCCCATAATGATGCAGCCCCACGCTGGGTGTCTGCTCCTTCATCAGAACTGATGCTCTCTGTCACTCTGCTCTGTGCCAGGAGATGTGGGCTGCCCTTGGCCAGCACCCTGGTCCAGTTCCTACTCCCTCCTCCCCTGGAACTGCAATAAAAGCTCTGTTGCATCGCAATGTCGACCCATGATTTTTCTTGACCCTTCCTTCTGCTTTCACACTTCCCTCAAACCTGAGAGCCTGTGGTTCTGGGCTTCTTGAATCTCTCACGGTCGTCCCCTTGCAGAACGTGGGCAGTTTGGTCAGTGTGTTACAGCTGATGATGACAGTCCTGGTTGGGTCTTATAGAGCTCATCCCACTGAGCTTTCCTCCAGTCTCCCACCAGCAATAAATACAACAAGGTCCCAAAGCCCACAACTTGAAAATGTGAAGGTGCCATAGGCGTCTTGCAGAAGCTCTTCCAAATCCTCGCACAACCAGCATACATGGCATTTCCTCCTTTTCTAGACTTGTTAACAATCACAGTGGGAGGTCCTGGGAAATGGAGATGACCACTGCATGTACAGGGCTGCTGGCCATGTTCCTGTGCCAAGGTAGAGGTGGGGGCCGCTGGGAAGGGGTAAAATAGACACAGCCACTTTTTTTCTGAGTGTCCTCTCAAAGCCATCAAATGGCCACGATACCAAATCTCTTTGAGCAGGAAGTTGGACTGCTGACCCTCCTTAGGACCCTCCTGAGGTCCCTCCGTTCCCCAAGTATCTTCCAATTGTATGATCCTGGCATGCATTGTTGTCTTGAACAGAGTGAATTCTGGCCAGAGCCATCAGGAAGGGCAGTGTGGCAGCACATTTGTCACATGTCCTGGTTCATGTGGTGTCCCCTGTGTATCTACTGAGGGCATTGTGGTGGAAGGGGGTGTTGGTGACCCCATCACAGCTGCTGTGGCTGGATGCTTTGTGTGGGGGTGTGTCATCATGAACTACTCTGTGGACCGGTGTGCGAGGAATGGCAGCAAAGGGCCTGCAAAGTGTGGTCAAGAACACTGGGCTGTTGGAAGCTCTCATGTACTGCCTGGTCAGAGCTGTGTCCCCAGGATGCGGGTGGGTGTCGCAGGGAATGCTGGGAAAAGCATCTGCTCTAGTGGCCAAGGCAAGTCGGGACCAAAAGTGCTCCAAGGAGCAGTGGGAGATGGAGCAAAAAGGAGGAGGAAGAGGAGGAGGGGTGGAGGAATGTGGAGTGGATGGAGGGTAGGCAGCTGGGGAGGTGCTGTAGGTTTGTCACCCTCTCCTCTGTTGGCCCATGTCTTCCCAGGTGGCTCTGACCTGAGCCTTTCCCCTTGTGTGACTCCATTGGAGTCCCAAGCCCCACAGTCCTGGGGCTGCAGGCAGCCCGTGGGGAATGTCCAGAGTGGGCAGCAAACTCACTGTGGGCCCAAGAGCTTTGGCTGCAGAGTGCGGGAGCCCAAAGTGGGGAGAAGACAGAGAGGACAGAGAGGGAGAATGTGTTGTCAAAGGGGATGAGTACGGGCCCCGCTGCAGGCCAGCCCATGGTAGAGTAACACTCTGCCAAGGGCAGGGAGGAGGAAGTGAGGCATGTCCCACAGGTCACCATGACCGAGGTCCTGGGCAGGAAGTGTCTGGTAGGGCCCATGGAGCCAATGCTGCTGCTTGGGGTATTGGGTATGGAGGGGAGGGTCACAAAAAACCATGGGTCAACATTGTGATGCAACAGAGCTTTTATTGCAGTTCCAGGGGAAGAGGGAGTTGGGAGAAGAGCAGGGTCCTGGCCAGGGCTTTCCCCAGTCTCAGGGCAGAGGGCAGAGTGACAGTGAGCATCAGTCGAGCCGCAGGAGCAGGCACCCAGCAGGGTTCTGCATCTTCACGGGCCAGCGAGTCTGGAAGGGATGACTGAGCAGGGCAGGAGGAAGGCAGAGATGGGCCCCAAGCAGGCACAGGTCATCCAAGCTGCGGAGTACAGCAATGCAGATGGGGAGTCCCTTCTCAGGGTGCAGGGTCAAGATGTGCCTGGGGCTTTTGCAGAGCTCTCCTTCATCTGTGGCTGGACCCAGGGTGGGGCTTAGCAAGGCCCACAGTTGCCACTGAGGTACCTGTGGCTTCGTCGCCAACCACCATATCCGCAGCTCCCATAGCCTCCATAGCCCCCATAGAGACCATAGCCTCCATAGCCACCAAGGCCACCGTAGCCCCACGAGCCTCCAAAACCACCACGGCTTCCAAAAGTGCCACCAAAGCCACCTCCAACGCCGGGGGCTCCCGCTGAGCCAACAACGCTGGTCTGTGGGAAGGAGCTGAGGATGGGCCCGGGAAAGGTGACCACCGAAGCTGGGGGCTGGATCACCACAGTGGAGTCAGGGCACTGCCGCACGCAGGGCTCGTTGGCGGTGTCAGCCAGCGGGGCTGGGGCGGCCACCCCACAGGAAGGGACGCACAGGCTGGAGCAGGACATCTTTCTGTTCAGAAGGTGAAGCTGTAAGACAAGGCAGATGTCAAGATTTGTGCTAAGCCTGATCCTAAATCCCTCCTGGCTCTCCTACACTTGGCACCTGTGTCGCAGAACATGCTCTGGATCGTCTCCGTCCATCAGCGCAAAAACCCGTTCCACAGATTAAGTGCTGATGTAGACCCCTCGATCTCCCTCGTGCTCCCAAGTCCTGACTTGCCCACAGCAGAAAGGAAAAAATCCCTCATCCAAAGCAGATGGAAAGTCAACGAGCTCCCAAAGGACTTGAGTGCATTGGTATACTCAGGGCTTGGTACCTGCAAGTTTAAATTCCCGTCCCTTCCACAGCTCTCAAACAGCACCATCACATCCTAGCTATACACGATGAAAGAGTGGTGGAGCCCACAGCTAAACTTCCCTCGAGAAAGCCACTGCTGAGGAAGGCAAGAGGGAGGTAAGACTTGGACTTACCCAGTTGATGAGGAGAGTCAAGTGGAGGAAGCTGGATAGAGGGCTGGGAAGCCCTGGGCTCTTTTATACATGTCGCAGAGCGCCCGGGGCATCGGCCAGGGGGTGGTGGCAGAAGACCCAGCTAATCATGGAAGCAAGCGGTCAAGCCTCATGAAACAAATTACGATGTGGTACAATTGTAAACCTCCTCATTGTGTACACAGGCAAGCAAACGTGCCCTGGAGAAGAAAGAGGTGATGGGAGGGGCAGACAGTGACACATCGTGACATGAAAGACAAGGTGCTGCTGTAGCTGACCTGGCGGCACCAATAAATCCCAATCTGTCCCTAATCCTCCAGCTTTGCCTAGGTGCCAGAGTCCTGAGCGTCTTCCAGATGCTTTGCAATCCCATGCACATCCAACACGCCTGTCATTATCTTTCTTTTATAGGCTGGTAAACAGAGGCACCGGAAGGTTGGGCCAAGAGAGAAGCCATCCCCACCCACCCACTGCACCTCCCAGATGCTAACCATTGCCCCATGCCATTGAGGTCCAGGGAGATCACAGTACCAAGTGCAGGGGGCATCTGTAATCCTTGCAGATTTTCCTGTCACCACATAACATTTTGATTTATACCTCCCCAATTCACCCAATGGCCATGCAAAGAGCAGAGGAGATAGGTCCTGTGTGGGACAAAACTCCATCTGTGGACTGTGCTGGCACAGTCATGGGTAGGAGGGCAGTAGGATCAGGCACTGGGGACCTTGAGTGGGTAGACATGCATAGAGGACCAGGAGGGCAGGAATAGGACCAAGACACTCTCAGACACTGTAGCCATGTGTCTGTGAGCGTGGTCCTTCCCGAGGGGACAAAATTACACAACTGGGCAGTGAGGACTGTGTCAGGAGAGACTCTTTGAGCACCCAGAGAGCCAGGGCTCACTGTAGAGACAGGCAAGCTGGGCACCACTGGTTCTGGGCACGTGGCTGGACTGCTGCTGAAAGTGGCGTGGTTGGACAGAGCAATCTTCTGCAAGATGCCCAGGACTCTTCCGTGTAAGCAAACCAGAGGATTAGGGACAGATTGGGATTTATTGGTGCCGCCAGGTCAGCTACAGCAGCACCTTGTCTTTCATGTCACGATGTGTCACTGTCTGCCCCTCCCATCACCTCTTTCTTCTCCAGGGCACGTTTGCTTGCCTGTGTACACAATGAGGAGGTTTACAATTGTACCACATCGTAATTTGTTTCATGAGGCTTGACCGCTTGCTTCCATGATTAGCTGGGTCTTCTGCCACCACCCCCCAGCCGATGCCCCGGGCGCTCTGCGACAAGTATAAAAGAGCCCAGAGCTTCCCAGCCCTCTATCCAGCTTCCTCCACTTGACTCTCCTCATCAACTGGGTAAGTCCAAGTCTTACCTCCCTCTTGCCTTCCTCAGCAGTGGCTTTCTCGAGGGAAGTTTAGCTGTGGGCTCCACCACTCTTTCATCGTGTATAGCTAGGATGTGATGGTGCTGTTTGAGAGCTGTGGAAGGGACGGGAATTTAAACTTGCAGGTACCAAGCCCTGAGTATACCAATGCACTCAAGTCCTTTGGGAGCTCGTTGACTTTCCATCTGCTTTGGATGAGGGATTTTTTCCTTTCTGCTGTGGGCAAGTCAGGACTTGGGAGCACGAGGGAGATCGAGGGGTCTACATCAGCACTTAATCTGTGGAACGGGTTTTTGCGCTGATGGACGGAGACGATCCAGAGCATGTTCTGCGACACAGGTGCCAAGTGTAGGAGAGCCAGGAGGGATTTAGGATCAGGCTTAGCACAAATCTTGACATCCGCCTTGTCTTACAGCTTCACCTTCTGAACAGAAAGATGTCCTGCTCCAGCCTGTGCGTCCCTTCCTGTGGGGTGGCCGCCCCAGCCCCGCTGGCTGACACCGCCAACGAGCCCTGCGTGCGGCAGTGCCCTGACTCCACTGTGGTGATCCAGCCCCCAGCTTCAGTGGTCACCTTCCCCGGGCCCATCCTCAGCTCCTTCCCACAGCACAGCGTTGTTGGCTCAGCGGGAGCCCCCGGCGTTGGAGGTGGCTTTGGTGGCACTTTTGGAAGCCGTGGTGGTTTTGGAGGCTCGTGGGGTTATGGTGGCCTTGGAGGCCTTGGTAGCTATGGAGGCTATGGTCTCTATGGGGGTTATGGAGGCTTTGGGAGCTGTGGATACGGCGGCTGGGCCCGAGGCCACAGGTACCTCAGTGGCAACTGTGGGCCTTGCTAAGCCCCAAATATCCATGGAGTTCACTGCTGCATCTGCCCTGGCTCTTCACAAGTAGCCCCTCTTGTCTTCTACCACCGGATGCGGAACAAAGCTTTCAGCCCCTCTTTAGGCTGTGGCAAAGCAGCTGCTTGAACTTTGTGATCCTTGCTTGTTTGTATGGAGTAGCCCTGCAGACCTTCAGCTGGAGGCTTTCAGGTTTCCAGCAATTCCTCCAAAAGCTCCCCTCCAGCTGCGATACACGAAGTTGTACTCATCCTCAGATGTGAGGTCCCCTGCTCTGCCCAGCTCTGAGATTCCCAACCTGCACCAGGAAGGGGAACTCTTTGGGGCGGAGCCCTGGGTTGTGCCTTACGTTTTTCATGTTTCCCATTTATTGTTTCTGTGTTGTCTTGTTTCCTGCTCTCACTGTCTCTTGCATTTTCCATCCCCATTAAAGAATCTGCATTGCATGAAGATTTTTTTTTGGTCTGAATTTATTCTTGAGTGTGGTTGGAATTATGTCTCTAATTGAGCGATGATGTGAACTGTCAGATGGCAATTAATTTGACAAAATCATTTGTGGAAGCTCTGAGCTTCTCTCAGAAATGGCTTTGAAATGCAATGTAGGAAAGTTACTCGCAAATTATCAACTTCATTACAAAAGACAGATTTTAAAGGTGAAATGCCACTTTCTGTTTAGTGAGGTCTCTAGAGGGATGAAAACTAAGCTAGCGGTGTATTTCTTTCCCATTCATAGTCTTCTCCCTGCTGCCATCAGTTAGTCATGATGGTTGGGGTGATGCACTAAGCATGCGCCCTGCAGCGTGGCTGATGCATTCACAAGTGTGGTTATCTGTGGGCAGCCCGAGGGCATCCTTCCCCTCCCACTCACGACGCAGGCAAACGTCTTCACGGCGGCGTGTCGGAGGGCTGGGCGTTGGCTGCGCATTTCTCCACCCTGCCAGCTGCATCCAAATGTTCACATCTTGCTTTGGGCTTGGAGCAAAGTGCTGGAAAGCTGCTTAGTCCTGAGATGGACGCGACAAATTTGGAGCGGAGCCTTACCCAAGCCCTTGCAGGGACTGCTGTTACACGTGGCAACAGCCAGGGACTCAGCTTGATCCTGGAGAGTGTCAAATATTCAGCACATATTTAATGAGATGGTGTAGAAAAGTATTCCTGGGATTTTGTGACATTTGCACAAAAAGAAGAAACATGGAATACCTATTTCCATGGACAAATATACTATAAATACATTGATAAGTAAAAGAAGAAAGAAATTACGTATATGGTAATGAAAACCAAAAGACATATTTTGGTACAGAAAATTTATTTGGAAAGAGACAGCTTTTCTACAATTCTGGAACAAAATTGTACAGAATATAAAGACCATCCTTCCAGGGGTTCAGTGGGGCTCTGGCTAATCACCAGGGTCGAAGTGATGCAGTCTATAAAAAATGTTTTTTCTTCTTTGGTGCAGTCGCTGTGTGCACTTTCTAGCATCCTAAGTCACCTCTCTAAGCTCAACGTCACTAATGTAACTGAAATTAGACAAAGCACAATGTAAGCCGATGACTAAATTGGAAAGCCGGAGGATAACAGATCTAAACTAAAGGCAAAGTCAGAAAATGCACACACGAGCCTGCCTTTTGCAGGTGCTGAGCGTTTGTAGCTCTCATTCTTTGCAGCTGAAGCCAGACAACACCCAGCACTGGGGCTGGTGCCTACCAGCTCCACCCTCAACTTGCGTCTTGAGTTTCCTTTGCTACTTCTTTAAATTGCTCCGTGCACGCCATGGCTGAGCTTAGTATGTCCACCGTTTCCCAGAGCGGTACGAGTTACATGGATGTGTCCATTGGGAAGAATAGGAGTAGGAATATTTTGGAGCGCACCGGGGCTCGGGTCGGGCAATGATCTGAGGGGTAAGTTTCTCCGTGGCTGCCTCCAGCCTCCCTGTCACCTCTGCTGGCAGGGCTGCAGTGGCAGGGGGCTCAGCCAGGGCCACCTCGGAGGGCTCTGAGCTTCCCACAATGCTTTGCTGCGGGTAGGTGGTGAGGATGGGCCCTGGGAAGGTGACGACAACGGGCGGTGGGTATATAATCACGCGGGAGTCACCGCAGGCCACGACACAGGGCTCGTTGCTGCTGGTGGCCAGGGGCTGGGGACACTTTGCCTCGCAGGGGTTGGTGCACGCCAGCTGGTCCGAAGCCATCGCCTGGCTGTGGTGGGGGTGCCTGCAATTTATTTGCAGAATTAGAGGAAAAAAAAAACAAACCACAAAAGCATGCACTTGGTTATTGACAGTTCTGAGCTTGGCTTTAAGAGACCTTTAGACAGAGGTTACTCGGATGAAGACAGCAGTTTAGCTCCTTTCTTTGTATCTGCCGCCTTTTACTTAGTCTGGGTCTCCCTGTCCTTTCTAATTTCCTGCTTTAAGCTTGCTTTCCTTGCTCCTCTTTCTCCGGGAGCAAAAATCCTCCCCTTTCTTTGCATGCCACCTCCAAAACATCTCTAAAGCCTCCCTGTCCTTTGTAATACTTCCCGGAGACAAGTTTGATCTTGTTCCCACGGCATCTCTTTTCCTCCCACACGCAGCTTCTCAGGGCAGTGCCTAGAGTCTGCATTTTACAGATGGGATGCAAAAGGAGGAAAGAAAAAAAATTATCTGGCTTTTCAATAGATTTGAGTGTTGAGTAATTTATTTAGCAGCCTGCTTAATTTCCTATACTGTATTCCTTGTAGATTCCTGTTATCAGGCAGTAAGACGTTCCACTAAAATACAAGAAAATGAAAGGCTGAGAATAAATGAGGGATTAAAAATATCGGTTTAATAAGTAAGACACACAACTTAAAAATATTTTTATTGTGGTGATATTGCCAACCCAAATGAGAAAACTGCAGCTTCAGCTAGGGTACCACATACTTAACAGTGTTTGTTTTGTGCTTTAGATTAAATCTTCACATAAAAGCTAGTCTTCCACGGCATAGCATCAGGCAAATTTTTAAACTTGTGAATCCAAGACACTCTGTAGTGATGAACAAAGGGGAAAAAAAGTATTATTTTGTTCTCAGTTAAGTCCTGTGTGCTGCAGTATACTAGAACCGCTGTCCTTGAGAGTGTTTGGAAGAGGAGGACTAGGGGACATGGCAGCTTTGCAACATTCCTTACAATAAGTAAACAGAAAATGCAGAATGTTTCTAAGGCAGGTGGTGCATAATTGGGAGCCAACCCCAAATCAACAAGCCTTATCTTTGGAGAAGTGGTACACAGGATCCTAAAGTATGTAGCCTGCAACACTTTCTAATAAAGAAACTATTATCTTGCCAAGCATAAAGTAAAAATAACCTGAAAGCTGTTTTCCCCGACTTGAGACTCTCAGTGCTGTTTTGCACCACAGGGGAATGCACAGGGCAAGGAGTTCTTTGATCTGTTTACTCGTCTCGCCTATATTCCTAGGAAAGCAGAAGTATTCTCAAACGTATCTATCTGGGGGTGGGGGGGAAGCATGCACAGCATTTTTCCCCAAATGCCCTTAGGTTAGAAATTAGCTTTGACTTAAAAAAAAAAAAAAAGCTTAATTTCCCCTCTGTAAAAGCACATTAAAATACTAGCAAATTAATATTTTAAATAATTAGAAATGAAAGCTTATTTCCACAGTTACACAAAGTAATAGTATCTAATCTTCACCTGCTGTAGCTTGCTGTGACTCCAATGAAGTTAGCTAAGGATGGACAGATTACGAAGAACAGCAATGCTACATCTCTATAGCTACGTAGAACTAACTTAAACAATGATCTTACTTCAGTAGTTACCTATGAAATTCCCCCGCCTAACAACTCCTGAATCCCGTAGTCACGCCTTATATGCAAAAACAATTCTAAAATCTGTTGTAACATAGAAAAAATTGAGATTCTTTTTCAGAAAACTTCTGAAAAATTTTCAGAACCAAGATTAAAATTCTGAATTCTGAAAATTTTTCAGAATGAAGAGAATGAAATGCTGAATTCTCACATAAAATTAACAGCCCAGATGAGTCTTGAAAAGCCTTTTCCTTTATTTTTCCATTCTTTACCCAGCATAGAAAAAGTTAGTAAGCATCTTTTTACAGATGTCTCAGAGCCAGGATTTAGTCCTGATTTTAACAAAATTCATGCTAAAACAGAATTAAACTCAAAGTTTTTATAGTTGTCAAATCAGACTTACTCAGTGTACCGGAGAGAACAAGTCAAGAGAAGTAGTTAGCAAAGCCTTGCACGGAGAGAGTATTTATACCCTTCCTTGGATTGCCTGGAGGTGCTGAGACACCCTTTGTCTAAAGAGCTTTAATTACTAACGAAGCAAACTTTGTTGCATGTATTACTGCTGCAGTTGCTGTAATTGTTTTACTCACTGTTTATGATTATCTAAGCTGAGTTGGGTAATAATACAAAATGCAGATTGTAACCTGCAAGTTCTTTTCATCCTGAAGTTTCCTGGTTTTACTCTACTGATTTCATTAAGAACTTAAAATACGCTCAGAATTAGTGGACTTCTGGTGGCTTATCTTTGCTAAAACCATGGCTGCAGAGGGAGTCTTGGAGATGTCAGTGGCACAGTGTGTCAGCACTCATGGGATTTATTTTCCTACTGGAAATACAAGCTAACATCTAGTAGTTGTCTCCATGGCTAGACAAATCTCTAGAAACACAGGACTGTTTTTTTTTTTTTTTTTTTTTTTATCTGATATAATGTTAGTGAAGCTTACAGATATGTTCTTACCTAAGCTGCAGGAAGTATTTGGTGCAAAAACTTTAAAGAGCAAAGCTATCACAGGGTTATCTTTTAAATAAAAATGAAGCAGTCTCCAATTATGAAGCTCAAAATGAGGAGTTGATTAAATAAATGTTTTACATATTTTGCTCTGCATGAGGTCAGAGGAGTCTAAATCCACTGGGCTATGATTACTATTAAAATAAAGTAATTTCCATGTATGACATACTAACAGATGTTTGGGAACCTCTCTGCAATCTTGTTTCCTGATGTCTCCAGAAGGTTCCTGATAAGCTCCTAGGTGGCCCATAAAATAAGAATAATGAATGTCAGAAAAGCCTCACCACCGTGATGATGGTGGCTTTAATTCATTTAAATGTGCTTGGCATTTTTATGCAGGAAGCTTCCCTCCAGAGGGAAGAGCGAGTGTGGTGAACTGTTTTCTGGGAAAATGGGCGTACTACACGCGCACTCTGACGAGGTTCTCCCAGTGGCCTCCCTGTGTGCGAGCCTCCCGTCGCGCACAGGGGCAGAGTTCCGTCTGTCAATACCGACTGGGGGAGTGTTCAGCCTCCTGGTAGGTGCCATGGCAGAGGCAGCCTCAGGTCTTTATGGTTTGGTCCTGACGAGGTAGGATGGATGTCGTATATGTCAGAGGAGCTCACAATTCAGCTGAAAACATAGTCTAGATTTTTTTCCTGCCTCCTTAAATTTTCCATACCTCTTGTTTCTAACTCTTCAGTAATTTCTGTCTGGAAGACCTCTCCCCTCCAAGGATGTATCCCGAAATTACTATTTCAAACCATGGATATTAAATCTTATATAACGAGGATGAAATTCACCCCTACAAAAGAATTCTAGCTGAGCACTCTGGGTTCTCCTTTCAACCAATTTCTATGGTGTTTGGGAGTTCACTGAGAGAACTAGGAGCTGAATCCTGGCTGTCTTATTAAGATGCAGTCCCTTAACTACAAGGTAATTAACTCTTCAAAATTCTCCCATAATACAGCAGTACTATACAGAATTTTCTTTTTCCCCCCAGTATTTGCATTGTGCTCTAGAGTGACTAACAAAGGTAATAAAGGCAGTAGAGGGTAAAGAATAATGCAGACTGCATACACCACAATATAGAATGTTAATATTGTCAGCACCTATTAATTTTAAATTGTTTTAGAAAATTATATCCTTGTGTAAGGCAGGGAGCATCAGTAATGGCTCTTGCCTCGCTAGAATACTCTTTATGTGGTCAAACCAGTTCTGTTCGACTTCAGAGCACGGTAGCTTTGTTTGTAAAGCTGAGTCAGGAGGGCTTGCTAATGAAGGAATAATCAAAGGAAAATGCTTGTGGATGGATGCTCTGCTGATGTAGATCTGCGACATTCATTCTCTTCACTTCAAAGAGGCTCTACTTGTTTACGTCATCTGGACACACATTGTATCAGCAAGAATTCTGTCCATTAGGCAAGTGTGAACTGAAATATAGGTCCAGATAGGTAACAAGGGTTAGCCGTGTGTTGGTGTGTAGAGTCACTGTTTTTCACACTATTGCAAACTCTGACTATCTGATTTTATACAAACTACATAGGTGAAAGTTGAATAATCCAAAATTTGAGGCAGTGATTCATGGTCAAATTAGGACAATGCCAGAAATGACCTTGATGTATCTCCTTTAAGGCGATGCTATTGCCCAACACTAGGCGTCACCTACAGCCATTATGATAATACAACTATTTGCATAGGCAACATTAATAAATGTTTGTGAAACCTTTCCAGTCCTCAGAACATTCTCATGGTGTTTAATTACGCAGGGTGTTTCCAGAAACACCTCACAAAGCCTAATTTATGGTAGAAGGAATGTAATTTAACGAAACTCTGCAGCTACTGAGGAAAAAAATAAATCAATGGACTGGTATATCACTGGGTGAAGGATGGTTTTCTCCGGGTGTATTTGCCAGACAAGAGAACAGACCCTTTTCTAAAGGTCTTTTGATAATATTTGGTGCGTAAAAAGGGGAAATCTGGCATGATAACCTCATGATGTGTGCAATTGCTGGCTAGATCCTTGCTTTCCAGGCTTGTCAGGACCCCAAGGGTGCAGAGGGCTGGGAGTTTCTTGGATTTTTCCATGTCTTTACCAACACATTTCTAAGTCTTGGCAGACCAGCAAAAAACCTCTGAATAGAGTAGGAGAGCCTTAAAAGGCACTCTGGTGCTCTTCTAGCTGAGATTAAACTAGATTTGGAATACTGAAAAATAGCAAAGAGCTGTCAACACATTATCAGTTTGCATGATAAACCTGGAGGAAGTAAGTGTTGAAGGAGCACAGAAGGAAAGGGGATGAAAGGAGTGGAGCAGAAGAGAAAGACACCTCTGTCACCATGTGTTGACCAGAACAGTACTGAAATGTATTTTAATACAAGAAAATGGAAATACTGGCTTGTTCAGAGCAGGAAAACAAATTAAATTATTGAAATTATGTAAAATCTGTTTGGAATATGTTTACATGGCATGCTCTCCCTCATCCTGCCGTGTGTGGGGTTTTTCTGTTGTTAATCCTGTTTCTTGGTGTGTAGATAGAAACCAGAGTCGTGCAGACGGGTTCAGAAGATGCTGAGTTAACCCTGTAATATTTGGCCTCCGCAGCTCCCTCTAGTTGTTGCATGTGACATTACACAACTTGCCTCAGTTTCCATTTAAATCTTGAGGTTTTTCTTGACTTTTCTCACCCGCTTCCCAAGCTTTCCCCTCAACTCTTCGTTGTACAGCATTAGGCAATAGCACGTAGGTAACAAACTGTTTTCCTTCTGTCGCGTATAAGGTGCACAGCCCTTGTCTTGAGTGAATTGTCATCTTTCTTTAATATAAATGTAAACATGCATGCTGAAAATGCTGCTTGGTTTCCTAGAGTTAGAGAAGAAGATCAGAGCACTGGAACAGGTTGCCCAGAGAGGTGGTGGACGCTCCATCCCTGGAAACATTCCAGGCCAGGTTGGCTGGGGCTCTGAGCAACCTGATCTGGTTGGAGATGTCCCTGCTCCGTGCGGGGGGGTTGGGCTGGGTGGGCTTTGAAGGTCCCTTCCAACCTTAACCATTCTGTGATTCCATGAATTCTAATTGTGTATGTCTGCATATTATTACCTGTAATATCACAATCAAAATGAAGGTTATGTTGTGGTGGCCATGAAATAGCAACACAAGGAACAATCCCTTAACGGGATCATATCTGGGATCATCAGTCTGACCTGTTAAAGGGTGGAGAAGGAGTTGTTGTCACCATTTACAGTTGAGGAATGGATGCACAAAAGGAATAGACTGAACTCTCATTCCATGTGAGCATGAGTTAAGGACAAGATGAAGCTGGGCCGTTTATGAAAATGTACGGCAAGTGAATGAAAGGCAATGGGTATAAACCAAAATGAGAGGTTCAGATTGACATAAGGAGCAAACCAAAACCAAGTAAACCAAAACAAATTGCCAGTGAAAGTGACCCTCAGTGTCATGGTCTGAATTTGTTGTTGATCCTGCTTTGAATGAGAACTTTTATAAGAGACCTAAGGAAATGTTAGAAACGCAGAATTAACCCTTGGCTGGTGTAGATTGACATTAGTGAGCTTTAACATCTCTCTCTCATTTTCCAGTCATGTTATCTAAAATGCAGCATGCAGATCTGAAACATTGCTCTGAAGCACACTTGTTTCTTAATAAGTAGAGAACATACAGAATCAGTGCTGGCATATACAAAGAAAAGAGTTGGGTGACATCGGAGCTTGCTGAAACACTGTAGTGTGGTCTGTGTAGAAGATGCTGTACAGCCTTCACAAAGTTCTTTGAAAGTATTTCTGCTCAGCCTTCAGCAGGAAGGATTTAACAAGTGAATTTTCCCCCCAGGGGAATCCCACATGCTCACCTCAAATTTTTAGGACAATTTATAGCTTGGAAACCTGAAGTTATTTAATCAGGAACAAACCACAGGAATGTAAACAAATTACGCAGGAGAATGAATAAAGTATTTTTAGCAATCTGTGGGTGTAGCAGGGAAATCTGATGTGAGTCATCCTGTGTCCTCCCTGGCAGACCTCAGACCTGGGATGGTTACAGGATGAGAAATGCTGTCCAGCACACAGACCTCTGCTCCCATGTTCCTGCCCTGGGGGGGCTGACTTTTATGGAAATTGAAAGTATTCAGAGCTCAAGGACTAGAATGAATGATGGCTATAGAAATGAAGTATTATGAATTAAGTTTTAATGCATACTTTAAAGTGATGTTATTACTTGATATTTGAACATAAGGAGTCTCATAAGATATGGTTTGATTCATCCCATTTGTTTGTTCCAATGTTTTGTGCAGGAAAAACAAAACCAAGTTTGATACGAGGATTTAAAACTTGCTTCTTTTGAAATAACTGTAGGTAGGTGTTGTTTCTTGAAAATTCCTTGAGAGGGCAGACCAAGAACTTGGGATAAGCAATGTAAAAGAAGTTGCAAATTTGGGAAATAAACAAAGGACAAGAATGCAAAGAGAGTGGTTCCATAGAGGAAGCTCTCTGAAATTGGAAAGGGAGAGAGAAGGATGCTAGGAGACTTGGGAATGGAGAATCTGCTGCATTGGAAAGTTGTGTTTTTGGTTTTTTTTTTTTTTTTAAGTGATGAATAATCCCTTGATACATTCAAGGCTTATTATCAGATGCACTTGATCTAGATGAATAACTACTTGATAGTAAAGACCTGATTCCAGGACATCTGAATTGACTTATGTGATACTAAGGTTGTAAGAGGCGCTTTGCCTATGTAAATCGATAGAAAGCACTTTAGGGAGCATTTCAGAACTTTTTCCTTGAGGACACTTGGAGATTTCCTAGTGAATGATTGTCCTCTGGTGACCCTCAGAGATGTAATTCCTGTGCTAGACGTAGTTGTGAGTATAAATCTGATTAAATAGAAAACTAGGCTATACTGCAACTGTGCAAAGGGATAGAAACAGACACTTAGTCTGAGCCTGGGCAATCCTTCCCCTTCCTGCAGACCGCAGCCATATGGAGCTTCCCAGCACTGACACCAGTGCTGCATGTGCCTGCCCTCCTTTATAGCACAGCTGATAGGTCTGGATGACATAGCAGATGAATGTGTTCACAGCAAAATTACATGCAGCACATATATGCCAGGTCATTTATGGTTATGTTGACCAAGGCAGGTCTTGCACAAATCCTTGGGGAAGGAGAAGGAAAGGACAGACGCTATCCTCTCATTACAGGCTTTGGCCCAAATGAGCAAGGATCTTCCACCTCAGACACATCACAGCTAAATTTGAGGGACAGGTGTGGTGGTGGTAGACAGTGGTATGACTTTAGTGGTGGATGGCAGCTGCTGGTGGTTGACTTGCTGATCTGCTATTAAATAGACCACAACTGGAGACGTGTTTGTGAGGCTGGACTGTTACAAGGTGCTGCTATTCAAAATATGAATATTGTGTTAATGCACAGTGCCTACCAGATCGCTCAAGGGGAGAGAGAAATGTCTGGTTTCCATTTCTTTGGAATTTGTCCCATGCACCTTAAAAAGCTTTGGGATATGTCAGGTAAATTGTTTAAAATGAAAAAATGCAAAATAATGATTGCCCTTGAAAAATAATACTCTCAATCCTCTTACACGTGTGTCTAAAGTGTAGGTGTTGCTCCACCTCTGGATGTCTAAATCCAAAGGCAGAGGCTTAGTTTTGCAATGCTGTGCATGTGTACAAATATAATTAATGTTTATGGAGCATTCTGAAAACTGCAGAGATATTTGTTATTGCTGAAAGCATCATACAGAAGCCATCTGAAGCTGGGTTTGATTCATGGAAAAAGAAGTTGTGGATTTAACTTGCAGACTTCAAGAACTCAAGTAGATTAGTGTGGAGAAAACGTCCAGGGGGATGGGGAACACAGTCCCGGGAAATTATGATGGGGAAACAGTCTCTGCTTTAAAATCCTGTGAGGCTGCAGCTTTTGTCTCCGACTGAAGGGTGTGAACTTAGATATTATTTTTCATGGATCTACTGCTATGGACCCAGCCAGAAGCTATCCACTTCTGTGTTCTTAATTTTTAAAAAATATTTTGAAAGCAGGGAATATTGAAGGAGGGGGAAAAGTGATTGATCCTTCTGAGTCATGGAACATAGATAGCGAAAAGCAGAATTACTCCAACTGGCACTGTAGTGCCTCTCAAGGGGAACTGAAACACATTAACGCTCAGCCTAATAACCCATTAGTCCTAGCTATTACTGTGTGT
>WHYT01015616.1:11157-23643 GCA_009806455.1 Tetrax tetrax | reverse complement strand
ATATATATAGTAAGTGGAGAGAAAAAAGGAAAAACCAAAAAGTGCATGCTGCATGATAATGTTTAATGGCAATGAGAAGCTGAGTATACATGCGCAAAATTAGATGGTTAGGATATTATCAGGAGAGTTCCAGGACTTCATGAGGGTCTACAATGAATCTCCAGTTCCATGATTTTGCATAGGTCGTTCTTCTTTGATCAGAAGTATTTTACAAAGAAATCTGCTATTACAATTGCTCAAAGTTAATTTTTTGCCCTGGTTTGCATCAGAAGAGAGATAAGCAGGAAAATAAGCTGGGAAACCACTATATCATGGGTCTAAGCAGAAATAAAGCACAAGAAAGGCTTACAAATGCCTAATTTTAAGAAATGCTAAGTAGAGCTGAATTTTATTTTTTTTTTTTAGTGCTAAATGAGGGTTCAGCAGAATAGGCAAGTGAATATCAATTTTTATAAAAATTTCATTTTTGAAACCAAGATTTTCAGTCATATAATTTTGAAATAATTTACGGTTTTTATTTTGAGAGAAATTGATAATGAAAGGTCAATATTGGCACAAAAACTTTAGTTTATTGAGACACACATTTTTAGCAAACCGAAAAGATGTTTTTGAAAATCTTGTTTCTTGGAAAATCTTTTTTTTTTTTTTAAAAAAAAATTTAGTCCTAATTTTGAGTAAGATCAATAGTGAAATTTTGATTTCTTGTAGTTTGGAAATCCTAGTCCTCATGCAGGAATTGTGCCAGGAAGCCATGCTTTTATTGACTCTGCTGGGAACTGTGGGAGCTCAGCACTTCTATAATCCATTATCCATAAACTTAGTCGTGATCTGTCTTACTGTTCAGTTCTGCTTTTCACTTAATCCACAGATATCCATGTTGGATTTAGGTTGGCCTGCAGGTTTGATAACAAATTGGTTTGGACAAGTGAGCAGAAAAAGGATTACAGTTTCCTGTATCAAAAGGTGGTAATCCTGGGTTACATGCTGTCCCAGAACCACACGCCCCCCGAAACCCAAGAGATCCCCTGGAACTGAGTAAGTTCCTGACATCGAACAAGGCAGTAGATCCCACTATGGTTTGCTGAGGGAAAGTGGTGAGAGTTGGGCCAGGATATATCACAGAATACGGTGGCGAGTCAGGGTCCACTATGTCCACTATTGTATCAGGGTATTTTATGACACAGGTATCGTTGGAGGTGACGGCAAACGGCTCGGGGCATGTCACCCCCGGCGGCAGGCAGCACTCGTTGTAGGGAGACATGTGAGATCCAGACCTGAAACACAGGAGGAGGGGAGGAGAGGAAAGGCAGTTGTTAGTCCAGCAAGAACCTTCTATATTAGATATCAAAACTTTATGAGTCTATGATTTTTGGGAAGACAGGATTATGTGCTGGGTATCGCAATTGCTGGCAAAAGGGGGAATTACAAGGTACAAATAATTCAGTTTCCTTTTCCCTGCCCAGTAACTCCTCTCCTTCCTAAGTAACCCTTTTGAATGTCATTGTTTCAGTATCTGATGATATTTCTCTAGATCCCTACTGTTTTCCTCCTAAAATGCTCTTGTGCTATTGCTTCTCTTCTTCCTAGGATTTTTAATGTGTTGCGCCGCTCTGTCTTGCTCCTCTTATTGCCAATTCAAACCCTGCTGAAAGCTGTAACTCCAACTCAGCGCCATGTTTTAAACTTCAATTTTAATCCTCACTGCCCAGGCGAAACCAAAACATGGGAGTGAAGCTAGTTACCTCATCTCACCTGGTTAGAAGTGGAACAGTGTTATCTGGGATGGAGATCCACCCATCTTTTATTAGTCTCATTATATATCATCTGGATTACAGTATCTTATATTTGAAATAGCAGAGCTCTTTAAAACTGTACCTGATATCAAGGGCATTGCATAATTATAGATTAACAGGCTGTCCTTGCCCTGAATTGTGCCCACACTAATTAGGCAAGGCAAACAGAGTGAGGGAGAAGTGACTTTATTTTTTTTTTTTTTTTTTTTTTTCACTTTATCAGTGTGAAACTGATGTGAAAGAGATGAAGGGCTGGCATAAAGGATGGCCTGAGCTGATTTCCCTAATGAGCCCCAACATTTACCCCAGGAGTCTGTGAGAGAGACCAAGGGAGATTTCTTATGTCTCCACCTAAATATCTTGTTTCGGCCACATGCCATCGTTGCCCTCTGCAATCCTCAGGGCTGCATCTTCAGCTTTTTCCAACTGACCCTGTGCCTTTGACTTGAAGGTAAGAAGGCAACAACAGAATATTTTACCAGCTGTACAGCTGGATCTGAAATGGCTAGTTTAGCCTTTGGGAAAAGAATTAATAGTACAGATCAGTCTTAAGGGTGGAGATCCTTGAGTTGTCCAATGAAGACAAAAAATTTGTCAAAGCTCATCCTAGTAGCATGAAAATAGATGAAGGAGGAGCACTTGTACATTCCTTCTAGGTTTGGAATTCAGCACTATAAATACATCTTATACAAAACCAGCAGTAAAGTGGCTTTTTAGTATGAAAAATCTGAGTTCCAGTCTCTGTAGGATTTTGAAAATATTTAGGACAAGTTCTCCAACTGTTAAAACACACCGTAGCTTCCTTGAAGACAGCTGAGGGTAAGAACATAATAAAAAAAAAATTATTTTTTTCAATTATAATTTAATGAAAGCTAGTCTTTATGATATGAAAAGAATGTTTGCTGGCATGAAATTGAGACTCTTCAGAGTTCTAAGGGAGTCTTTTTGTGCCATCCCAGGTTTAAATGAACTGCTGTCCTGAGCGCTATTGTAGTTTGCAAATGTCAGCTTTCACCTCTGAAGTATAAAACTTAAAGTGACTTAAAAATAAAGAACAGTAGAAAGTATATTTCTGGAAGAGCAGCCCCTTGCCATTTCCTAAGTTTAGCCTATCATTTGATAATATTTAAATAGTAATAAGTAATCGATTCAAAATTGACTTACCCAGATCACCAAGGAGAAGAGTTTAAGAAAAGTGATTAGAAGAGTTCTACGTAGCAAATGCTCTTATATACTTAGTCAAATTGCCTGGAGGATGTGACACCCTTTTTGCATGAAGTCTTAATTAGTTGCAAAACAAACTTTGCTGCATGCATAACTTCTGCAAGTAATGAAACTGTTTTGCTCCCTGTTTGTGTTTGTTAGCTATTGGATCTTCACATGGTGTGCTAAAAACACATTGCACCCTGTAGGCAAGGTTCACGTTAATGTTTCATGGGTCAAAAAGAACTTGATATACTTAATTAACCACATTTCAGTTATATCATGAGTTGTTCAAGCATTCTTTTATTTGCATATTTTTTCCTCAAATTCAATCTGTGAAAGGGGCTCAAGGGAGCATCAGTAGCACTGTTTGCTGTCGGGGTACAGGATTTTATTTTCGTTTCCCAAATCTGACATGTTGTCCAGTGTGGAAGAGAAGAATTTTCCTCTGAAATGCCTTCCAAGGTGTTAAATGTAACAGTACACTGCTGTTATCTCTTGCAGTGAATATTCATGGATGAGGAGAACCACACAATAAACTTGTAGCCATTTTCCCAAGGAGATGGATCATCTCTGAACAGGATTGATTCCTAGGGAAAGCGCTCTACCTTATCGCACATCCACTTTACTCTTGACAAATAGCACTTGCATGGGGTTTAAGTGGAGGTTGTCGATTCGTTTTGGGTCTCTTCGCAGGGTTTGACCAAGCTGCAATTAAAGGCAGGTAGATGCCACCCACGATTTTTTTTGCCACTGACTCAAAGTGGAGTCACAGAGCATCACAGAGCTGGGTGGTGATTGGTTTTTTTTTTGTTTTTTTTTGTTTTTTTTTGTTTGTTTGTTTGTGTCTTTTTTTTTCCCACAGCTTTTTGACTGGGTTGAAAAGGACAATATTATAGGAAAGGGAAGGTTGCAATGGCCTGTACTATGAAACCAGTATTTCTATTCAGGCTGTGTTTTTCTGTGACAGTACTAAAGTGAAGTATACATGAAATAGCTCTGTCCTGATGAGAGCTTAATTTTACACAAATGAGACGTTAGTTTAATATAAGACTACCAAATATCAGAGATCTTGGATTTAAAAATGTTTCTACGAACAATTTAATGAGGTAATAAATATGACAGAAATATCATGTTAAGGGAGGAGAGGGAAATCAGGATTCACATGGAAACAAACTTCTGAAAAAGCCACCAGATAGTACAGGTAGGAGTGTTTTGGCAGAACTGTCACCTGACATTTCAGCTCATAAATCAGAAACAGTTTATTTTTAAGACATAAAAAGTGATCTTAACTAAATTCTTGCTGTAACTCCAGGGATAGGAATCACTTACGTATTTGGGGACACGCTTAAGTGCAATACTGCTCACTATTTGGTGTTAGCGTACCTGATGCATGATGCTTTACTTTATCTGCATAAATGCGTGGGAATCAGTCTGAAATCTTTTGTTCTGTTCACAAGTTTCTGTTCACAAGTTTTGCCTTAGGATCCCGGCTGTCATCCTTCCAAGCTACAGATAATTTATGAAATGAAGGAATATTTTAAGTAAGTAATCATTATGAATAAAGGAATCTCCTTCCTGTTTGCAAGGCGAGGAAGGGAGGCATGTCATCTTCCTAGCACTGCACATTGGTTGCCCTTCACTTTGGATATGAATCTTGCAAAAGAGCAATAATTTTTTTTTTTTAACTGAGCATAAACCACGACAGGTGGCTCTTGGTGAGGAAAGCTATCGCATGCAGTAGATCCCTCAATTACTGGAATTGCCCCAGTAGCTCAACTTTATAGACAAAGAAGCAGGACACCCTGCGATGGTCCAGGCATGGAGTCCTGCAGCAGCAGAGCCCCATGGTGCTGGTGTGAAGTGGTGGTTGCTGTGGGTGGAAGCTCCCTCCCTGCACCCGGGTGAGCTGAGCGGCCCTGGACGTCACCTGAACCAAAGCAATGTCCTGTGCGGGCTCTTCTACAAGCACCTGGGGCAAAGCAGTTATGATATTTAACAAACATCACAGGAAGATGGCTGGAAATGCCTGCCAAGAAAAACCTTAGCTGCCAACTATGCTCATCTTCTGTAGCTGAAGGATTTTGTGCCATTAATCCAGGCTTAGCCATAATCTGTGCTCCTCTTGTGAGCCTTCTGCTTTCTAAGTGCTCTCCCAGAGTCAGCTCAGTGCTTCGTGTTCATCGCAGCCTCTTTTTGCAGCCCCTTATGCCATAGTGTGTGGTGGGACTTCTTGAGACCTTTACTGTCTTTGCAGTTTTGGGCACTCTATAAAATGCTACCTCACGCTTCCCTTGCAGCTTAATTTTTCATTGCCTTCAGCAAATTTTAATTCTAATTATTATCTAGATTTAATAGTGAAGCATAAAGGCTAAATGAATTGTCAGAGGTCACTTGGTGAGCAAATGGAACAGCCTGGAGTAAAACAGGCTTTCCTCATTGGCATTTATCGTATTATTTATAATTTTAATTCCAGTGACTCTTTGAAGGCTTAACTGAGATTGCATTGCATTGGGCAAACAAAGGGCAAGTCCCCACACCAAACAACGAGCGTTTGAACTGATTAGACCTGAGAAACAAAAGAGAAGGGTTTAGGATATCTTTTTACAAATGCAATGTTAATGCACAGGGATTAAGGGAGGAGCTGTCAGTACAGAAAAGTACAGTGAGTACTTTTTGATATGTCCTGAAATGACTTTTCTGGTTTTACATAGGAAATCTGTGGCAGTCAGGAAGTAAACACAGACCTGAATATTAATAAATTATTTAATTTTAAGAGTGCCCGTTATATTCGTAATCTCCCAGTGGTATTTCCATAATAAACTGAGAATTTGGTGTGACAGCTCAGTCTTTATGATGACTGAAGTGTGTAGAACGGCAATGAGGCCAGTGGTTTGGACACCGGACCATCTGTCCCTCTGGGATAGCCATGTTTACAGGAAAGATAAGAGATCTGAAATTGAGTCCGAAGAGACGAGTGTCCAAAGGGACTAGGAACCCTAGTGTGGTGGAGGTGCACTTGATCTGAACAAAACACAGGTGGAAATTCTCAAATTGTGCTTTTTAAAAAAATGTCCTTCTACATGGAATGAATAGTGAACATTGATTTTATTTTCTTTTTAATTCTCCACACCACAAAACGGAGGAAAAAAGCACAAGTTTTTTTGTAAAGCTGCTTAAAGTATTTTGCAATGCTATCCCTAGTTAAAATACGTGGCTTCACTTATGTATTTTGAAACCTAAGCTGTCACTTAAGAAATCTACTATTACCAATGCCTGCGAATTACTAACTATGAAGTAATGATCTTTGTTAAAGAAATAATACCTTTTTAAATGAAAATCCTACATTAAAACTCATCCCTCAGGTAATAATTCCCAAGGAATAATTGTCTCAAGATGGATTTATCTGCTTCTGAAGAGAACAGTTAAAGAGGGAAGAATAAAGAAAACAAGGAACAGGAGAAATGTGGGAACTTTCTGAAATTAATTGAAAGATTAAAGGAGCCTTTTGTGCATGAGGTCCTAATTAGCTACCCAGATTATTATTTTATTTTTCCAAGAGTAAGTTCTGCTTATTGTCTGTATGTGTCAGACTAGCCCCATTGGCACATTTTCTAACCTTCACGTTCTGCTCCCGTTCTTTCATTAGAGATGTACAAGTGCCTAATCCTTTCTCAAATAATTCTCCTGACTCCTTTGAGAAGGCTCCTCTGAGTTTTTACTAAGGGTGTTAATAAGGGATCTTTATTTTGTTATTCTTTTATCAACAGGAGTAGCTCTGCTCTTCCTGAAAGCCCTCCCCTAATGCAAACAAAATTAAACAAGGTGCAGAGGTCATGCACACTTATACAATTAATCTCTATTTTCACATGCATAACATGTGAGCAAGTGAAGATTTGTGTAACTTCTGAGAAATCAGTGTTGTCTGAGAAGGTTCAGGGTTTCTCTGCAAGAAGTTTCATCAGTTGCCTATTCTGAGAAACCTGGCAGCAGCGCAAAGATACTTTTCAAACGAGAGTCAAACAAAAATGTCGTGTGATGCAAGCACCTTAACACCTAACTGGAGAATGTGCATTAATAACCTTGACACATATTTCAAGGTGACTTTGTAGCTCTATTTTAAAACACTGCAATCATGCTGGATACTTAAAATATGATAATAAGTGTTTTGCCTGTATAAATAATTAATGAGAGTTTGCAAAAGTGCTTTGAAATCCTTTAATCTGAAACTTCTGCAGGCTGTTCCCAATGGCTGGCATTGCTTCTGGATCTTACAGAGACATCTACTTTACAGGAATAATTAATTGAATTAATTATTTAAAAAAGGAAAATAGTAGCAACTAAGAAAATTAAATCGTTTTCAGAGAAAGAAAATGGAACATGAATGCTTTTTATACTGAAATCTCCCAATCTTCCAAGAGCTAAGGTGGTACACCAGCAGTGGCAAGAGAACTTTGGATAGTTTCAGCAGATTGTACATTAAATCTGCACAGAAAGTTTTGCGGTTTTTTTGGTGGTTTTTTCCTGTGTTTTTTTTTTTTTTTTTTGTTTAGGATCCAGCTTCTTCCTTCTCCCTCTATATCGGATAATATGGTCTTTGTTTCCCTAAGCATGCAGGTTCCTTGAGTATGGACAATGACAGAGGTCACTGAAGTAAAGGCCGTGATCTTTGGTATTATTTAGTGACTCCCTGTAATCCCTCCTCCGAGATCTCCATGAGTCTGATTTTGGACCTGAGAGAGACATCCAGGGAGAAAGAATTAAAAAGAAATCACCCAAACCACTCCTGCTTTACAGCTAAATCTAAGGTTTGCTCCAACTGAAAGAAGGTGAGATTTTGGTTGCCAAAGCTGCGATGCCTCAAAGGATACAGATTTTTAGAAGTCATTTGCCTTGAAAATGAGGCATCTTGGAGCTGTTTCAAATTTGAAGCCAGAAGTAACCAGTTATTTCAGAAGTCTGTTTACGCTTTCCAAGCAGTGCACACCAGCTCCCAACCCATCAGTCTTATGTCTTACAAGTACCACAGCTAAATATGATTTGAGGGGAAAGATGAGGGTGGTAGAACAGTGGAACAGGCTGCCCAGAGAGGTGGTGGATGCCCCATCCCTGGAAACATCCCAGGCCAGGTTGGATGAGGCTCTGAGCAACCTGATCTGGTTGGAGATGTCCCTGCTCTGCAGAGGGGTTGGACTGGGTGGGCTTCGAAGGTCCCTTCCAACCCAAACCAGTCTGTGATTCTATGACTGGGAATTATAAAGCTTTATCCTTTGTGGTAGAAATAATTGCAATGACATACCAATTTATGGAATGGTGTTTATTTGCATCTGCTGGGATCCAGGGTCACCCAAGACTGTAAGGGGTCAATGGGATCTAACATGAATGAAGTGTAGGGGGGAAAAAATATTATGAGGCAAGGAATCATGAGCTGATAGTGGAATAACATACGTGACTTTAATCTGTTTATTTTATAGCAATATTATTACTCAATTCGTGGGTGTCTGAAGCTGATGCTGCACTTTAAGTATAATAACACAGCACTCTGCCTATATAAACCATTAATGAATATTTGTGATATGACAGTCAATCCAAGGAGGATGCAGAGCTTCCTGATAAGAGTTGTTGCCCTAGGGATTCCTCCAACACACCTCATAATTTAGGAAGGATTTATAGAGAATTTTTTAATGCTCTGTTAGAGGAGAAAACAAGTAGCAGGTAAACAATTCCAGAGAGGAAATCTGTCTGTAGGGAAGGGCAGATCTCGGGGTATGTGAGACACTTTCCCTGACTAGCTTGTCCTGTGGGCTGACAGCCACGGCTTTTGACAAAACAGCCCGAAGATGAGCTGTGTGGGGACAAAAAAAAAAGTCTTTGTCATCCTTGGTGGCTGCAGCTTTTCACTCTGATTCTTACTGGCAGATCCTTTAATCAGGGTTGGCACCAAAATAAGTGTCCCAGAGACCAACCAAAGCTTGAGTGTAGGAAGGATGGGTATCTATCAGAAAGGGTTAGGATGGTGAGAAATGTCCTCTTCTAAAGAATAAGTAACAAAATACCAATTTCTGTCTAGACAATGCATTGACATAGAAGTGATTACACTATAGCAGGCTTTTCAGTGCAATAACGTGTCGTGGCAAGTCTCAGCCCCTTCCTGGTCCAGCCTGAAGGAGCCCACTTATGGTAGGGTCACTGGATGCAAATTTTCACTATGAATATGGAGCAGACGTATGGCTCTAGCTCTGCATGTAGGGAACTTAGTTAGTCTTCTCCTAGTAGAGCTGAAGAAATTATTATTTTTTTTTTCACTGAGAAGGGCATGCTGTGAAAGACAAAGGGAGAGAAGCAATAACTTAGGATTTGTATAAAACACATTTTTGCGATAACAGCAGGGCAGGCACAGAGCTTGTGGCAGAGCTTGAGAAACCACATGGTTTCTGTAGGTGTTTTCCAAAATACCCATATTCCAGCCTTATTTTAGTGCCCAGTGCTGCTGCATTATATAGTCATAAGAATTTAGGGTAACTGTGGGTCTGCTCCAGAAGTTTTATAAAAGGTTATTATTATGACACATACAATCCTAGTTTTTAATGAAAAAAATTAATAACCCTGGTTTCTGAAGCTATTAAATGTTGCCTGCTTAGGAAGCAATCATGTCTCTCAAATTTAAAGTGATGATATTATCCAAGTGGCATATAACTATTTAAATTTTGTCATATACTTGCAATATTTACATAGTGTATACACTTTGTATGTCTCAACCATTAATGACTGTTTGGGACAAACTTTGAAGCTCTTTCCTTTAAACAAGCCAAAGGAGAAGCTTCAGTATTGTTGTACAGCCCCAGGGATGCGCAGACAGACACACCTCAGTGCCTTGTAAATATGTAATGGAGGTAAAGGGAATTTTATAAAAACATTTCCATTAATCCTGGAATTGATCACTTCTTCCACCTCATTGGGAATGCATCCTGCAGTAATCATTGAATTTGTTTGTTTTTTTTTTCTCTGTACTGAATCGGTAAAATAATGAAAAGAATATCACTGATCTAGGTGCGGTGTTTTGTAGGAAATCCACTGAGTGGATAATTTTATCCCTTCACAGTCAGTTTAATTCTTGTGTTGCTGTAGTTGTGATGTATTAGGCTCTGTTTTAATGAATGAAATTAAACATTTCTCTCTTCAGAAATGTTTCATGCAACGGTGTAAAAAAAAATTCAACTTCCGTCTTTCTTCATTTTTCTTCCTTTGGTTAGCCAAAATTACTGACTCAAATTATTTGAATGTAGTATAAATGGCTGCTTGCCACACCGCCTGAATGAAGCATTTGGTTTGCTGTGTTTGGGTATGGTAATAAATCCACTGAAAGTATGTGACGAGCAATTGCATGGATGCTGTCTTCTCATGTGCTCTCAGTTGCTTTAATTTCTTTCCTACAGGAGACATTATGGATGTTCTGGATACCAATTTGTTACGCCCACATGTAAAACCTTAGCATATTACACCCCTAATTAGATGAGGGAAGCAACTTGTCCAATAGCCCGTATCCAACACCAGATGCTGAACATTATTTCCACTGAGAAATGCCTTGTAGAATAATTCCAGTTTGCTTCAGAAATATCACAATGGATTATTAATTGTTATATTGAATGTGCAATTCAGTATCTGGCCAGGTGGAAACAGCTGACCTGTGTAACTCATTGTCTTTGTACAATTTGAACATAAGTCCATAAAGTTTGAAAATTTTCCGTCTCTGCTTCGTCAGATAGTTCTTAGTCTGATTGATATCATGAAAGGATTCTCCTTACAAGTTGTTGCTCCATTTCCTGACTGCCTGTAAAAACCTAAGAGATCCTCCAAAAGAACCCCAGCGTACTATGGGAAGAAGGGAAGGAAAAAACACTCTTTGAGTCTTCACAGAATTTACTCTCCAGGTGAAGGGGCAAATTATTTCTAAAAATGGCTTGAAATGTTAAGTGGGCTTGTAAGAACACATCTTTTTAAAACTTTCTGATGGTATCATCTTGTGTGTAGGGAATTAAAAGTAGCTAGAGATTCTACAAATCATAAGGTAGAGACACTGTAAATTATAAACCTTGATGCGGTTTCTGAAATAAAATGGTTAATCTTGACTGACAAACTAAAAATTCACTACTATGCAGAGTATGTGACATAATTAGGCTTCTATCTAAAAAAAATTAACTCTCAATGAGAGATTCAAACTAAATATGTGGTGCAAACCTAAGAAAGAAAAAACCAGGAAATTTGCACATACATTTCTGCAAAACCTGTCGATTTTCTAATTATGTAACTGAGTCCTGCATTATACTAATTTGTAAATGACCATGTGAAATACAAGTTAGTGACTAAAATGACAGGCAGAGGGTGAAAAATGCAATGCATTCCAAGTAGATCATCATAAATGTCTGAAACACCTGAATCAACAGTGCTGTGCACGAAAATCTTTGATCATTTATGTCACTTCAAAGAAGACTCTAGGGTGGAATGGGCTTACCATTAATGAGGAAACAGGGAGGGAGCCTGGCAAGTGAAAAATTAAAGCCTACTTCGGTAGTAGGGGTGTTTTGCATGCAAGATGAGGTTGTTGGTAAACACATTAGATGTGCGCAAAGGGTGCCACTGGACCCGGGGCAGTCTGGAGCAGTATAAAAGGCCGTTCAGGTGCAGGGTATGTCATCCAGTTCTCTTGCCTTCTCCTCCTTGGTGAACAAGGTGAGCTGCAACTGCCTTAGCCTTTTCCTTGACTTTCTCCTTTCCGGCTTTGTCTTCTGGCCTCAACTGAGTCGTTGCTTCTCTGGAGCTTTTACTGAGAGACTTGGTCCTTGATCCTGCTCCCAGAATTTCTGTTCTCTTTGTGTCATGAAGGAGGGGTGGGAGAAAGTCTTAGGTCTTTTCACAGGGGCTCCTGAGGGTCTGAGGATCCCAGTCCTTGCTCCCCAGCCTGTGCGTTTTCTCTCTTGCCCAGCACGCTGTGAGGCTGTGGCTCACATGGTGCCTGTGCTTTCCCTTTGCTCTCTCCCAGGTGCACGTCCATCCCACAGCCATGTCCTGCTACGATCTGTGCCGTCCCTGTGGGCCAACCCCACTTGCCAACAGCTGCAACGAGCCCTGTGTCAGGCAGTGCCAGGACTCGCGCGTCATTATTGAACCATCTCCCGTGGTGGTGACCCTGCCCGGACCCATCCTCAGCTCCTTCCCGCAGAACACCGCTGTGGGATCCACCACCTCGGCTGCTGTTGGCAGCATCCTGAGTGAGGAGGGAGTGCCCATCAACTCTGGGGGCTTTCACCTCTCTGGCCTTGGGGGTCGCTTCCATGGCAGAAGGTTCCTGCCCTGCTAAAGCCAACCAGGACGTCCAGCGAGTGCATCGACCAGGAAGCCCAAAGCCATGTGCCGGACCGAGGACGGAGCTGGTGGCCAGGGTTTCCAGATGGGTTGAGCACTCTGGTGCCCTCCTGCAGAGGAGGGATGG
>WHYT01015615.1:270441-413074 GCA_009806455.1 Tetrax tetrax | reverse complement strand
CAGATCCATCTATCTCCCTGTGCTTGTCAGAGGTTGTCCAGCTCTCTGGTGTTGTTCCAGGCTTGTCCCAGCTCTGTCCATCACTCTGGCGTTTAATTAACTGCCCTGCTCTCCTGGATCTTGCACTGGATTTGTGTTGTCTTTGTGAAACACCTCTTAGGTCATGTCTGAATATTACTAACAGGAGGAATAATAAAGTGGTTGTCACTAATGTTGATATTGTTGTTATTATGTTGATGATAATAAAACAAGACATTGACTATCACGAAGATGAGTACTTTTATGATCAGTGTCACTTCTTCTCGCTATACTAGTTGTCTCGCGTCACAGGTGAGCAGGAGCCTGATGGCAGTGGAAGCATAGAGCCCTGGCCAGCCAGGCGTCCAAAACTAAAAGAAGAACAGCAAGGGGGTTGGAAGTGACCAATGAGCACAATAAAATCACGCTTAAGATTTAAAAACACATTTATGAGACCAATTCCCAGGTGCAAGGATGATTATTAAGTTTACTAAATCTGTTTGTGCTGGGTGGCTGGTGGTGGCAGTGGCTCCTCACTCCTCCAGCAGCTCTGCGTTGATGTCTGCCCTGTACCATCTGCCCTGTGCATGCCCAGAGCTATCCGTCTTCCCTGCATCTCTTTCAGTCCCTGTCTGGCATTTGTCCCATCCTTCTTACTTCAGTCCCAAGTCCTCTTCCAGCATTTCTTACAGTCCCTCCTCTGCTGGCAGGTGGATTTCTTTTCCCTTTTAGTAACTGTATTGAGCAGCTGATCTCATTTGGACCTCTCCTTGGTCCTCTTGCCATTCACATCTGGTCCCTGCATCTCTCTGTCTGATCCAAGACTTGAGTAGCTGTGCTATCCCTGGGATGGCGTCGTGTTAATTAAGCCATCAATCAATCTTATATACCCCCTGATGAAACTCCCTCTTATGTTCTCTTTTTCTTGCTTGCAGTTCAAACACTGGGCTTGGTGACTGTTTTGCGGGATCCCGAATGCGGTGTCCAGTGTGCCTCCCAGCCTCTGCAGACAACAGCTAGGAGACGTTCATGACTGTAGCCGGAACCAGCAGCGACACACAGGTGCAGAGGTAAGGTTTGAGCTTTTCGGTTGCGTCTTCAGAGTGAGAGAAGTAGTAGGTGTGAGACAGCTGGCCGTGGGAGAGAGCCAACGGGGATCCCGTGGATGGAGCACGTCTCTCTGGGGAGGGTTCACGCACCTGGAAATCCTCCCCAGGAGCGGAGTACGGAAGGGAGCCTGTCGGCATTCATTTCCAAGAGGGAAAAGGCTGGTGGACACACGAACAACGATCTCGGGTTATGTTTCTCACGTTGTCCTTTCTGGGGTGATTTCTGGTGGGCTGCTTCTTTGAGCCCTGGCTAGGCGTGGACCTTTCTGGGGAAACCCTGAATGGCTGAGCTACAGCTCCTGTGCTCCTAAAAGTGTGGTAACGGTGGAAGTTATCATAGTCATAATTTTTATTTTTTAAGAATGAATTAACATCCTTCTCTTAAGATTTAATGAATGTGGAAAAAATATACTTTTTTTCCACACATGAGAAGTGCAATATGTGCCTCCATCCCAACTTCCACAAAATTGTGTTTTACAAAGCAGAAAGAGAACAACAGGTTCGTCTTGGTGCTGTAATTTAGTTCTCTAAGCCCAGAGTTTGCCATGTGTTTCCTGTTGAAATGAATAGCTGTGCTGGGCACTCAGAAATTTTCTCCCTTTCTCATCTCCACCTTGACATTGTGAAAAGAGTTTTCATCAATGCATGGAAAGAAAGAGATAACTTTTGTATAAAAGTGCACAGTCGACACGGTTGAGTTTTTTGGGTAGTGTATAATTTTTTTTTACACTGTTATTATTTAAAATACGCTTTTTAAGAGGACAAAAGGGAATAGTTTAATGGAAACAAATTTCTATAGCAAAATGTGCAGCTGGATAAAAAAAAAGATTATTTCTGTTATTACTTGCGTAGACAGGTGAATTTGGAATTTGAGTACAAACGGTGTTAAAAAGTGTGCTTAAACTTCTGTTCAGTGTGCTGTTGAGATTGAAAAGAGTAATTTTCAGAGAAAAACTTTTCTCTAAGCCTCCATTTCCAGCATTGTCAAGTCTATAGCAGCAGGTTTTTCCCACAGCTATTATCATGTTTTCACCTTTTCTTCTTCCACATCATTTGTCCTTTTTTGAAGAAAATGTAGTGCTGGTGAAAGACACGCATGTCCGCAGGCTGGAACTGGTCTGGAAGGGAGGAACGGTGGTACTGGAGGTGCACAAGTATCTCTGAAGGCCAGATGAGAGCGAGAGAACATAGTCCCTGATGGGAGGGACGGAAAGATGGACAGCCTGGCCTAGGGGTAGTCATTTTGTAAGCACCTACAAGTCTACAGCTCTTATGACCCCCTTTCCAAAGTGACTTTTAACCAACTAGGAACCTAAGCATCATTGAAGATAAGCAGAGCTTAGGTGCTCAGGTGCCTCCGGGCAGACACAAATATCTCAGCAATGCAGACAGATAGACGGTGTTGCCTATCCTGATGGATCCAGACCCACAGCCAGGCAATGAATTAGAAATAAGTGCCAAAACAACAGGCTTGGGACACAAAGGATAAAACACAATTGTGTTATTTGAGCTGATAAGCTGTGCCTCTCAAAGAAGCTTCCATCAAAGGCTCCTGCAGGTTTTTCACAATCGTTATACCATCCAGCACTGAGTTACCCAAGATGTAAAATGAGACTTGCAGAGAAAGCTTCATGCCTGCCACAAATCAGCAGAATAAGAGTTTGTTTTGAGAACTATTAGGCTGAATAATTTGGGATTGGTCACAGTGGACACTGTGAGATATTGCTCCCCGCAGAACACTGATTGACATTAATATCTGAGCTCCCTGCCTCCTTCCTCCTTCTTGTCCTCAGCCTCTGCAAGGGCTGGGTCAAACGCTGTGCAACCAGCATGAACAATATTTCCCCCTTCTTAGGTAATTATTGTCCTTTCTATTCATTTCTCAGATCCCTTTTCACAAGCAAGAGGTATTTTCAAGGGTTGCAAGCATTCATCTCAATGCTCATTTTCATGGCTATTCTTCTTGGAAGAGCTGGAGAACTAATTTACTTTATTAGACCAAATAAAAGGAGCTTATGAAGGTAGCCTGTGCAGCATTGTGCAGGGGGTCAGAGAGCTAGAGAGGAGAGCCCTCTGAGATTGCCACTGAATTTCTTGCAGAAGCTGAAAAGTAGATGTTGCTGTTTAGTCTGGTGCCGTTCTTCTTCACATCGCTTGTGTTTACAGCCAATGCCAATTCCATCACCGGTCTAGCCAGTGATTCCATGATTCCATCGCTGGTCTAGCCATGAAGGCTCAAGAGCTGTCACATTTGTAGGGAAGTGTAACATCTTTGGATTGAGAAGTCTGGAGGCAGCCATGCTCGCAGCACGGGATTGCTCATTCGGGGAGCAGGTGCCCAGGTGACTCTGGTGAAGGTCCACGTGATGGAGAGCCCCGGCCAACCCATCCCTGATGTGAGCAGGTAGCTGGCGACACTCGACTGCATGGACCCTTCTCAAAGAGGCTTCATGCAATGAGCAGATGACTCAAAACCGTCTCCTGGGCAATTCACTTCATTCACCAATTAAATTGTTTGCTGTGAACAGTTTGGCCCCATCCAGCTGCAGGATTTCAGCCTTGTAATTTAGCTGGCAGAGGACAACAGTGCCGTGTCCGTGAAATCTGCCTGCCAACTGCTTCCCCTGCTAAGCATTTTCTAGGCTAACGATCTCGAAAACCTTGCCAGCAGCCTTAGCTCTGTCCCTTTCAGGGCAAGCCACTCGTTTAAACGTGAGCACCTCTAAATGACTCCATCTGCTGAGTGACTTTAGTAAAGAAAAGATTATAGCAGGAGTTATTGCCATGTCCTGGGGTTATAACCCCGTTATAAAATGGGCTGGAAGAACAAGGGGAGTGTGAGGAGCTGAGGCTCAAAACCACCTGGGTGACTGTCAGCTTGATTGATTTTGTTGTTCATTAGATAAATTAGAAAACTGGCAAAAGAAATCGTTGCCCTCACTCAGCTGCTCGGTAACCTGCTGCGTGACATGAAATGCCAGCCTCAGGGAAACTCAGCTCCTTCTCACCTCCCCTGGCCACCCCAGTTCTGGGGCAGCAGGGCTGGCACATGGGATGGGATTTGTGGCTGCTGGTACCACTCATATCCTTGGTGGTCCTGTCATCCTAAACCATCTCATCACCCATCTGGGTGAGCACCGGCATGCACCAGAGTTGTGTTTTTCTGTTGACTTTTGAACAGCAGCCCTTTTCTAGGTGAAAACAGCGGTACCAGTATTGCTTTTGAACACTAGCCTTAACCTCAAAATCATTTGTTACCTCCATTTCACAAATCAGGCAAACTAAAGCAAAATGACCTGGTTTGTGACAGTATCATCAGCCAGGACCTGCTGCCCTGCTGGTCAACTTTTTGGTCTTTGGTATTCGGGTGACTTGTGATCCGTCTGCCCCCAGTAGCCACCCCTCTTGCTTATAAACTGGGCTAATTTTTGTCTGTCAGAGGGATGGAACTTAATGGTCAAACTTGCTTTAAATCCCTGGGTAAAATTCACTATCCGGGAGGTCAGACTACAGTTATGGTGCCTAAAAACTGAATGAAATCTTCAGGCTACATAACCAAATGTTAAATTTGGATCCCTTAAGTCATCTTCAGTATGTTTAGCTGCATCTGATGCACTTCCATAGTATGAAACGAGGCCACTGTTATGCACAGAGTATTTTACATATGAGGAAAATCTTCCAGCCAGGATGAGCTGTTAAGAGACTTCAACGTGTTTGTCAGCCAGTGAGGAGGAATCCCCGCTGCAGATGCTGAAACCGAGGGAGAAACAGGGCAGGGACCTTCTGGGGAAGGACACCTTGGGGGTCCCAGCATCGCCGTGCCTGTGCAAGGAGGTACGGTGACACTTGCCCTGCGGGTGATGGTCAGAGCAGAATTTCTTTGCTCTCCACGCCCATTCTTCTGCCAACGGGACTTCTGCACTGCCCACACAGGGTCCTTGTCGCCCAGTCTCGGGCAAGCGTTGGGACGTGCGTGTCCCCACGGCTCAGCCTCCCGCCAGGTGTGCGCCCGTGTGTGCAAATGCTGCCGGGCAGCGCGGGGCGGAGGAGATGGGGCTAATTCCTTCCTGAGACCCGCAAGGAATCGGCTTATGGCTCGAAGCTGCAATTACTTTTATCTTAGCCTGCATGATGGTAACCGCATCCTGGAATTACCCGGCTTTTTTCAAAATCCAGGGGCTGGTTTGGACTCACCTGACCGACATGAGCAAATTCCAGCCCTGCTTTCACCCCTGGTGGGTTTGAGGGGCTGTGAACCAGTGCAGATCCAAGGCTGAACTTGGGGGGGAGAGGCTTGAACCCCTAAATGCACTCGGTGGGCAGTGTCTGGGCGCGATGCCCGATCCCACCTGCCAGACCTGATGGAGCCCAGGGCAGAGGGGCACTGTCAGCACCATTCCAGCCGCAGCGCTGGAGCTGAGTGCTCAGGCCTGCTGGGATGCTGGCAGCTACCGTGCCTCTGAAACGGTGGGCAAGGGATAGGTGTTGTCAAGTAAAATACAGAGTGAAATGTTTGGTTGATGGGATTAAGCTGTGAATCCCACCTGTCTGCGGCACCACACGGTCCCACCCACCACCGCTCCTGTCTTTCACTGCTGCCTGCCAAGCCCACCTTGCTTGGAAATTAAAGTGGGGAAATCAAAGTCCTTTTCCCCCCACTCCTGCTGTGCCTCTCAGCCACTGACATTAACGCTGAAACGGCTGACATTAGCTTTGAATGGATTTTAATAACCCCCCTGTGAGCCTGAATTACCCCCGCAGCATGAGGGCCGGTGTGTGTTTGGAGACCTGGCGATGAGCGGTGCGTGGGGGGCTGGATCAGCTCGCCAGGCTGTGGACATAGGACCAGACCCGCTTGAGGAGCTGCGGTGGTTCCTGCCAATGCAGCCCCTGGCACGGGACCCTGGCACGGGACCCTGGCACTGCCTGGCTTCTGGAGAGCTGCTGCTCCAGCATCTGCGTCCTGCCCCCAGCGGGTCTGTGAGGGGCTTGTGAGCTTCCCAGCACTGAGGATGCTGGTCCAGGTGGCCATCTCCATATTTTCCTCTCTGGGGCAGGATATGGGCTACTTGCGGGGTGGTGGGAACCTCCCAGTGCCATGAGAGAGGCCCCAGCCCCTGCCAGCACATGGTATAAAATAGCAGCCTTGGTTTAGCAGAGCCCTGTGGATGAAATGCTAAGTAAGATCATGCTTGGCCCAGCTGAGACTCCGGACTAGTGTATGAAAATCTAGCAAGAAGATTAAAAGGTGTCCCAAGGCAGAAGAGGGTATTTATTGCTTTATTTACGGCTGATATGCGCGTGGCGTGGGAGTCACATGGCCGGTGACCTCCCCTGAGCACCTGCACGTGGGCAGTGCCACGTCCCCGCGGGGGCTGATCTTGGGGACAAGGCCCTGGCCAGAAAAGCTTCTTCTGAGATGTGGGCGGACATGTCCGGTTTCCCCTCCCGCACCGGGGAAGGGCATCCTGGTTGGGTTGCGGGCTCGACATCTTCACCATCAGCCCTGCAGCTCTTCCACAAAGGGAAAACCTCACATTTTCCTCTTTTTTTTTTACAAGACGGAAAGCTAAGAAAGAGTGTCAGGTGGTTCTCGCTTCTTCTGGAAGATGAAGAGCCTGGATATATGCTCTAAAGTCACTTTTCCTCAATCAAAGGTCCCAAGATCTGAGTGAGCGATGCAGCTTCCTTGGCCAGTCACAAAATCTCGGCACAGTTTGGGAGAAGAGGGATGGTTTCTAACTGCCGTTGAAATCCACATGTGTTTCCAGTATGGAAACAGGAATATCCATAGGGATATGAGAGAATTGGGGCTGTTCAGCCTGGAGAAGAGAAGGCTCCAGGGAAACCATATAGCAACCTTTCAGTACCTAAAGGGGGGTTATAAGAAAGATGGAGAAAAACTCTTTAGCAGGGCCTGTTGTGATAGGACAAGGGATAATGGTTTGAAAATAGAAGGAAGTAGATTCAGACTGGACATAAGGAAAAAAAACTTTTATAATGAGGGTGGTGGAACACTGGAACAGGTTGCCCGGAGAGGTGGTGGATGTCCCATCCCTGGAAACATTCAAGGCCAGGTTGGACGGGGCTCTGAGGAGCCTGATCTGGTTGGAGATGTCCCTGCTCCTTGGAGGGAGGTTGGACTGAATGGCCTTTGAAGGTCCCTTCCCACCCAAACTATTCTGTGATTCTCTGAAATGGACACTGAATCACAGCTGGAGTGGGCCAGCAGCTTCTCCAAGCCAGGCTCAACAGGAGCTGTGAAATCATCAGGCACTTTAAAGAACTGAGAACTGAAACCAACCCCTTAAAACAAGTCCACAATAATGATTGAATTGTATTTAAGAGGCTCATTCGTACTAAGTAAATGCAAATAGTTTACATGGAAAATATTTCCCATTAAGCTCATTTCTACATAAAATGCTAACAGATTGAAATTATGATTCTAATGATTATTTTTATTGCTGGTTTGCATTTAAATGGCATAAATTTCCCCCTACTGTTCTCTCTTTGGGTTAAATCAATAAAATCTATTAAGAAGGTTCTTCTTCCTCTAAGATTCCTCCCTCTCTTCTTTCTGTCTCATCTCCACTGGTGCCCTTTTTATCCACCCACCACCAGAGATTTTTCAGAGCTGCCTCCACGATATTGATGCCGAAGATTTGAAAATCCCCTTTGGCAGAGCAGAGTGAATCCAGCCTTTGCTGAGCTGGGGGACTACAGAGGAACTGAAGTGCTGTTTGCTTTACTCAGCTTGGGCCATATTGCTAGGAGATGCGGTTGGAGTCAGCTCTTCCCTCCTCCTGGCCTCTCCCTCCTGTTTTAACGGAGAAGCTGTATACCTACACCTCCTCAGCTATGGATGCTCTTGTGCTCCTTCAAACAGTGGCTGTCTCTTCACCGAGCAGGTGCTGGATTTCTGTTTGGAGAGGAGTTATCCTGGTATATACAGAGTGAAAGCCATTAAGATGCTGACCTTTAAATTGGGCTTCTTCCTGCTCATGTAGGGAGGAGGTGGGTTGAGTGCCCAAATCTTATTCATTTTAATGACAAATCCTTCGCATGGAGGCTTTGAAATGCTCGGCTTTAATGCAATTTGCCTCCCTCTGCCGCAGCTTGGCTTTACTGTGCAGGGGATGGCTCTGCTTCCTCTGCAGAGTGACAGACCCTATAGATTTGCTGCATAACTACTGTGCCCAGGTACCATCGTGTATGGATTTACGAGCTTAGGGCAGTGCTATCGCAGGGATCTCTGTGCTCCTTAATCAGTATTGCTGACCTTTCTTCCCTCCGTTACTCTCAGCATCACTTTTTTTTTTTACTGGCTTAATTTGCATAGGTTTTGTGTTATCTGTGTTTTTACTTTGTCCCTGTTATCCCATTACCCTGGATAATCAAAGCTGTCTGTAACAGAAACAGCAGAAACAATTTGCTTACCCTCCTATTACAAGATATTCCCTCTACTAAGTCTGAGAATACCTGTAGTTCTGTGGTAATGCTAATTAACTGTGCGTACATATAGACAGTAAAGCAAATGGCACCGGCATCCTTTGGGATGGTAGGAATTAAAGAAAGATAAGATATTATTCTCCTCTTTCTCTGTGCTTCGGTGTCCCTACCCTCAATGGAAATTGTGTTGTTGCTTATAGAATAAAATGCTATACATGGTGGGGGAAGTCACTGACTCTGCAGAGAGGTGAAGTTGGAAGGAGCAGATTTCCCTGCTAGTAAACCCACTATGGAAGTAATGAACTACCCCATGTCTTGCTCCTTGTTCCTGTTTCCAGAGCAGGAGTAGGATGGGGCGGTCTTTACCCCGTGCTGGTCCCCAGACCTCAGAGCTTGGTAGAGCTGAGTAGAGTTGTACATAGACAGTGATTCCTTGGGGGCTGCAGCTGTCCTCCAGAGCTGGGCTCCAGCGTCATACAACTGGAAAAGCTCCTGTCCAGCCTATGTGAATGTCTGTTGCAATGGAGGGTACCTGCTGTTGGCTGTTGCATCTATTAGGATGCTCCTGTATCCTTCCTGCAGGGGAGCTGACACAGCAGCAGTTTCAAAGCAGGCCAAAGTCCTGGAGAAAATAAGGAAGACGGTAATGAGTGAAGGATAATCATCCAGAGATGGAACATGAGTGGCAGGATGGGTTGCTGGTACTGTCCTAGCTACCCCTCTTCATTTTGTCACTTCATAGTGTCATGGGCTCAAGGTCACCACAGCCCATCTGTGAGGATACGTGGGGCAGCCTCCCACCATTTGCACGCAACATCCTTTAAAAGTCTCATATGAGGTTTTCTTCTGAGTGTCAGCTAAACGATGAGTGACTTATGCAGCCAGGCATGTGTGGAGGACTGCGATAGCTCTCCATGCAGGAGAAATCCCACTCAAGTCCACCCACCAGCTCCTCGCCGAGCTCCCCAGCTCCTCTGCCAGCAGCATGGACAGACACCCTCAACGCATCCCAAGAGAGCATCTGGGGCCAGCCCTGGAGCCACGAGCGCAGACATGCTGTGCCCCTGGCTCTGGACCCCACGCTCCTGCCGTACCCCAGGATGAAAGCTCCAGGAGGATGGTTAGACAGCCCCAGCTCTCCCCACCACCTCTGAAAGTGTGAGGAAGCTGCTATTTATCTGCACTCTGATAATCAGTGTACCTTTGATGCAATACTCATGTTTGGGATTTTACCACGTCTCTCATCCTCCAGGTCTGTCAAGGAGCTTTACGCAGCCATGACTCAGAGAGGCGTCAGTGGAGAGTCTGTAGATACAGCCAGCAGCTGTCATGTGGAGGGTATAAATAATGTATATGCACGTATATATGCACGACCTACGAGTTCAGGACCTTCCTTTCCTGAATAGTATCCACTCCATTAAAGGATCTCTGCATCATGCCATGGCTCTAGCCATGCCAGAGGGCTCAGATACAGAGACATCCCCCGTATCTATCCCAGGTATACGCAGAAGGGCACTAAAACAACTGATGGGGATGAAGGCTCAGTGCTGCTGGTCCCCCTTGGCCTTCTTGGAGCAATATAATAACTCCTTCCTTGTCACAGAAACCTGCACTGCTTATTGCTTGCCATCCTTTCTGTGTGTAGTTTCAAGAATACAGGTACTGAAGTGTCTTGCTCTGCTGCCTTATGGTCAGCAAGATGCTTTGAAACTGTGCCCGTGGTATTCATCCTTTAAAGCAACCCAGGTGCAGGCTGTTGGTGCAGGGAGCTGCAGAAGGTTTTTAAGGTGCTTGTGTGCTAGCCAAAGAGATTTGCTGGTGTAGTCAGGGCCCAACTGGCTGCATACAGAGGGGCTGAACAGAGCCATGCTGCACCTTGTGCTGCCAAGATGCAAGTGCATCATCCCAGCAGAGAGCTCAGTCCTGAAATACCTGAACCTCGACAGACACAGGGAGACTCAGATTTGAGTGCTGGCTGATGTCAGCCCAGAAATCAAGCCCTTTGTCTTATTGCCAGTTGTCTGAGACATTTTGGTTTTGATCAGGTGGCATAAGCTTCAATTTTAAGAGTGAGTTTAAAGTGGAAAATATAACATGAGTTTGACTCGTAGGAAGGGATGCTTGGGATTGGAGATGGGACAGTGTGTCACTGCGGGCAGCTGGGAATTTCTTGTTGATTTTACATAGCTGAGGCGAAGGTAAACTTCCTGTTAACTTCCCTGAGAGAGTCCATAATGATTTGACCCTCAAAATTAAAGATCTGGAGCTAAGCAGCTGGGCTACTGACTCTGTCGCAGCCTCTGCCGGTGGAGATCAAGCAGCGTGCTGAAACTGCCAGCAGCTTTCGGTAGCAATTGCGCTCCACGCTGTTCTGTCTCTTCGACTCCTGACATCATTTGTGGGGAAAAAAACAAAAAAAAACCAAAAAAAAAAAAACCCCAAAGGTTGGATTCACAGGCTTTGTTTCTCTGCAGTTCAAAGGATACAGCAGCCTGGATTTTAATTGGCACTGAGTTCTCCGACTGGTACCCGGGGCAGTCCTGAAGAGTGACACCAGCCAGGCAGGTGGAGTGGCGGCCGAGGTGGGGAGGCCATTTGAAGTGCTGGGTGCCTGCCACCTGTCTGCGGGTACTCAGAGGTCTCCCGGCCAGCGTAGCACTGCTCCAGGGGCAGAGGAGTGTTGCTTCATTTCTGATCATTAATGCAACGGTCTCTTCTCTGGTTTCCTTCCACTGATCTTCTCTGTGCGCAGTCCGGGGGGAGCCACATACTGAGTGGTTTGTGCTGGAGATCACAGTGCAGAGATAATGAAGCTGATTTCTTAGCCTTTGTGTTTCCTGACATCACAGCTCAGCCTGCTCTCACGCCTCTGCCCAGCGCCAGGTCCGGAGCCCGTGGGAGGTGGTGGGAGGCAGATGCTCTGCAAGCTTCCGGCAGCTGTGGGCTGTGTACCCCAATGGAGAGGAACAGGAATAGCTCAGGCTGTGGTCACTCTCCGCTTAACCCCAGCACCTTGGCCAAATAGAAGTCACCAGCGCTGATGTGCAAACCTGCTCCGGTCTGGGGAGAGCAGGAAGCTCCTGGGATGGAGGGGCTGTCAGCCAGCGCTGTGAGCTTCTCCAGCAGCCGAGGGGTAGGCTTTGCTGTGGGAGCCCTGGGAGGCCAGGTCCCAGCCAGCAACAGCTCCCACCCTCCGACAAGGGTCACAGGGACCCTGTGGCACCGTGCGGTGATGTGGAAGCACAGGTGGGGTAGGGAGCAGAGGGACCCGCTTCAGTAAGCACAGCCATCTTCCACCCCAGCAGGGCCTGGGACTTTCAAATCCCTCTTGATTGAGACCTAGCAACAGTATTGTTCCTGGCTCCCTTCTCCTCTACCTGGAAGCAGGAAGGCTCTCTGGACAGCAGTTCCAGCTGACAATTTTGTTAATGCTTAGCACGGGGTCCCACCTGCTCCTGCTCCTCTCTGCAGGTTCAGCAATGCTCCCACCTTTCTAGTTGTCTGCTTTCCTTGACCTCACCTCTCCTTCCTGAGCTGGCTCATGGCTTTGCAACCTGCAGGCTTCCTTGTCCCTCTGTCTTTCCTGTTCAGCTACGATTTGATCCCAGGAGAGCGCTTTCACACAGGCCCTCAGCTCTGTGCCCATTGTACTCCATCCAGATACCTCTTTTGCCCCAGAAGCCTTTATCATTGCCACCCGCCCGCTCTCAGTAAGTCCCACACAACACAAAAACCTCAGCAAAGCATTGTCAGCCTGCATGTCCCAAGCCATAGCCATCAGTCCCAAAAGCCCGGTGGGGTGGATATAGTTATTGCCAGGAGCCTTTATATTTACCACGACCTTTCTGACATTACAGTAAATGCATTGCAGAGCCCAAGAAGTGTAAAAATAAACTGCAAGGAAATCAAGACAGCTAATTAGCCAAAGGTTACCGCTGGGCTCTGTGACTGTCAGCCCGTTTGAAGTTCTCCTTCACACAGGCAGATGCGTGTGCAATGCTGCTGCTCCTTTGAATAAATGTCTTGGTTTCCAGAGTGACTTCATAGCTGGATGTGACTAAACACGTGAGGCCTGTCACAGCAAGCCCGGGCAGGATGCTCACGTTCTTTAACCTTGCACTTCTCCAGCACTGAACAGCAGCATCTCATCTCCTGGAGTGGCTGATCAGGATTGCGCCACCGCACAGCACCTCATGAGCAGGGGTGAGCTGGGAGGTGAGGAGAGGCCAGATAGCCTCTCTGCACAGTCAACCCTCCGTCCTGGAGATGCTTCTTCCCCTCTGGTGTCCTTGCCCTCTGCACTGTGGTCACAGCAGAGGAGATTGCTGGTCTGCTAGCTTTGGCTGGGCTGAGGGCTGCGCTGGTTGTCCATGGTTTGGATGATGCCTGGGGATGAGGAGCCCCAGCATATCATGGTCTCACCCCACATGGCCATCATTCCTCAGTATCCAGTATTTTCCTGAGGATAAGCGTCTTGTGTGGAGTTGCAGGTACACCAGACATCACAAGAGGAAGAGAGCAGTGGTCCTAGCTGAGCTGAGGGCTGAGAGGGGCGTACGATTGCTATGCCAAGAGAGGCTGAGCAGGTCATGACAGACCTAGGTAGACTAGGGTACCTAGTGTCCAGAAGGGCATTTTGTTCATATTTGGGCAGGAGAGCTCTGGAGCAGCGAAGGACCCCATGGACTTTGAGCCGTGTCCCTTCATCCTAGCCATCCCCCGGCCTTGAGCTGTGGGAGCTTTCTCTTCCGTGCTCTGAGCTGCTCCACACAAGGATCAGGGAGAGTTCGGGCACAGTGATGTTACAGGTAACACCTGCATCATCTGTGCTGCTCTCTCCCTTCTCCTCTAGGGTTTTCATCCTTCCCTTGTTCTGCTTCTTTTGAGCTCCGTTTCCTCTTGGGAAACCTTGCAGCTCCCTCTTCCCTCTCTGCAGGTTTCTCCTCTTTCCCCCTTTCCTCCTGCTGCTTCACTCCCTCCTGCTTGCGGCTCGTGCGGAGTGTCATGTGTTTGCTCAGCATCGCTCCTCCCAGAATGTTAATTTGCTGCTCATTTCCTTACAGACTTTACACTGTGAGTTGGGGCTTTGTGTGCATGTGTGTGTGTGATTCAATTAAACAAAACACAATAAAATCAGGGAAAACAGAGAGAGACGCAGACAGACAGCAATTCCCCGCTCTCTGAGGGGTAAGCCTGTCTGCCTGTGAGCTCGGCCCCAGCATGGCTTTCTCATGTCTCCACGTGGGTTTGCTTGTAGCAACCCTCCGGATCTCGTGCTTGGGGTTTCCATCCCTCCTCCGGGATGCTAGGATGGCAGCTGCTTCTGCTCCGCTGTCAGGAGTCCCCCTTCCAAGCCAGCAACTTCCCTGCTCCCTCTCCTGCCCTAGCCACGTGCCTGGCAGCAGATTTCCCCCCCGCTAGGACCAAGCTTTCTCCCAGATCACACATTTTCCTTGCAGTGAGACCTGAGGAACAGCAACCATGCTGTGGTGGGTTTCTTTCCCTTGGCCGGCTGCTGGGCTTCCCTTCCGCTGCCCCGTGCCCCTCTCTGCCATTCCCTTCCCTCTCTCCCTGGCCTCCTGCCTTGTTTTCTTTTCCCTTTTCCCCTCTAATCCATTCCTACCGTGAACATGTGCTTACTTAGCATCCTTTGCTCCCAGTCATCTCCCTGGCAGGTTTCTCATCTCTCCCCATGCGTGCGGGTGTGGGTGTTTCTCTCCTGGAGAGGCTGTTTCTGCTCGCTCATCCCCGGCTCGCTCTCTGGCTCTGCAAATTTATCCTGTGAATCCAGCCTCTTCCTCCCGGGTGAGGCACCGGGCTGTAAATCTGATGGGTAAAGTGGGTCAGTGCCAGGGGAAGAAGGTGGTCCCAGGAAGGGCAGGGAGGGAGCAGGCACAAGAGGCCACAAATGCCAGACTATGGAGTGGGTGGGAGAGGAGAAGGCGAGGGCGATGTTCTTAAAAAGTGAAGACTGCAAGGGTTTTTAAAATGCACATGAAATGTGATTAGTGAAATCCTGGCACTCAATACCCTCCCCTTAGCAAAAAATACCAACAGGAGAAGTGTCCCCCTTCCCGACAGCAGCCCCTGCCGTGCAGAGCCCTCCTGGGGATGTGAAGTGTCACCTCCAATGACTTTAATGTCCCTCTGAAATCCTGAAAGGGACCTGGTGCTGCTGAAAGGGGAACATCCCGAGGAGGGCAGAACCCGATTAGTCCATTTAGCTTGTGTCTGTGCAACGGGGCAATTGCCTCTTGCCCAGATACTGCCCAGCCACCCTCAGGGTGGGCTCCAGAAATGCTGTAGAGAGATGTCTGTGCTTGGAGCCCCTGTCCCCTGTCCCTTCCATGGAACATCAGCTCTCTTTGGAGGGCTTCTTCTAGTAGCAAGGGGCAGTCCTTGTCTCCGGCTGATCTGATGCTCATTTAAACAGCGGGAAGCTGTGCTGCTCGCCATCCTCTGGGTCACGGCAATCGTGGTGGCTGTGAGATAACACCGTCCCTGACTCCTGTCTCTGGTGACTGTGTGCCCAGCAGAGGCAGGACAGATGTAACAGCATGGCCCACCTTAGTCTTGGGTCCTGGCTTTCACAAGCTGAGATTATCCTGTCACTTAGTCCCTGTGGATGTTTTTGTTTAGCAAAGTAAAAAGATGGGGCCAGGTTTCCTGGTGTGCAAGCCTAGCCCCCAGAGAAAGGAGGGCAAGGAGCTGCCTTGTGGAGCAGAGAACCAAGGGACCATCAACATTCCTCCTGACCAATGCCTGCACATAGGGACCCATGGTCCCCATGCTTTTGTCCTTGTGGACCACATGTGTCCAGAGCACAGGAATACATTTTAGCTGACAATGGTTTTGCAGAGTTTCTTGTGCATGCAGCCAGTGCACCTGGAGCCATTCACAGATGTCTCTCCTCATTAATGCCCCCTTAGAAATTTTTTGAGGACCAGCCTCCATCTCCAGCATTAAAAACAGTTCCTTCCTCTTTGATTTATGGATATTAATCCATGCCAGCAAGCAAGAGGCATGAAATGTCTACATAATATATTCCTTACTAAATTGTTTTTGTTCCTTTCCTTTCTCCTCCACCTCCAAGGCTGCACCTTTCTTATCTCTCTGTAACATTTGAACCTGCATGCAGCACTCAGAGAGACAACTTCCAGCATGGAGCAATCATCATCACTTGGTAGGTCAACCTTACAAGTCCATGCTTGCTCCCTGGAGGCCACCTCAGACTCCGGCAGAGAGAAGACCCTCTTAGCCGCATCTCAAAGGGCATGGCTGCTCCCAGGCTGTGGCTGGTGTGGCCAGGGCTGTGGGATGCTGTCAGTCCCCCATCACTTCTGATCGTAATACAGCTTGCTGGCAGCCGTGCCTGAAATGGTGCCCAGGCAGGGATCCAGCAAGTGTGAGTTTCTTCTGTAGTCATCCAGACGCTGGCTTGGGATCAGTAGTGGCTAATGCTGTCCAGCCCTCTGATTTAGGGACCAAAACCCAGATAAAACAGTGTTAGCTCCACTGGCTCCAGTCTGCCACCTGCTCAAGCCATGTTCCTGCCTCTGGGTTGGCAGCCACCTTCGCAGCACGTTGCCGACTTCTGTGGTGCCATGCTGTTCCCACAGTACGTGGCAGATTAGATTTAGCAGCCAGTACTTGGCTCCTAGTGATCTCACTGTACTTATGGCCTGGGAAGAGAGGAAAGTAAGATCTCAGGACCTTTTCATGGGGCTACTTTCATTTTCCTTTCCCACGTCTGTGCTCTATGAGAAGTCAGCCAGCTCTGCACCCGCTGGACAGCCCTTGGATGCCTTGTGGTGCCCAGGATGATGTTCCTGCAGGGCATAAATCTCAGCCCTCCTCTCTAAGTGCAACCTGCCTCAAGAGCAGCACCCTGCAGAAGTGATGGTTATCCCCATCCGTGCTCTGCTGCTGTGCTCTCTCCCAGCCCTAATGCCTGGTGGCAATGCTCTTCATCCCGCTGAGATGCACCCTGCTCCACGTGGCAATTTCCGCAGACCTACCTCCCTCCTCCAGTCACTTGTTCTGTAAAGAAGTGGAGGGCAGGCAGTTCTGGGGATCCCATCCCTCTGCTTCCAGGTCCCTCAGCACATTCCTTGCCCATGTCTGGCCCTTGCTATTGGCAGCGTGACAGCTCTGATGGGGTAGTGGAGTTATCCCAGCTGTCCCCCTTGATAACCCAAATCCAAGAATTCCCTGCAGCTCATATGCCTGCCAACCTGCTGTGGACCATACTTCTCAGCACAGTACCTTCACAGTGGCAGGTGCCCACTGTGTGCTTGTAGGCTTTGTGCACACCAGGTCTTCTCTGGAAGTTGTGCTTTTCTCTATCGCTTGATAGGAATCGAAAGACAAGCTTATTTTGTCTTGTTGCAAGCTGTGTCCCTTGCAACGCAACCTGTCCCATCCTCACTTCCCAGGTCCATCCAGGCTAAGCCACTGGATGGACCAGACCTCCTGTCACCATGCCCTAAAAGAGCAGTTAGAGGCAAAGAGTGTAACTAAAAACCAACGACATCTCTCTCTTTTTGCAGCCTGGCTTAGCTGAGCATCTTCCAAAGTACCTCCCTCCCTCTTGCCCCCAGCCGAAGGGACTGTCCCCATTTTGCACTGCCCACACAACTCACCTCATCCGCATCCCCGCCACGGCTCTGTGCTTCCCACGGCTTCCCAGGACAGAGATGAGGGGAAGCAGCAGGATGTTAGCAACTTCAGTAGCTCAAGAGCAGCTTGAAAAATATTTGTGTTCTTTTGGTAAGAATGAATCTGTCCCAGTGGTAATAAGGCTACTTTTGTTCAGCAGGCTCTTAGCAGTGATTATTGTTGTTTTTCAATTTAAAAACCAGATGGCCTATTTATAATGTATAGAATGTGGACTGAGATTTTTTGTTTTCTTTAACCAAGCTTTTAAAACGTGCTCTCAGTTCCACTACTGACAATCCAAGGCAGCAAAGGGGGAATCTGTCTCCTGCAGACCCCACGAGTGAAATGATAAAGCAAAATGTTGTTAACAGAACAAGGCTGTGGTGATCCTTTGGGGAACCAGTGGAAGATGCCAGGTTGGAAAGGTCTAGGGCTGTGGCTGGGAGGTGCTTTCAGTGGTGTTGGAAGGGCTGAGGACACAGGTGCAGAGTACTTGGAGTATCTACAGCCACACTGCCGTCTATCTTTTTCTTTCTTGTCCAAAGCAGAGGTTGATCAGAGCTGACATCGGCACCATCCGCAGTGCTCTTATCACGGAGACCAGGAGAAAAGCCAAACTCCAGTCTTTGGCCTGGCACTGTCTCCAAGTTGGCAAAGATGCCTGAAAAGTAGCTAATACCCATGGGTGCTGAGGTGATGGTGAGATGGACGGTGGTCCCAGGGGTGCAATAAGGGATCCAGCAGAGCACTGCTGTAGGTCCTGGCCTGGGCTGATGAGCTCTTGCGTACATAATATGACCATATCTACATGCTTTGGGCATTGGCCCAGCATGGCCCCTTCCAGTCTAACAGCGTGGATTACTCTGGCATGCCAGCCATGAGTGCTAGTCAGCTAGCAGTGCTTGCTTTCTTTTGCCAATGCAAGACATTTGGAGCATCCTGGCCAAGGATGCTTCAGCACAGAAATGTTGTAAGATGCAGGCACCAAACAGCTTGTTGTAGCAGCATCAAAGGTGCTGCTTTGGATGCTGTTGACTGCTCCCCTATAGAGCATGGACTGAACAGGAGGGAAAATTCACACTTGCATGTGAATGACCCAGTCCCTGTTGGCCAACCTTCAGCTCACCTGTTGACCCAGGAAGCTGCCTGTGGCAGACTTTGCTGTGGACAAGTTTTCTGCAGGCCAGGTTGCCTTGAATTCATGGCCAAGCTGGAGGCCGAGGCTCTGCTGCCTCTGCCATGCTGCTTCTTACTGCAGCTTATCTGCCAGTATTTCTGTCTCCATTTCCCCACATAGCCCCTTTGACTCCCACCGTTTAGTTATTTTCTTAATTACATCTAGATTATGGCACTGGGAATAAGGGATTATTACTAATTCATAAGGTACTTAGATTTTAAAGTGTGTGCAGAGCAGGGCTTATCACACGCCTGCGTCGGCATCATTACCATGCCAAGGGCCAGGGTGAGCTCCTGCAGCTGCCGGGGCTTCACCCAAACCTTGGTCCTCTTCCCTTCCCATGTTCTCCACACCCGGAGGAGCTCTCCCGTTTCTCCCTTGCTGTCCCTTTTCCAGTTGAGGCTTGCCAGCCTTTTCCCCAGGAAACCATTTTCACTGCTGTCTCCCAAGCTGTTCCAGCCCCTCCATTATGCCTCTGCTTTGCCCCCTCCCCAGGTTTGTTTGCATCTCTCTCCGGGTGCTTTCCCCACCTCCCCGCCGTGCCTGCAGCTGAAGCTCAGCTGTTTCTCCTGCCCCTTATCAGGAGGCAGGGACTTATCGGGAGGCAGCTCTGCCGGAGGTGCTTTTTTGCAAAGTTTTATAGGAAATTCCTTCCAGTACCTGGGTAATTGTTGCCTGAACTTCATCTCACCCTAAGGGGGAGGAGAAGGAGGCAGGGAAGGTGCTGTTGGCAGGCTGATGGGAGAAGCAGAGGAAGGAAAGTGGGGTGGGAAGGTGGGTGCTGCTGTAGGTCCATAATGCTCTCTCAAAGCCTTGTGCTTCTTCAGTGCACCCAAGCAGAAGGGTCAGGAGCTGCTCTCTCTGCCACGGAACAATCAGCGGCTTCCCAAGCCTCTTTCTCTGCCTTAAACAGTGGAGCACTCCAACCTCTGGGCAGCAATAATAGTAACAATAAGAATAAAAACCTCTGGCCTGGTTTGCGCACAGCAGGGTGGACTCCTGTCTCCATCATAGTCCAGTTTTTGCTGTCCCCAAGTAGTGCAATTAATGCCCGGTGCTGCAGGGCTTCTCCTGGTCCACTCCTGGCACATCACATCCTGACCTGAAAAGAAAGAGGGAGCAGTAAATCCCAGTGCTCATCTCCCCTCCATCCTGCCAGCACCAGTGCTGTCCCCGGGGCTGCAGCGGGATCCCAGCATTTCGCAGCAGGCAGCCCCACTCTCATCCTCGGGGACCCGTTAGCATTTCCATCACCCTCATCTCATCTCCTCCTGTTGCTTCCACACCTTGCCTGACTCAGGTGGCAGTGTGAGGCTATTTCTGCCTGAGCCAGCCCGACACCTCCGTCCTCTGCTGCCCTAGTGCCTCCCATGTGGTTCCTTCCGACTATTTTAAGGCTAACGCAAAGTCCTAGCTTGATAGCCCTGAGGACTAAAGACCTTTTGTCAACAGAGCAGATACAAGACAAGCTGCTGCAAGATTCCTCAGAGCAAAAAAATGATCTTGATAAATTGGAGAAATGGCCTGAAATCAATACACTGAAATTCAATAAAGTCAAGTGCAAAGTGCTTCACTTAGGAAGGCGATATCAAAATCGCAGAGATAAGATGGGGAAGAACTGGTGAGCCTGCAGGAGAGTGGCTGAGGCTCGAGCTGCGGAGTAGCCCTCAAACTGAGCAGCAGACAATAACCTGGTGCTTTAGGAAGGGAAAGAAAAGGCGCATCTTGCCCAGAGATAGCTTCAGATCGAAGGCAGCAAGCTAAATTATTTGGCTCTAGTTAGTGCTAGTGAGGCATCATCTGGAGACAGATATCTCCAGGTTTCGGCATCATAACTTTAAGAGAGATTTCAGACAAATTGAGGGAGTTCAGACAGTTTGGAAAACATGCCCCAGGAAGATGGACTGAAGGAGCTGGGTTTGTGCTCCAGGACAGGGACAACTGAAAGTGGGAGGATGTGTGACATTCATCCGGCGTGGAAAAGACAGTTATAAAAATGATGGTGATCAATTGGTCGAGGGTCGGACAAGCTGTAATAGGCTTAAACTGCAGCCAAGAGGCCCTGGGTTAGATGCTCAGGAAAAGCTTCCTAAGAGCAAGGTTGGCCGTGAGCCGGTGCAGGCTGTAAAGGGTGTGCGGGAGCCCTGTCCCTGCAGGGCCTCACCAACCAGCTGCATTGAGGTGTCCTCCATGCCAGTCCCACTCTCTCTTCCACCACAGGGACAAGGTTTTGCCAGCACCCGAGCAGGATTAGCCATGTGCTTAGGGTGACCAGGCTGAGGCAAGCAATTCTCTTCCTGCTGTTTTGTGTCCTCTTACCAGCCATACCAGGTCATGGCTAACCTCCCAGTGTCTGCAGGAGTAATGTTGCTGGTGTGCCAAATTCATCACACCCACCCAGGGTTCTGCTGTCTGTATCCCTCACACGCCTGGGCAAGATGCTCCCAGTCACACTTCTGCTCCAGGTTTCTTCCGCTGTCAGACCACAATTTCATTTCTGTCCATTGTGGAGACAGAAAGAGCCTATTTGGGGTCTAAGACGGGGGAAGAAGACAGAGACAAGCATGTCTTTGCAGTGAGGAACTCAGCAGGTTGAGTTGTTCCTGTGCCTCACAGTGCTATCTGAGAAGGGTCTGCACCACCCATCCCTCTTGATGTGGCCGCAGTGACTCCATACCTGATCATGCCAAAACCTTTAGGATTTGGCTGTCATGACCAGGGGCATCTCGATATATCTACAAACACATTAGATTCATTCACTCCTCTGACTTACAACACAGGCTGGAAAAGCCAAAGAAACTAGAGACTACAATGGTCAAGCCAGGGTGTCTCCAAGGATGCTTTGCTGTTTGGACCGGCCACACATCCTGATGTCCTCGGCCCCACTGACTTGGTTTTTGGTAATTTGGTGCTTAGCTGCAGCCCTGCTCCAGGTCAATCCCTCTCAGTTGCATTTTTTTGATCATAATTAATGTTTGCTGTGCAATTACATTGATTTTCTAATGTACTCTGAGAAATGAAGGGAATTCATAGCCTGAACGCGAGGGAGGGGGTGTGGCGTTGAAGCTCGCTGAGCCGAAGGGGAGAGCAGCAGAGGCTGCACTGGGGATGTGCAAGGGGAGGATCTACTCAAATACCCCTGTGTTACACGGGAGCTTCACCGAGCTGCAGCGATAAAGGGCTGGGCATGGAAATGTTTGCACTGCTGCTCCTTTTTAACCTGGCCAAACCGCTCCACCAACCCCTGGTTCCACTATTGAGCTCAGCAGGGAATGGGGTTTTATTTATTTACCCGGTCACAGTGGGAAGAGGGATTTCAGGGCAGCCTGAGCTTCTCAAAACTGTGAGGGGTGGATAAAACCTTCTCCAGCTCTGTGCAGGGAGGCTCCTGCACATAAGAAACCTCAGCCTGGGCACAGCTGGGGCTGTTTCCCCCCCGCTCCTGGCTCATCCATGCTAACCAGCAGCTTTGTCATGAGCATGTATAAATTTAAGAGGCACCTGTAAGCCTCCCAGGCTGCCTTGTGCCTTCTGAACATCCAAACTGCCTATAGCCAGCAGCTGCGCAGCAAGCCCCAGGAGATGCTGCAAGAAGGCAGTTTTGGGTAGGAGCTGCCTCAGCACTTGAGGCTGTCAAAACCATGAGGATTTGGCTGGTAACAGCAGCAAAAAGCTTAAGGATCCTCTTACTCATGGTAAAATCTACCTGGGGGGGTGCTGGGGCTCCAGACCTGGTGATGAAGGAGAAGGATTCTGGGCTTTTGGCCATCCGGGGGTGTCTGTTGCCTTCTGCATTTGCCATGGCAAGGTTCACAGCTGGCAGGCTTGCAGTGCAGCGGCTCCCCGTGCTTCGTGCGGCGGCACAGGCGATGCACACCATGGTGGACGTGTGGACATCTCCCAGCCCGCATCTGGGACGCTGCAAATGTTTGTTAGAGCACGGATGCACATGGTGAGTCCCCGCAGCTATCGCAGAGCTGTAAATGGCAGAAGGGCAGTTTCTGCTCGCGTTGCCGACAGCCCCCTTGGGCTCGGCAACTACCAGGGTGGTAAGTCACTGCTGGTGGCACGTGCTGCTGTACGGGGCTGGTGTAGAGCAGGGATGAGCCTTGCTCGTGCCCTCATAAGGGAACAAGCAGCTCTTGAGCAGGAGCTGGGGGCAGCCACAAGGTGGGTGCCTGGCAAGGACCGGGGTGCAAACAGTGCCCACAGTGCTGATGGAAAGGCCAAATCCCAACTACGCCTCCCCTGACTACACCACCAGAGCTGGGTTGGCAGCCCAGCTCCCCACACAAGTGCCAGCCCGTGTTTCTTTGGAAGAGGCATCACAAACCTGCTCATCTCCAAGCTTTCCCCTTGTTAGAAGGGATATCTTTCGTATCTTTTTTCACAGCATCTTGTTTTGCATCGCCTGTTAATTGCGTGCCCTCCAAGGATCATTCCTGCCAGAGCAGTTCAGATGAGGCCACATAACACTGGCTCAGCATTGCCCAGATGAGAATGCTGTGACAATAGCTGCTGAAAAGCAGCCTTGTTGCACACAGGTGTTATTAAGCAGCCACAGATGTTATACATTTTTTTCAATTAAAAACCCATAAATTAAAAAAAAAAATAATGAGGCGAGCGCTATGCTCAGCAGAGACAAAGGAGCAAGCCGTCAGCAGCATTGTGCTGGGCACGCTCGCAACTCTGGGCGGCAAAATGCTCAGCTGGTCAAACAATGCGGCGGCCAAACATCTGTGGGGACTTTGTGTTACAGCGCTGGTGTGAGGAACATTTGAGTTCTGTGTTGGCGAGGGGCCTTCGGTCCCACTGCTCCCCGCTCTGCCTGCCTGGCGCTGGGGAGAGGTGGGACCAGTCCTGGAGCTGCGGCTGTTGGCGGCCACTCTTCACATTTGGGTGGATGTTGTAGGAATTGGAAATTAGCCCTGTAAGTAGGCTGTGAGCCCGTTGATATAACAAAAGTGTTGTCTTCAGGGTTTGAGAGCTGTGGTGCATGGAGGTGGCTCTTCCTTCTGTGTTGTGTGCCTGCCCTAAATGCAATTATTTGGCTCCTACCATGTCTGATATTATTATTGTTCTTGCTATCTTTGGTACTTTTATGGCCCCATCACCATAGTAACTGAGCATCTGAAAACCCTGTGAGGAGGGAATAATATTATTCCCATTGTAGAGTTGGGGGAAGTGAACAACTGCAAGGCGCAGAGCTGGAGATGCAGGAGGACTTGGGCAAGTCCATCCATGGCTTGGGGGTCATACTCCTGCTACTTCCAATTTTAAGCAGTTACCTTAACTTCTCCTGGGCAGCCCTGGGTCACTTTTCCATCGCACTTCTCTTCCTTCTGTCTGGAGTTAGCTAAATAACAACCTCCCGCCCAGAGCTGGCCCCTCCTGGGCTCTGTCTTGCTGCCCCCGGCCCGTGGACCACCAGCCGACGGGCACTGCCCAAGGCAGGGGAAGCGTTGGTTTGCTCTGCTGAAGACCTTTCATTTTGCAGACTATCTGAATGCATCTCAGGCCAGCCCATGCTCAAAAGCATCTTTAAATATTGAATGAAAAACAGAGTAGCGTCAGAGCAAGACATGTCAGATTTTCTTCATCCCTGACCTATTCCAGACTAATTTCCACCCTGGGGGTTTATCCCTTTTTTTTTTTTTTTTTTTTTTTTTTTTTTTTTTTTGTTTTTTTTTTTTTTTTTTTTTTTTGATTCTCATCTCAGCTGTACTAAACTTTAAGTCAACGGAATATGGGATACACAGCAGGGAGTGTCCAGCTCCCTTCTGCTCTTCACTTCACCAGCCCCAGCCCTGCAAGTCAGCAGCAAGGGTTGCTGCACATAGCCAAGAGCCTGTGGAGAAAACAAAGCCCAGGGAGAGCCCAGTTTCTTTGTTTTCAACCCTGCCCAGGAGTGTTAAACTCAAATAGACGCTGCTTCAATCAAACTAGCTTCTGCTGAGTCAGCTCCATTTAAAACTTGGCCTTTCCAAAAGACCGCAACTCTCAGAAACTTCGGCCAAGATTTTATGGGTAAATACAAAATGAATTAGGAGGCAGGTTTGAAAATAAAGGATTGCTCTTGGAATCCAGAGGTAATAATAATTTCTCCTGAGAACGCAGAATCTCTTAATCTTTAGCCCAAAGGTGCATGCTCAGCAGCGTGGCGGAGATGCTGCAGAGTGAAAGTGGATTGACCTGCTCTTGGGCACCTTGGTGGATCCCTTGTGCTGGCCACTGGCACGTTGGCTACTGCCCAGCGTGGGCACACCTGGGTCGGAAAGAGCCTCTTTTTGTTTTCTTTTTGCTTCTCTGATAGCAAAAATCTTCCAAGCTGGTTGAAAAAACATCTCAAGGCAAGTCTCAGAAACCGGTGACTGAACTCCACCTAATTGTTTGGAGGGGAGAGATTGATTTCATTGATGTTTTCAGCAAGGGCATTATCAAACAGATTTCATTTGGATGGTGTCATTTCAGCTTGCCCGTGCAGCGTGGCTGAGATGCTCTGCTTTGTTTGTGTTGCAAGAGAGTGGCTGAAAGAGATGTGTGTGAGGGGGAAAATCCATTTTGAAGTATTGCTTTACCGCAAGAAAAATAACCCAAAATGGGGATTTGTGCCCCTAATCTGCCACAAAACCAAATTTTGCTCTCTTGAAAGTTTTCACCAGTTGAAATGTCTGGGATTTGTCCACCCAACTGTAGCGATTGCTGCAGGACAGCCTTTCTTCCAACAATCCAGGTGCACCAGACCTCACATTGAAGGCACTGCAGGGATATGGAGACGGCACATTCCTGCCCCAGGACGTCCCCTATCCCAGTGGAAAGCCTGAGAGATGTTTGCCAGTGGTGTCTGTGTGTTTGTAGTGACAGAGCCCCTCCACCTCCCCGGTAACCCACTGCCATGCTCCATGAGCCAGTTTTGTCCTAATGTCTAACCTGATTTCTCTTGCTGTAATTTAAGCCGATCATTTCTTGTCCTGTCCACCGTGGACATAAAGAACAGATTATTCTCTTCCTCTTGGCAGCATCCTTTTAAGCACTTGAAGACTGTTATCACATCTCTTCTTCCATCATCTCTTTCAGGCTAAATAACCCAGTTCTTTCAATCTTTCTTTGTAGGTCATGTCTCATAGACCTCTGATCATTCTGTTTCTTCTGCGCCGCCTGCAGCAGCGCCACCTCCTTTTTAATTCAAGCTGCCAATACCACAATCTACTCCAGCATCGACCTCACCAGCCCTGAATGGATGAGAAAGATGATTTTATGAGTCTTGTACACCATGTTGAGCTCGTATATCCCAGGGCGCTGTCTGCCTCTTGATGCGACGCTGATACCTCGTGTTCAGCTCATGACCCACTATAATTCGTAGACCTTTTTCTGGGGAACGGCTGCTGACTGTTTGTAGGCTTGGTGTTTCCCACAGGGTTTTGAGGTGAATAGCAAAAGGCAGGAATGGAGGTTGCTTGTACTTGTTGGTCTCCTCCAGGTCCTGATTTTGATGTTTTAATGTATTCAAAGTACACCTGGGGTCAGGCTTTTGACTTGGCTGTGTGATACCTGGGTTGGATGCTATTTGGTCCGTGCTGAAGAGGCTTTATCAATGATCTTTAAAGTTGCTAGCTCCCATTGCCACATAATTTCTAGTGTTTTATCCCTTTCATTCATGCATGTCCTTTCACAGTCAAAGACATGCTTGTGTTTAATACTGGATAATCAGCATTTTATGCAAAAAAAAAAAGATGAGATTTGTAATTTTTCTGCAGTCCATAGGGCACCAAAAAGCAGACCAGAATGGCCTGGCACCATCCCCCAGGAGCTATGTTTAGAGTGAGCTGGGTGTTCTTCTATGACTTGATTTTTTTCCTTAGAAACTGGAGGCTTCTGCTCAGAAGGACTCACTGGTGGAAAGCTGAAGACTGGTCCCCAGAGCTAAAGGGACACAATCTGGGGACTCCAGACAGTCCCAGGGGAAGGACTTCCACCACCCAGACAAGGAATCAGTCTCTTGCTCCCAATGAGCATTTAAATAATTTACACAATGTGGAAAAGCCGCAGCCTTAGAGATGGGGCAGGACCAATGCTGCTCCTCAGTGAGACAAGGGGAGAAGGAGGGGAAGGAAACCCCCATGCTCCAGGTGAGGCTAGGCCAGCCCTGACCTGTCAGCAGATCCGTCTGATTGCCTGTCCTACTCTCCTAGGGCTATCCTGGCATCAGCCTTGTTCTCCTGCAGAAATCCCAGCCATGGGAAAGAAATGCAGGTCACTGCTGGGACAGGTTCTCCAGGCAAGGGAGTGCATGCAAAGGTACTTGGCTTATGATAGTAATTAATGTGGACATTGCTGGTAATGGTAGAGCCAGTGCTTTAAGAAAGCGCACAGAGGAAGGAAATGAACCCCATCAATTTTTAAGATGTCAGCTGTTTCAAGGGGCAGCTGCAGAGATGGGAGCAGCCGGACCTTGGTTTGTTAGGCAGCCCCTGCCCACAGCTGGCAAACTTCTCATGTGGTGGAAGAACCCCTTTTTGGCTAAGGCCCGGGGTATATTTCCAATATTTGGGAAATTGCCCTGTTCCCACTGAAAACCAGGTGTCTTTTGTCTCCAGTTCCCACAGAGTCAGGTCAGAGACTGTCGCAGAGTAGGTGTTTTTATGGACTGGCTGCTCTCTCCCTTCACGCTTCTAATTACATTGTATATTTTGGAAATAAAAATGTCCTTTTTGATGATATCGGTCAGGAAAGTTCTCCAGCATTTCCAAGTACAGAGAGGGGGAGAGGCAAGTGATCAAAGGCAGGCTGTAATGAGCCATCAGAGGCAGGCCCAAGGTCACTGGGGGCAGAAGGGCTGTCGTCATGCTGGCTTGTGATGCTCAGCCGGCTCCTCGCTCCCGCACGCTCCCCTGTCCCATCGCTGTAGCTGACCGTTTGGGTCTGCACACCCCAAACAGACACTGGTGGAGAGGGACAGGCCCTGCCGTGTGGGCACCATGGTGTAAATGCACATGGTGGAGGAGAGGGATGCTTACCTCGCTGTATGTCAAGAGCAAGGCCCTGCTCCCCACAGGGGTGAAAGCATCCAGATGCTCTGGAAGAGCTGGAAGCACTGCAGGAGTCATCTGCTGGGAAAGGCTTTGCAGCAGGCAGAGATCTAGGGCATTGATGAGCAGAAATCTAGGGCATCAAAGAGCAGAGATCTGGATAATCAAGGAGAAGAGATCTAGGTCATGGAGGAGCAGGGATGTAGGTAATCAAGGAGCAGGGATCTAGGACATGGAGAAGCAGAGATCTAGGTAATCAAGGTGTAACAATCTAAGGCATCAAGTAGGGTTGCTCTAGGGCATCAGGCAGTGGAGATCTGGGGCACTGAGGAGTGAGACATGATCTATCTCACAGGAATGCTCCCAGAGCACTGGCATCACTCCCAGGTTCACAGCCTGATGCGGAGGGTCGTGCGGCAATGTGGAGATGGGACCGATGCCCGGCCCTGAGTGCAGCCCTGACCAACCTTTCATAGTCCAAGGGAGAAGGGGACAAACTTCCACAAGAAACTCCATGCAGCATAGCAAGCTCACAGTGTTGTTCAGGACAGCTGAGCTTCGACTGGCAACCACAGGCTCCTGCAAGGGGGAACCACAGAGTTACTTCAGCCAGCGAGAAGGAGCCTGCCTCCACGTCACCAGCAGCAGTAAACATGATCTGTCTGAAAAACAGAGTCACGTTAACAGTTATTGATCTATAACTTTTAACCAATTTCTTTTTTACAATATTGGATTGTGTCCTAATTTTAGCTTTTTATGTTCAGCACTTGGCAAATTCCACTCCATCAGCAAAAAACAGCCCCCGTGGGCCAATCTGCGCCTTCCATTGAGCTGAATGATAGAGGACTAGAACAATATTTTTCGACAGATCAGTTCCTGTTCAGGGTAGCGGTGGCCATTATGCAAATCAAGCTATAAGTTGTTTAAAAGTCTGGAACCATTATATTTCTTTATTTCATTAACATCAACACGAGTGGGCGAGTTAATACAACAGAGTGATCCCATTCCAGGGCTTACACAAAACAGTCACCCCATCATTTAACAAGACTGGTGCTTTCCCCTAACAGGTGCTTCCAGCAGCCATACTGGGGCACGGATGCATTTTTTCACAGCATGCAGCTTGGCAAGGGGTGGGTGACAAACGTCTCCGAGCAGATTAGCGCGCAGGAATCCTCTGTCTGAGCTGGCAGATGGCTGGGAGGGCCCTGCTTGTCACAGCAGGCAGACATCCAGGAGGATGGGGGGACGAGTAGGGGATCGATTACAAGGGTCCTATTTCCCATTGGTTCCTTGGTGATTTTGCTCCCTCTTGGAGCACCTGCACAAAATCTCTTATGTGGTGTCCTCACCCCTAATTCACCGCACGGGCCAGGAGAAGTTGCTCAAGCAGAGATGCTCTGGTGTGCACAGAGGCATAGGCACGAAGGGTTCAGATTTACAGGGCAAGGCAGGAAGCACAAAGAGTGTCGTGACTCCCATTTCCTCCTGCTCTGGTGCTGGGCACACACATTTTCCCAGCACAAAAATACGAGGAGCTGAGGACTGATATAATACAGGCTTGATGTTATAGGGCTGAGATTTGTGCTCCAGCGCGTGCCCCAGTGCCGGCCATCCCTCCTCCAGGATATCGGCGTTTTACCAGGACCATCATAAACGCATGCCTTCCCAGTCACCTCTATCCTCCCACACCCCACCTTGGCACAGATATTCACTAAAAACAGCAGTGCAGAAAGACACACATCCCACTTTTGGGGTATTAGCAGCCAGCTCCTCTTTACAAATAGAAAACTAATACATAGCGCTATGATGCCAGCAAGGAAATTCTGGGGTCCTGGGACTCAACTCTCACATTAGTGTCTTAAAAAAGGGGGTGGGTGATACCTGGCCATCCACAAAAGCCAACCTATGTGGTCCAGCAACCCTGCAAGAAGCCGACTCTCTTTCCCATGCCGTACACCCTCTCCCAGCCACTAACACACACAAAAGAGACGCAGACATACGCACGCTCACACCTATGTCTGTATTTGCATTGATCTGGAAACTAAAGATCGCAGCATGCCACGCTAATGGATCCCAGCACTGTAACAGCTCCATTATAAACGGCAATGTCTCGCAGCATTACTGCTGAAGACTCTACCTTTTCATGTTCAAACTTTTAATTGATTTTAAAATACACAATCAATCACAGTTAATCAAGGAATCATGAAGAAGCTATCGTACACAAATACACAGCGACAGCCTGTAAACCACAATTAATGACCACTTAAACAATGGTAGGAGTGAAAATAGGATTATTTATTAGTGTTTATGAGCAGTAATGGATAAAGTAATGAAGCAGTAGCACGGAGGTGTGTTAGAAGCCAAAGTTTGCGATATTTAACACCAAGTGGCTGTAAGTGACTTTTCAGTGAATCTGTCAATGATGCAATCTAGTGCAATCTTTCCAAGGGATGAAGATACCGTTCCTCCCTCCTCCAACCACCACCATCGCCCCCCAGTTGCTGGTACAGATGATCCATCCCAAAGGAAGGTGGGGACCAAGCAGAGAGCAATTCCTGGGTTTGCACCACAAATGCATCCTGTCCTAGGGCCGAGCTGCAAACCTGTCAGGCCCAGCCTTGCTCTGTGGCAGGGGAACTTGTACCCCCCTGCCAAAAAATTGCCTCCAGGCTGCCTTTAGCCAAATGTCCATCCATAAGCTGCTGGGGAGGCTGTCTCTGCTCCCAAGGGCTGTCCATACACCATACCATACACAGCTGCACAGCTCTGTCATTAATATTAAGGAGAGTGATTAAAATGCAGCTGAATACCCTGTCCCAGCCTTGGAGAGCCAATTCCTCATATTTTAGGGTGGCACACAGCCTGTCAGGCCAGAAATGAGTGAGCAAAGCAAGGGCTGGGGGTTATTAAGCCTGTGCCCGAGACAAGGACAGTGAGCCTGAGCAGGGCAAAGAAGGTAAATTCTGTGGAGGCAGCTTGGGGGCCTCTAAGGTCTGTCCTTGACCACAGTTCCAGGTGGTCTGGCCAGGACTTAGTACAAAAGACTATTTTGCCTAAGCTGGCTGTATTCACACCCACATAGCAAGCCCAGAGCCACACACTACTGAAGCGCACACCAATATGATTCTACCTGTGCTACCTGCATACTCATTTTGCTCTTTGCTATACCAGATCAAGACCTTCCCATGCCTCATTGCAATGTCCCATAACCACATCTTCCCTGGGGTTTTGGTATGGGGCTGAGGATGCTGCAGCCCTCCACTTCCAGCTCTGCCCACCAGCAGCCTCCCTCCCACCGTGCTTGGGCTCGCTCACACAAATCAATGCCTTCCTCTCCTTCACTGTCTCTTTTATTGCCTTGCAAGTTGGCCCCAGGATGTTTTATCACACCATAGCACATAATACAAATGAAAAACAAAGGGGAAAAGTTTGAATCATTTTTTTTAATACATTCATCCCTGAGCAGGGGAACAATGATCCATCTGATTAAATCTGCATGCTAGAGTTTATTAAACCAGGTTGGCCTCTCACTTTCTCTCTCCTTTAGGCAGGGACAAGCTCATTAAAATGAACATGCTCTGCTCCCTCCCCATTGCAATCCTGCTTCACACCGTCTCCGTGCTGCCGCTATCTCATAGGCATCACTGGCAGCTGATGAATAGGGCTCTGCAATTTGGTTTTCTCTGGTAGCAGCACAGCAGCCAAGCCTTGGTGTCGCTTTTTGGCAAAGGGTGGGAGATGCCTTCAGCCTGCCAGTGCCTCATGGCTGCCGTGAACATGCATCCGAGAGGATGTGAGAAAAGGTCCGTTAAAATTGGAGAGCGCTGGGGGGCAGGGACCTCACTCCAGCCCTGCCCCAGCACCTGATGTGTCATTTACCTCCTCATGGGCTCTGTCTCTCATCTGTAAAATGAGTTTGATGGTCGCTGCTTCCCCATTAGGATAATTAATGGCTATAAAGCGCTTTGCATCATGCACTAAGAATAAACCCGTCAGTGATGTCAAGGTGATGAGTGGGCATCTAAGTCTCTCCCCTGGGACCAGGTCCCTGCACAGTCTTCCAAGTCCGCTGGCAGCTGCCCACCCTGCAGCCCCTGCTCTCCTTGGACTAGCCCAGAAGGGTCCCCAGCCCACCCAGCCACCCTCACTGGGGAGGCATTTCCAGCAGGCCAGTATTTGCTGCAGCTCCTCTTCCTCCTTGGCAGCCCTTCAGATGCAACCTAAGTCTGTTACACTCTGGTGATAACAGTGGCTTAGGCCATATAATCCCTCCTTTACTTGACTTTGGGTTATTTTGAGCAGGAGATTAAAGGAGATTATCTGCATCACCTGAAATGCTGCACTTTCTATCTCTACCCCCTTCCCTTCATCCCTGGGCCTCACCCAGTCCCAGGCAAAGCCCCTCCCTCCTTCCTCTGTCACACTCTTGTCTTGGGGCAGCCACCTGGCTGCAGGGTACTGCCATGTGGTGGTCCATCATCAGCCTTGTTTCCCAGGCCCAGTTTCTCACCTGTCCACTCATGTAGGAGGGTACTTTGGGCACCGGGAGCTTGTGGCAGGGTGTGCTGGGTTCAACAGCAGCCACTTGTCTCCATGGCCAAAGGATGGAGAGTTGGAGGCTGTTTGAAGCTTCCTACGCTACGAAAAAAAAAAAAAAAAAATCACAATAACACAGGAAAAGCACTGAAAAAATATGTTTCATGTCCGAGAAGGAATCCCCATCACCTGGCAACACCCAGTCACAAGCATCACCCAGACAGGGCAGGGAGCTCCTTCCCACGTTCTGGAGACCACGTGCTGCTCCCAGCTCACTTCAGCTTGGATTTAGCAAAGCACTTAAGTGCTGGTTTGAATTCCTCCCAAAGCCTTGCTGAAATCAGCAGCTTTGTTGGATCAAGCTCTAAACAGGCAGAGCAGTGACCAGGAAAGTTAATTCTCCTTCTTATCTAGGGGAGAGATGCTCAAACATCCCAGGAGTGGGGAGCAGCTACTGAGAAGCAATAGTTCCCCTGGAAAGCAAACACCCACACATGGCATCCCACCAGCACGTGTGACCTGTGCACACGTTCACGGCAAGCTCACACCTTGATGGGCTGTTTTTCCTCATTTCAGACTACACCAGGCTAGAATCCATCTGCCACCCTGGAAATTAATAGCAATCATTAAACAAAAAGAGCTGGCAAAAAAAAGCCTGAGGTGAAAAGCAGCTATTTCTGTCAGAAAAAAAATTAAAACTATTTAGACATACAGAAAGTCATTTATTACTGTGAAGTCCTCCCTCCACCTGGGGTTTAAATCTCATTACAGTTTGTCCAAAACAGATGTTACCCTTTTAGCAGAAGATTATTAACGATAAACTCAATTTCTCCAGAGAGGGTGGGTGTTCTGGGTTCACTTGCTTTTTCAACTTGGGTAACCTCCACATGAAATGTTTATGAAAAGGATGGGCAATCCAAATCCTGGCATAGCTCCATGCTTCTATTGTCTTGGATGCCAGAGTTTCTTTCCACTTTCCGTATCTTTTGGACGTATCTGGACAAGCAGGGAAATACAGTGGCCCAGAGAGAGGCCACAGACCCTGCTGAGGAGCAGATATGATGTTGAGAAAGGGCTTTCATTTGCTGCAAGGCCACGCTAACACACCAATAGCTCCTACTGCTGCTTTTCCACCAGCAGTTTGGCATTAACCATGTGTCAAGACAGAACCAGTTTCTTTTGGATGGCAGCTGGCATGTGACCCGTTTTTCCAAGCTTCTCTGCCTCTACCCACACGTTTTTGGGTAGAAGGCCATTTGGTTGGTTTTTAGGCTTGCTGGCACCATAGAGGAGATCCAACAGTTCTTCATACCTGTGGCTGAGCATGCTCTATGGGCAAAGATGGGCTTTGCTTATTCCCACAAGTGGGAATTCCCACATGGACATACTCCAGCAGGAAATCAGCTAGCCCTGAGAGAAATGCTGACTAGCACCTAGTTTAACCAGCCAAGCTGTATATTTGTTCTGTTTAGATTTAACATAATAAAGATACCAGCTCAGAAATCTAGAAGCCATATTAACCATGCTGTAAACACAATCAAATGAGGCATTAATATCAGCTCCACACAAATATGGTCATCTGGCTGTCCAGCCATCTCCCTGACCATTTCAGGTAGGAGGAAGCACAAACCCAGCGCTCCCCAGAGACCCTACTATAAATAGATGTTCTCACAATGCCTCTTGGAACACACCTGGGAAGCCAGCAAATACCAGCTGTTTGAGGACTTCTGATGGTGACACCAGTACCAGCATCTCTGGGCTGTCTCAGAAAACACTTTTTGCTATCAGTACAACTTTTCCCACACCTGAGGGAAGCAGCAAGAACTCTGTTGTTAGCCATGTATGTTTGTGAGTACTCATCGCCAGAGGTAATTCCCTCACAGCACAGCATGTCTCAGGCCTTCAGGTTTTATGGCTCAATCAAACCCTTCATGGAGCTCTGACAAATCCAAGGGGAGCCTCAAATAAGCAGTGTACTCACCTCCCTACAGGTGCAGATTATCCTTGGAATGAGTCCATTGTATGTCCATTGGTGTTGTGTCAAAGGCATGGCAGAATAACTGCAGGGGCTGCACTGGTGGGAGGAAAAGGCTGGAAGTTCATGGCTGAAATTACCCTGTTAAACAGCAGCTGAGGTCAATAAACACACACAACCATCTTACAGGCTCTGCCCCCTGCCACATGGTACAGTCACTACTACCTCATATCCATCCACAACCTCATGTGCTAATCTGCACCAGCCCTTCATCTTCTCACACCCATCCCAGACCCAGCTGGAGCACAGACGTGCAACATCCAGGCCCACCAAGCCACCACCACAACCAGGCTGAGACCATTGTCCTACATCCCTCATCTCCTCCTAGCACCACAGGGATCTGGAGGGAGCAATGGGGCTGAACACCCTCCCTTCAGAGGGTTCAACAAACTGAGGTTCTTGTGGCATGGATACTGCCTTGTAGCATGAGTGTTTGACCCATAAGGAGTGTCCTAAAAATTTTAGCAGAAAAAGTGAGTGCATATTTCTGCTGCTGAAATAACAGAGCCACAGGCTGTTAAAGTGCTTTTCTGGAGGAACACAGCATCTGTTTGGATTAAGGGGTCAGGACACAGGCAGGGTTGGAAATGTTGCTGAGGACCTGTCTTGCCCTAGGGAGAAGAGGGTCCCTTCTCCAAGAGCTGACCAACCCGAGCTCCTCTAGCAGGGCCAAGTGCAGGAGCAGGGCAGTGGTGGGTAAGCCGTGCATGGAAGGTGGTCATGCTTGGTTTCCTCTGCAATGCTGTTATCCTGAATAAACATTAGATTGGCTTTGGAGAGCTGCCCAGATGATCATTAACCTTCTCCTGGCCCATGACTGGAAGCCAGCCTGCAGCACTGAGCTAAAATTAGGCCTGTAGGGCACTGGGGCTCGACAGATATTGCTATATCTGGGCAGAAACGCCCCTCAGAAAGTGGACAGGCAGAGGGTTCAGCCTTAAGCTGGGCTCCTCAGCTCCGGAGATGAAGAGTTAGATCACTAAAAGCACAAAATTTAGGTTGGAAGAGACATCTGGATGTCTTCTCCGACCAGGGAACCAGGACCAACTTCAAAGGTGCAGTAAGAGGTTAGCAGAGCTGTTTGCCTACAGCACAGCCATCACGATTCCTGCGTGCAGGACACTTGCTGATGAAAAGATGAATTCCTGTTTGCCTACCTGGAGATCACAGCAGACCATTTCTATGTGCTGTATATTTTCTTGTCTGTCTGCCAACACTTGGCAGCACAGTCCACCTAGAAACTGCAGCTGAGGTAGGCACCGGCCTGAGACACCTTCACAGGGGAAGAGTCCTTTTGAAAATGTGACCATTAAAAAAATCAGAGCAAACAAAACACACCTCAAAGTAATTTCTATCAAAGCTAACCAATTCATGGATCCACCACCAGATTTCATCTTATATAAAAGTGGATTTTCCTATCTAGGATGCAAAGAGTTATGCAGGCCTCCTGCAAAAACAAATGGATGAATTAAAGCAGTAAAACCCTCTTCTAAACAACAGCAAAGATCTGAGCAAGGATGACAATGCAGCAGAGGCAAGGCATGGGTCAGATCCTCAGTGCTGAGGAACACCAGCAGTTTGCTTCCCAGCACGAGGCTTGCTCCCTCCATTGTACTGGTGCTGGAAAAAACGTGCTTTAATCTTCATCACTGTTTATGGGGGGAAAACAGGAGTCCTGCTTCCACACCAGACCTTTGCTTTCCCCCAGCCTAAGGTGAGCATAACCACCCCATAATGGAGCTGTAATTCAGACTGATTATTTCTAAGAACACCATCAAGTAAATACTAGAGAGGCTTTCTCCCATGGAAACACACTCTTATTACTACTCTCGTATCTGATCAGAGCAATTAGTTCTCTACATCCCTAAAAATCTTTTTCCTCTTCACCTTCTTCTCACTTTGCCCCTCTAATTGTGCCCATTGGCTCTTTTGAGGGCTCCACTGCACTGACACGGACTGGAGCTGACATTTCCTATCTGCCTGCGCTGGTTTTTCAAAAGGCTGGTTTCATGCACAGGTAACCCAGCTGGGCTTAAGAGGTTGGTCACCAGGAAGATCGTTTGTGCATTTACTTAAATGCAGTGGAGAATTTTGCTCAGTGGCCCACAGCAGCATGCGACAGGGTTGTCATCTCCATAGTCCCTGGAAGCTAAGCAGCATGAGATGGATGTAAATTACTTCGGACTGCAGCTGAGTGAAAAGCAGAATATTGGGATTTTGAGAAATGCCAAGAGCTAACCTGTCTTGAAAACACTGTTATTTTAACTCTGACTTTATCATAGAGCAAAAAGTTTCTTAACAATGTTTGTGCAAATGGGCTTTGGCCATTCCCAGTTTGCAGCCTCAGCCTGGCTCGTGGAGGCACGATGGCTTTGAACTGCGGCTCCCCTCAGACACTACAGCATCCACAAGTTTACAGCTAAATTGGCCTGATTCTTGACTTCCAAAAAAGACCATAGCTTTTCAGCCAAGGGTTTAATTTAGCAGAAAGTGCAGTTTATACCAGGAAACATTTCACTGGAGAATTCCCCATGCAACCAGCTGCAGAGTAAGTTGTCTCCCATGGAAATCCATGTCAGGCAGCAGCAAGGGCTGGCTGTCCCAAGGAAACGCAAGGCAGGAGCCAGAGGTGACCCCAGCACAGGGGACCTCCTCCGCACCCAAAGTAGTGTCTCAGCACATAAAAACAGCCAGCAAGGTGTTGGCAGCAGGGTCCTTTGACAGCCCCAGGCAAGACAAGAGATGAACCAGGGAGTCCAGTCAGGAGCAAAAGGAGACGGGGCCAGGGGCAGCACGGGACACAAGCGACAGCAGATGTCTGAGGGGTCCATCCAGGAGATAAGCACCTACCACACAGGCCTGAGGTCTATCCTGAAGGCAGGACTGAAAACAGGCACACCAACAGCAGAGGTCAGGAAGGGGCTAGAAGCCCAGGGCTGAGTTTATATGGAGCTCCTGGGCCCATGGGCAGAGGGTGTGGGTGGAGGCCCCAGCTGAGGCTGGTCAGGGTCATTAGTGTCTTCAGGGCCTCGACAGCCAGCTGTATCTCAGGCTCCTCAAACTGACATTCATTCAGCCACTGAATTCAGCAGAAATTATCCCATGCCTTCTGCAAAGAGACTGCAAAATGATCCAGCAGTCAGGGTCTCTATTGACTTGTGTTCCCCTTGATAGGAACAACCCAAGGAGAGAAACATTGGCCCTAGCACCAGATAGACCCCACAAGTGTCAATACACCGGTAATAGGGTAATAGTAATGCCCAAGTGTGTAATTTCTGTTTGTTTCTCCCAATCTACCCCCAAAAAAGTGATCTCTTCCCTATCTCTCCCACCTGGCTACTTGTCATCTAGTCTGTGACCTCCCAAAGTCTTTACCTCTCTGTTTCATTCCTTCTTCATCTCTCTTCAGACCTCAGTGGAAACTATATCTCTTCTCCCTTGCCTATTTTTCTTAAATAATAAATAATAGCAGGAGAGAGGGTAGAATTGACTAGAGAACTCTGTTATCTAACACTGCATTTGGGAATGAGGTTGCGATGCACAAAATGCTGCCTAAACCCTGTGCGTGGAGGCAGTATTAGTGCCAGGACCTCTGGATATAAACTGAACTTGAATTTTACAGGCCTGGGCATCTTTATTATTCAGCATGGTTGCGATTCTGACCAACATCACCTGGCAGGAGGCATGTAGCAAACACCAGGAATAAGAATGAGCAGAAAAACCTGCCTGCAAGCCTCCTTTCCCCACTTGACATATACAGGATGGATGTCAAACCATTTAGGAGAGGCTTCATCACTAATAAATGTTTTCTCTGTCATCTTGAAGCTGCCTCTTTGGATTATTTTATGCATAATGAAGAACTAAGGTTCATTTTAAAATTTGGTGCCTGCTAGCCGAATTTTCCCTCCCCACCTTTTTGGGTGACTAAACGTTTATTGTTTGTAATGTACCACTCCCATTTTGCTATGGCTTTTTTTTTCTAGTGGGGCTTCTTCATGTCTTGGTAAGGTGGCCAGAGCGGCTGTGAGAGAGGGTCCAAGAGCAGCTGAAGCACGGCCAGCTGGAGATGGAGCAGCTAGGGAGAGCGACGTGGCGGCGATGCAGGTCTGCCAAGGAGAGGAGCGCTGGCGTCTGCATGCGTGTATACGCACGCAGACACGCGCATGCATGTTAACCTGGCTCCTTGCCTTCACTCAGTAAATCTAATCCACAGTTTGAAATAACTCATTCAGTAGAGTAACAAAATTAGGAATTGAGTGCCAGGACGGCGTATTATTATATGTGCTGCCCAGCCTGCTCTGCCTCTACCTACCCAGCCCCCACGGCTGCTTTGTTTTCTTCGTTGCAGCTGCTGCTCTGGTTTAATTTACTGAGATGCCATTAGTCAGGAGATGGAAGCAAAAACTTACCAGCCGGCCTGCACTAGTTTTTTGGAGCCCCAGCTTTGCCTTTTCCTTTCCATCTCCCAAGCTGGGGGTTTTCAGCCAGGATGGGGTTGCTGCTGCCCATCTGGTGCAGGCTGAGCCTCCTGGACATCACAAAATGACAGCGGTCCCACTTTGTCGCTGGGTTGTTGATGGGGACGGGGGCTGGAGAAGCAGGGACAGGTAGGAGGGGAGGGCATCGTGGGTCAGGGCTGAGGATCTGCAGGGTGAAGCGTGAGTCCAGGCCCCAGCAGGGATACTGGAGATCAGAGGCAACACGTAAGAGCAGCCAGGAGCCAGGGAGTTGTTGTTGCCCCTTTGCTAGCCTCTGTAAGCCACATGAGCCCAACATCTTAGCTAGACAAACCATGTTGCCTCGTGAAAGCAGAAGGAAAGGGAAATACAGCAGAGTTTGCAGTGCACAGGTAACTTTGGGCAGGACTGGTATTTCCTGCAAGGTACTGGGTGGGTACCATGGCCTCCCCATGGACACGGACCGTTGCCATCATCCACATGGTGCCAGTGTTCAAATGATCTCTAGTTTAGATTAAATTAATCATTTTCAAATCATTGCTACAGCTATTCCACATTACCTTCATTCCTCTCTTTTGCTTCTTTCTCAATCAGTGGAGAACCCCAAATCCCCGCTGTGCTGCTCGTTTTGACATTAGAGGTGTAGGTTGTTCGTTCGCAGGTTCTCCCAGGCAGCTCTGTGGAGGGTCAGAGGACTGGGAAAAGTGGCGTGCAGTTGGCTTATCAGGAGAATAAAACCAGGACAGCTGGGCAAAGATAAATCAGCTGGGCAGGAGGGTTAAACCACCAGCTCTTCTTACAGATTTGTGTCCAGTCTGTGGGGAAGAGGTGGGGGAATCTCTCCCCTGCTCTCCAGAGCCATGTCCCAGCTGCAGGAAGTCAGGGGCAGCAAAGGCTCCTCAGCCAGTCGGTTGCTCTATTTCTAACCCTCAAGAATCCAGCCTGGGATTTCAGAAGGAGAAACAAACAGAAAAGGAAGACTAGAGGCAAGGTGAACGGCAGAAAAGGGAAGGAGAAGCCTCCTGGATGTCTGTTATCTGCTGTTATAGGGAGATGAGTCGGGAACAACTGCAAGTGCCCCTGCTCCCGCCCTGCCTTGCGGGATGCTCAGCGCGTGGCTGATGTGGCAGCGTGCACACGCAGGCGCACACCCACGCGTACCCACGTCGGCGTGATGCTGGGGAGGAGGCTCTCAGAAGCCAACAAGATGAACAATTATGCCTTCCATGCAAAGCAACAAGACCCACTTCTCCACTCCCCAGTCATGTCCCAGCAATCTAATAAAAAGGGAGATTAGCCCCTTTTTCCTCTCTTACATCTCCTTAATGCTGTCATTTTATTCACACTTTGCAAAGGAAATAAACCAGCAAATTGCTTGCTTTAATGAGCTGAAATTAAACTCGGGCCGCTGACAAAATGCCTTTTCTCCTTTCTGTTGTTGGGAAGGACTCGTCTGATGATAGGCAATGTACAGGAAAGAAGAGAAAACACACAGCAGGAGCCTTATTGAATGTGTTTGAGTCATTTACCATTGCTTTTCCTCACCCCCGACACCTCCAATTAGGTGAAGGAGGCACATGGGTGATGGGAAGGTGCAGGAGATCAGCCCGGCAAGGTCCGTGGAGGATCTGTCTCTGCTCTTTGTTCACGGGATGGTCCCGCTCCATTAGCTAAAGCCCTCTGACACAGGCTGCAGCCCACAGCATCCCCAGGGAGGAGTGACAAGAAACCTTCCTCTGCAAGAAAAAAGGCTGGTTTGGCTCTGCGGAGAAATCCCAAACACAAGCTTGCCCAGAGAGGATGCTTGGATCAAAATGGGAGTTAGAGGAGACAGAATAAGTGTTGCTAAAGAGAATCTGTCAGTATGCATTACTCCCTGCCGCCAGTGCTGTGTCAGTTTGGCAGGGCTTCCCCCGCCTGTGCGATGTCCCCGTAATGCACAGGCCCGTGGAAGACAGGGAGATGCTCGCACCTAGGGCAGCGCCGCAGGGCAGCAGGCAAGGAAAGCACCCTCTTCGCCATGCTGAAGGGACAACTGATGGCTCTGCACTCCAGGACCGCCCTTCTCCCATGCTTTAGGGGCAATGGGCACCCCTCCCAGGAGGCAGCCTGAGGAGCTGGAGACCAGGCTGGTCCCAGTAGCAGAGGGGACCATCTAGAGCCCAGCTTGCAGCTGGAGGGAGGAAAAGTCTCCACTTGCAGCACAAGGCATCTCCTGGGATTTTTCAACCCAACAAGGGGACCTTGGAACACTTTCCTTCAGTCCCCCACAGCCCCATGAAGTGCTGTCATTATCTCATGGTACCGGAGAGTAGACTGGAGTGCGGAGAGGTTAATTGAGTTGCCCAGTGCCGGGAGGGATGTAGCAGCAGATGTCTTTCAGCCTGGCACTGCAGCCCGTGCCTCCCTGACAGCTGGGGAGGTGGTAAGGGGGGGCACAGTCACTCTTCCCTTCCTTCACTAGCTCCAAGGGCTCGGCTATGCCAAAATGGGCTGCCAAGTGCTGGCAGAGCAGCCCAGGGAAGAGACGGCACATCCTTGCAAGTGTGCTCCTGCCAGCGCAGCAGGTACTGATCCCCAAAATGGGTTTACCCACAATATCAGTATCACTGCAGTGATACGAGGGCTTAAACTGAGACAGCGATGTGAAAGCATGCTGGAGTCCAGGTTTCTACCCCCAAGGAAGGTGGAGACCTGAAATTCAGCTGCCTTGCCCTCAGCATCCCTTCCGCCTGAGCTCCATTTTTAGTAAACTTTTGAAAACCTGGTGTTGTTGAGCTTTCTGCCAAACGTAGCTGGGCTAGGACAGCATCAGGCACTGGGGAGGCAGAGAGAGACCTGCAAGCCTGCAAGTACCCAGGCAGGGCCCCACAGAAGCATCACCTTAGGGCCGGTACATCTCACCCACACACAACTGCACAACCGCCGCACACGGTACAGTCTCCAAGCAGGATGTACCACGTGCCCTGCCCTCGTCGTGGGCACTGGGTGTCTGGCTGTTGGGTTTCCCTGCAACATCACCTCTCCTAGAAGCTGGTGGGGCATCTGCTGGAGGGCAAGGTGGCTGAAAAGTCTCATGTGCCAAGAGCTGATGCGAAAGCAGATCTTGTTATTCACGTAATTGGAAACCCAACTGTGCCACCAGGGAATAGACTCATTGTTCACAATCCAGAAAGAACAAATAAACTGTTTTGCTGTTTATTACTACTACTGGCCTGTTCACTGGGGTGTGAACTGTGAATGGTTAACAGGGATCTCTGCAGTGAAACATGGTCTGCTTCATCGCCTGGTATCATGAGTGGAAAAGAACATGGTTTCTTTAGGACAAGGCCAAGGGTATGGGACTTGCCTCTAAGCACCCCTTGACAATCAGCTTCATGTGATTTTCAGGCATGCAGCACCCAGCACAGTCCTTTCACTGCCTGGGCACTGGGAAATGGTTTGGAAACCGATTTCTGGATTTACACTATTTTGCAGATCCAATGAAAGACAATTTAGATGTAATATGTGCCCTTTTCTCCTTCATGGATGTCCAAGAAACCTCCAATTCCTACCAGCTGTGTTTTGAAGGAGTGCTGGTAGTGTCTCCCCTGCCTCCTATGGTCTGCCCTGGGACAAGGGAGACAACCAGAGCTCCCATTCCCAATAAATGTCCCAGGAAGGATATTTCTAGATAGGCTACAATGTTTTCTCCTCATTTGAGATCTACTCCATCTCTGCCACAACACCTCATTGCGTCTGTCCTACCAGCCCAAAGAGCTGTTTGGCAGTAGAGAGCAGTATTTTCATGTCTTGTGGAAAAGCATGACCTAGGAGATGCTGATGCAGTTCCCTCCTCTCCACTTTTACTTTCCTATTTCCCTAAGAAATTACAAAAGGAAGTAGAAGTGCTGTCCATGGATATTTATGTTTAGTCAAAAATGCACAAAAAAACCCATGGAAAATGTGAGCCAGGAATGAGAGCTTTTCCGTGAGAAGTGAGGCTGCTGGCAGCCCCATAGGTTTGTGTCTAGTGAATGCTTTTCATGGTCTTCAAACAGCTGTTTCTGGCTGGAGAAGGAAGGTCCCATCTTCTGCAAATACTCTTGTTATGCCACTGAACAGTTGAGGTTCCTGCCCACCTCTGCATCATTTCACCTGGGAGGGAGAGAGGTTTTGGAGACAGGCAGTGAGCCCCAGCCACAGTCAAGGACATTGGACAGTGGACAATCATGCTAGTGAATTTTGTAGTCAGTGTCCTGAAACTATTGCTTATGTTCCTAGAAACAGGACAGACGTTTGATTGTGGGCTTTATCCTAGATGCCACGCAGCAATGCAGTCAGAGAGACACGGTGACCTCAATCAGCATCCCCCTCTGTGGCCACCGCTGCTGCGCGCACCAGCACGTGAGACAGTTAGGATTCCCCTTAGCAAAACACTGCAGCATCAAATCTACATCAGAGCACATTGTCTAGACTTCATCAGCTCTCAGCAGAGAGGAACAGACACTTCTGGGGCATCACTCCTCTCCTCCTAAGGTAGACACCTAAATAGGTCAGTCGAACGGTCCCCTGGATGTGCGTTGGTCTCTTCCCTGCCTATAATGTGACACTGGCCGACGTTCTCAAAGGATGATGACCACCTTCCTTCGTGCTGCCAAACACTGCTGGCAGCAGTGCCCAAATAAAGCAAAGGCTCCTTGAAAGGTGGTAGCCCAAGGTAGAAGGCAAGTGCTTAACATTACGAGGGTATTTGGATGCATCCTCAACACCACTAGATGCTAATTGTCCATCCTTTATGTTTAGTTTGTGCTTGTGTTTTGTTTTGTGCAGGTGAGCCGAGTTACTGAGCAGGGACAGCCAGACCCACGGAGGCACGTGGAGATGGGGACCAGTGTTGTGATGGGCAGCAAAAAGGAAATGAGGAGATGTACTATAAAAAGTGAGAGGAAGGCTTGTCTCTAAGCCAGAGGGACTCCTCGACACGGGCACCTAACTTCATGACTCCCTCCCTAAGATGCCAGAGACCTGGTGATGTGGGACCAACCTCAGCCACCCAGGCCTTGGTAGTGGCCCCTGGCCGGTGGCTGCTGAGTACCGTGGGCACTGAGGTCCACTTTCTCCACAGACGCTTCCCCCCCATCTCCAAGCCATGAGGAGAAGGGAGAGGCGAGTGAAGCTACTGAGGAAGCACTAGCCCACGTCTTCCCGGCCCCTGTCCCACTCCCCGCTTCCGGCAGACCAGGAACCCCTTCTCCGTGCCGCCCTTCCAGATGGCAGGTCGCCGGTGGGCCGTGACGTCAGCCCTCTGCGTGTGCCTGGCAGCCGTCTCTCTCCTGCACACCGGCGGGGTGCGGGCAGACTGCTGGCTCATCGAGGGGGACAAGGGCTTCGTCTGGTTGGCCATCTGCAGCCAAAACCAGCCCCCCTACGAGTCCATCCCCCAGCAAATCAACAGCACCATCGTGGACTTGCGGCTGAACGACAACAAGATCAAGAGCGTGCAGTACGCTTCACTCAGCCGCTTCGGCAACCTGACATACCTCAACCTGACAAAGAACGAGATCTCCTACATCGAGGACGGTGCCTTTTCAGGACAGTTCAACCTCCAGGTGCTGCAGCTGGGTTACAACCGACTGAGGAACCTCACCGAGGGCATCCTCCGGGGCCTGGGGAAGCTGGAGTACCTCTATCTCCAGGCCAACCTCATCGAGTCTGTCACCCCCAATGCCTTCTGGGAGTGCCCCAACATAGTGAACATTGACCTGTCCATGAACAGGATCCAGAGACTCGACAGCAACACTTTTCGGGGCCTAAATAAGCTCTCTGTCTGTGAACTCTACAGTAACCCCTTCTACTGCTCCTGTGAGCTCCTCGGCTTCCTGCAATGGCTGGAGGCTTTCACCAACATGACACGCACGTATGACCGGATGCAGTGCGACTCCCCACCCGACTACACGGGCTACTACTTGTTAGGCCAAGGCCGGACTGGCTACCGCAATGCTCTGAGCATGCTCTCTTCCCTTTGCACCGGTGGCTCCTACACTGTGATCCCTCGTTTTATCCCTCCCAGGTACCAGGTGACCACGGTGCCCTCTGAAAGCCCCTGCTCCGAGGAGGAGTGCTCCTCCGGCGATGGCACGACCCCGCAGTTCTCCCTCTTCACACCCATCGGTGAGACGGAGGTGCGCCCCAACATCCAGGTGAAGTACCTCAACCACAACTCGGCCATCCTCACCGTGCAGATCCCCTACCCCTTCAGCAAGATGTACATCCTCTCCCAGTTTGAAAACGGCTTCTCCTCCATGATCACCAAGCTCAGGAAGAAGGAGGAGAACATCACCGTGAGCAACCTAGTAGCACAAAGAGATTATACCTACTGTGTAGTCTCTGTCCACCAATACTCCAAGTACAACCACACCTGCGTCACCATCACACCCACCAAACCCAGCCGCAGGGAGCCGGTGCCCACCCCTTCCACTGCCACTCATTATATCATGACAATCCTGGGCTGTCTCTTTGGCATGGTGATTGTCCTGGGCGTTGTGTATTACTGTCTCCGAAAGAGGCGCCAGCAGGAGGAGAAGCACAAAAAGGCTGCTGGCAGCATGAAGAAGACAATCATTGAGCTGAAATACGGGCCAGAAATGGAGACCACCAGCATCACCCAGCTGTCCCAGGGACAGATGCTGGGAGGGGAGACGGTGACCCGCATCCCCTACCTGCCTTCTGCTGGCGAGGTCGAGCAGTACAAACTGATTGACAGCAGCGAGACCCCCAAGGCCACCAAGGGCAACTACATGGAGGTCAGGACGGGTGAGCAGCCCGAGAGGCGAGACTGCGAGCTGTCGCTGCCGCCGGACACCCAGAGCTCTGTGGCTGAGATCTCCACCATTGCCAAGGAGGTGGACAAAGTGAACCAGATCATCAACAACTGCATCGATGCCTTGAAATCTGAGTCCACCTCCTTCCAAGGGGTGAAATCGGGGGCAGTCTCCACGGTGGAGCCTCAGCTGGTGCTCTTATCAGAGCAGATCCCCAGCAAGCACGGATTCCTCTCCCCCATCTACAAGGAAAGCTACAACCACCCTCTCCAGCGGCACCACAGCATGGAGGCAGCCCCTAAACGTTCCAGCACCTCTTCCAGTGGCTCCATACGGAGCCCCAGGTCCTACCGCTCTGAGGGATCGGGCCACAAATCAGAAGCCAAATACATCGAGAAGACGTCCCCCACCACCGACACCATTCTCACTGTGACACCGGCCGCGGCCATTCTGCGGGCGGAGGCGGAGAAGATCCGTCAGTACAGCGAACACCGGCACTCGTACCCCGGCTCTCATCAGGGGGAGCAGCATGACAGCATGGTGGGGCGAAAGCCCTCCATCCTGGAGCCTCTGACCCGTCCTCGCCCCAGAGACCTGGCCTATTCTCAGCTCTCGCCTCAATATCACAACCTGAGCTACACCTCCAGCCCAGAGTACACCTGCAAACCATCGCACAGCATCTGGGAGCGCTTCAAACTCAACCGCAAGCGGCACAAAGACGAGGAGGAATATATGGCAGCCGGCCATGCCCTACGCAAAAAGGTCCAGTTTGCCAAAGACGAGGATCTTCACGACATCTTAGACTACTGGAAGGGCGTCTCTGCCCAGCAAAAGTCCTGAGTCCTCACACAACTCGTGACTTAACACACTAACTGGACCAAAAGAAATCCGCAGCAGCTATTTTTATTCAGACTGTCTTTGAAACAAAATAAAATTTAAAAAAAAAGAATCAATAAAAATAAAAGAGAGAACAAATTATAAAAAAAAATCTATAAATATTCTATATAATATATACAGTGAGATATTAAAATGTCCTCACATTGGTGAGACACACACCAAATTTGAACAAAAACTTAAAAAAACCAACAAACTGTGGAGTGAAAAAAAAAGTTTTGTTTCCTTTTGATTTTTTTAAAAAAATAAGAAAAAAAGAAAAAATTGAATATAAAAAGAAAGTGAAAGAGCGGGCAGAGAGCTGAGGTCTGGCGTTTCCCAATAGTGCATTGCATGAGTCCCTATTCCGTGATTTTGTGGATTCTTTGTGAACAGTTTGTGTTCCTTCTTCCTTCCCTTCCAAAATCAACAGCAACAAAAACAGCAACAAAAACCAAAAAGAGACCAGAAGGAGATCCATCCTTTGGGCTGTTTTTGCAAACGGAGTCTTCCAGTTTAGACTTTTACCCGGCTGAAGGCCCGTTCACATTTTCACTCACTGAGAGGTTTTACCACACATTGCATTGTAAACCGAAGTCGTTAATTGTACAGAGAAAATTTCTATATTTGCAATGTTTGCTGTATAATGAGAAAGAGAGAGGAGAAAACCCCAATACTACATCTACTAAAAATATATATATATATATCTCTATATTCACCTGTTTGTACCAGGTTTTAATCATGGATTTTAGAGAAAGAGATGGAGTTTGGTTTGAAGGACTTTTTTGGTGGTTGGTTGGTGGGTGGTTGGTTGGTTAAGGGTATATTTTGGGGCAAGGGGGGGTGTTTGGGATTCTGAGTGTTTGGTTTTCATTTTTCTCGACAAGTGTCTGTGACCAAGTTCTCATCATTTTCAAGTATACGGAGAAAGAAGGCAAGTACCCAGAAAAGCAAGATTCCCCCACCTTCTTCCAGGTGGGAGATCATCACCTGGAACAGAGAAGGGGAAGAGAAGTGAAGGGTTCTTGGTTGAGCAGGTGCCACCAAGCAATGAGATTTCTCCTGCAAATTAAAAGGTATTGGTCTCTCCCCCTGAACAGACATATCTGCAGAGTGGTGGCCCTTCAGGCCAGATGATGAGGGGGGGATTATCCCCTTACCTTGCAGGATGAGGAGCTGGTGACGGGTTAAAGCAGAAACCCACTCCCCACAGAAGGACATCATTGAGGGGTTCTCTTGCTGAGGGAGAAGACACTAAGCCTTTACAGCTTGCTCATATTGAGACCTACTACAGTAGGCAGAGGCCCTGGCCCAGAGATCCCGCCCCTCACTTCTGGGATGCCTACCACCCCACATCGGGCAGCTCCCCCATAGATAACCCCAAATGCAGTCATAGTCTTGAGCAGCGAGTGCAGCACCTCCTGCCTGCAGCCCTGGTGCTGCCCACGGGCCAGCTTGGCTCCCATTTCATGAGTGGGTTTGGAGACGACACGTGGGGGAGCCCCTGAACAGCCCTTGGGACTCCGAGACTGGAAGGGAAGGGGGCAGCCCTGTGTTAATGTCTGGTGTCCACCAAGCAGCCACATGCCCCTCAACTATTGCTCTCCAGCGCCTGTCCCAGACTCAAAAGCTTTTCCCCTCATCTCTAAAATGATGGGGTGAGGAGGAGGAGGGAGGTGTTCAGGCCGTGAAGGCAATCCCAGACCATGCTGGTGGCCGAAGGACACAATTCTGCCCCAGTTAGCTCCAGCTCAGTCACAAGCCCCCACATCTCACCCTATGGCAGACGTGAAGCCGGGGCCACATGAGCGTCAGGGAGCTCTGCTCCCCTGCTGAGTGTGTGGGAGCCCAGCGAGCCAACGCAGGGAAGAGATGAGCTCCCCAAAATGCAGCCCTTCGGGGCCCCGCTGCTTCCCAGAGTTTTTCCCTTGCATCCTGCTCGCAAGTCTCTTTGAATGGACATCCCAAGTCCTGACGGATGAGCACTAGGGCCCAGGAGCAAACCGTATCCCATCCTGTTATTTCAATATTTCCAAGTGATTTTGACAAGTATTCTTGCAAAAGGTTGCGTTTGTTCGGAGCGGAGCTGAGCTGGGAAGACACAGAGCAGGCTGGGAAGTGCACGAGTTTGTTCCCCATGGTTGTTTGTGTAGACAACAAACCATTAGCAGGGTTTCATAACAAAAGGCAGGGAATTTCCCCAGGAACATATTCACTCTGCATGAGCAAAGGCACATTCCTCCACCTCCTCCAGGTGCTCCAAATCCTGCCTGCAGCACTCAGCTTCCCAGGGTTGCCTCTTGCTCACCATGAGCCAGCAGGACCTGGAAGGGGGAGCTGAGGATCACCCCTCTCTTATTGCAGGACACCATGGCGGGTCCCTCCCCAAATCTTCCTGGACCAAGGAAAACCCTCCAGCCAAACCCACCTTCCCCTGCAAACCCAGTGCCTCCTGGAGAAACAGGAGTTGGTCAGCAGCGATGGATGGGGGAAACGGTGGCCAGACCTCCTGGCACTGTTTCAGGGTCTCGGGGGATTCCTCAGCAAGAGGCTGGGATGGTCAAAGGCGGTGGCAGTTCGTGAGTTAATTTGGGCTTGGATGCTCCATCGGCCTCAGTCACTCCCCGCACTGAGACCAGTTCCCACACCAGTTTGGAAATGACCTCATGGCCATCTCCAGAGCAGAGTGTATTCCTCGCCATAGAGGCAGCAGCACATCGGCCGCCAGTTCATCGCTTTACCTGGGGTGAATCGTTCTGCTCCTCTCTGCCTCTGTTTCCTCCTCTGCAAAACACTTCCCTGTCGCGTAGAGGGCGTAGGCTGGTTGGGGAGCCTCAATTAATTAATTGCCTGTCTGTGAAGCCCATTTAGCTCCTGGAATAAAAGCCGCTATAGAAATGCAAAGTTGTTAGTGGCAGAAAACAGCAGGGGCAGATGGAATCAAAGCCTGATTCTGTTTTCACACCAGGATTTCACTGGTCGTAAACCAACAGAGACCAACACTGGAAATGTGAGACAGCAGTGCTGCCCTTTGTAAATTAAACACTGCCCAGATGCAAGCTCTCTGCAGATGGAGAAAAGAAGGGTTAGAAAAGGTCTAGGCTCCTCCATCTCCAAGGTACCCACCTCACAGACCCCGACCGAGGGCAGAAGGAGAATTTCACCACCTGCGACCTGTTGGGTGCTTTTCTTCTTTATTTTTGTCTCCTGTCCCACCACCAAAGCTCTCAGGCTGGTTCTGCAAAGAGAAATGGTCCCTTGTCCAGCCAGGCTGTTCCTATCACCCCAAACCCACCCAGAGCAAGAGGCCTCCCCGCCAAGCAGGACGGAGGGGACACTGGAAAGACGTGCCGGTGAAGAGGAGGGAGGTGGGGGAAAGGTTTCTCCTTCGTTCTGCCCCACCTCAAGGGGCAATGGGGACCAGTGAACTGGGAGGCTTCACCTCTGTCTCCTGCAGCAGCCTGGGCTCTCCACTGGATAGCATGGGCAACGGGAAGGGAAAAGAAAGGGAGAGAGAGGGATGAGAAGCGGGGAAGGGCAGGGGAAGGTGGAGACGGCAGGAGCAGCTGTGCCCGGCACAGGACAGGCGGCAGCCCCCGGAGAGGCCAGTGAAGGCATCAAGCAAAGCTGTTTGGAGAGAAAGATTTTGGGTTTTTTAAGTAAGCAGTTGTTTCCCTGCAGCGATGAAACAGAGAAAAGGAGCAGAGGGACCTGTCACTGCTTCTTCCCCATGCTGCTCCGAGAAATTTTCTCGCTGGCCAAGGTCGGAGGGAACCATGTCTGCTTCTGGGAAACACTCCTGGAGAGCTCAGAAGGCAGCTGCCATGGCCGTGCCGAGCTGCCCCATCACCACTGTCACCTCTCCAGGAGGCCCTTGATGGGGCGAGGGAATGAGTGCTCCTGTACCGCAGGGTCCCTGGGCTGCCTGCCAGGCACGGGGTGTGTGCAGGGTGGGGCAGGGGGTGTAGACCCAAACCCATCTCAGAAAGCACAGCTCAGACTTCCTCTGTCACAAGCACCAGTCGTGGCGTTGAAGGGACACTGACACAGCCGAGGTGTGACAGGACGATGCCCTCTGACACGGATTTCAGGTTCCCGTCACCACTTCCCAGCCTCTGCTCCTCACTGCTTTTTAATCTTCAAGGGCAAAACCAAGGCAGGAATAAAAAATGCCCTCTCTGATCTCTCCCCCAGCATCTCAGCAAAGACAGCTTCTTGTTGGAGAGCAAATCCAAGCCCATGTTACCCACAGCTCAATCCTTGGTCTAGCCCAGAGTCAGCAAAGGACCCTGCCACACCTTGCAAAGTCTATGATGTGACATCTAGAGCCTGGGTGTTATTTAAAATCCTGTAAATTAGGACAGAAGCATCTCTCCATACAGACGTGCTATAGAAGTTCAGTGTTCCTGAGGGCACCCATCCGCCACGGTGTGCACACCAGTTGTGTCCATGTGTTTCAAAACCTGGCCCATGGGAACCGCAATATCCACAGAGTGAAACGTGGCAACAAAGGGTGGCAGTGGCGGCACGCACTGCCTGGTCAGATTCCTCCCCGAGACAGCAAAGCACTTGAGAAGGGACGACAGCCCTGGAGCTGGTGGCTGCCTCCTTCTTCACAGATGATGCATGTTGGTGGTGTCACACATGCTCCCAGTCCAGCATTTAAGTCCCTGGTGTCTTCAGCTCAGCGTGCCATGAAAGCAGGTGCAGATCCCATGGGAGGCTATCTGCAAGGACGCATGGCAGCCCTAAGGCAAGAAGGTGCTTGCTGTTCACCACCCAGACCATGACAACTGCCAGACCGTGCTGGTGGCTCTGCTCAAATCAAGCCAGTGACTTGGAGCACTCGCTGGGTGGTGGGACCTTTCCCACTGCCGCAAGCACCACTGGGGCCACCCCTCTTCCAGCCTCATTTATGCTTTCAGGTCAGCCCATGCACCCACACCCGGTGATACCCAGGGCCACTGGACAGCCGGTGGCAGAGCAGGGTCCTGGGCACAAGCTCCAGCAGCCAGGCCAGCTCCCACCACCTGCACGCTCTCTCACTCCAAGTGACCCCAGCCAGCCCCCCTCCAAATGCTCCCCTCTGCCCAGCTTCTACATCACCCCTTCCCTGAATCGGGGCTGGGTCTTGGCGAACCAAGAGCTCAGTTGCCCAAGACCCTCAAACTCATCACCGTGGTGGATCTGGCTCTGCAGAAATCAGGAGCTGCAACACAACTCCCCCTCCCATCAGGCGCTTGCTGCAGCCCGGCTGCCTGGCGGGCCCTGGAGCAATAAATCACCTCGTTTGCAGGAGAGGGGGGTTAGCAAGGGTGGGGGACAGTGCGGAGGAGGTGGCCCCATCACACAAATCCTTTGGGCGAGGAGGGGTCTGGGGGAGACCGCGGGCTGTGGAGGGGTGCGCCGCAGCACTGCTGGACCGGATCTGAAAGCAGTGGATGGATGAGGGTGAGCGGAGGCAGCGCACACTGCGTTGGGCTATTTTTAGCGCAGCTGGCAGAGCAGGAGTTTGGGAGCCCAAGTCAGAATTTATTTGCATCTCTGAGAGCTCAACAGGGGAAGGACCAACAACACGCCGCCCGGGCGCAGCAGCACCCTCCCTGCCTATTTTGGGACTGGCTCACCTTGGCTTCAGCTCCTCTTCAGCGCACACCATGTCTCTCTCCTTCACAGTGACCGGTGGGGACAGTGCCACCACCGCAAGGCTTGGAGCTGTGGGTGCACAGGGACCCAAGACAGGGACAGGGCAGAGGAGAGGGGATAGGCTTCAGGGGATGAAGGGGTCCTGTCCTGTGTCAGCTTGGCTGCAACGCTTCCCGGAGCAGCACCAGGTGTGGACCTCAGTGGCGCCTCCTCCAGCTCCTCCCACACTATTTACTCACCACAGGCTTTCTATTGTGGATCCCTAAGTTGTTTTTCCTGAAGAGATGTCTGGAGATGAAATTGTTCTTTAGAGAGAGATGTATGGTACATTTCGTTTCCTTCATCTCCAAAGCACTGCGCTGAAGGCGGTGAGGCTGCTGGTGAGCATTGTTGGTGGTGCTGGAGAAGCCAACCCAACAGCTACGCCTTGGCTCATAGCAGTGACTTCAGCTTCTCTCAAATTTGGTAGAGCACTGGAACAGGTTGCCCAGAGAAGTGGTGGATGCCCCGTTCCTGGAAACATTCAAGGCCAGGTTGGACGAGGCTTTGAGCAACCTGGTCTGGTTAGAGATGTCCCTGCTCTTTGCAGGGGGGTTGGACTGGATGGGCTTATATTCCCCTCCAACTTAAACTGTTACGTGATTCTGTGATTCTATGGATTTACTTACACTCTGCTTTTTCACATGTCCATTGTGTCCTGTCTGCTGTTTTACCCCTCACAGCCAGCTCACCAGAAGGGTGGTAGAGATTATCCAAATGCCACTTTGAGAGTTTTGCTCATTCCCATCTTCCCCCTCCCTGCCCAGTGCTCAATGAGGGGAAACCATCTGATCCAGCGTGAAGCCAGTTTTCTGGACTCAGTTTCCTCCGTGCAAGGGATGAGAAGACACAGAAGTAGCAGGGATGTGGATTTTCACCACGTGGAGGGGAGCCAAGGGGGATGCTAGGTTTTTTTTCTAGCTTTGCTGCCCTTTCTTTTGGTCCAAATTGGGTGTGAACATGCCTATTTCCCTCCCTCTGCAACCTCCCCAGTCCTGCCAAGCCTCCAAGTTTGCCACGTGTGTGCCTTTTTAATAAATCGATGGGAACATTAATGACACGGGGTGCGCTGTCGTTCCTCTATGTGCTGATTGCTTCCCGCATCCCACCACCATCTGTTTTTTTCACCCTCAGCTCAGCTGTCTGGAAGTAGCCATTTGCTGCTCACCTTTACTTGCCTCGCCATTAAAGAGCTCAATAATGTACTCCATCTTGCTTTCTTCAGGACTAAAAGATTTCAATTTCTGTCTTTTAGCAGCTTTCTCGTGGTTTATATCCCCTCCTCTCTTCACTGTGCGATGCCTTTTTCTAATGAGCTCTTCTCTCCTGGTCCATCTTCTCCATTAAAGCTCCACAAGTGCTGTTCCTCGTGTCTCGCTTCTCCCCGGGGCTCTCTGCTGAGTCTATCACATTCTGCAGTGTTTCCAGCTGTGAGAGGAAGTGATCAGCCCAACATACAACATCCATGCTTCCTCCCACCCCACTCGCCTTCCTTGCAGCTCCCCAGCCCTCTGGTCTGGCTCATCCTACCACAGCATCCAAGCCTCCTCCGTCCTTGCATCAGCCCCTGGCCGCGTGCCCTGATCTGCAGGGGTGCGACGGGATGCCTCAAAGTTTGTGCGTGGTGCCTGTGGGGGCCTCTTAAATCTTTTCCTCTCTCTGAGCATCACTTTCACACAGCAGAGCTCTCCTTGGGCATCTCCTGCCCTGCAATCAAGAGCAACCCAGCCCACCCCAGCGGCAGAAGGCCTCTCTGGGTACCGCCAAAGCTCATCTGTGGTCTCCTAAGTAAACACTGGCACTCTTCACGCGATGCAGCTAAATTAATTAATCTCCTTCCACTGCATTTGTAGCCAAAACACAAAGGTTCCCATTCCCTGCAGTTGGGGCTCAAAGCCAGCTTTTCCCAACTGCGCCCCCCCGCCCCACCTGGGATTGTGTTGCAATAAGATTGGAGGAGTGGGAGCAGAGCAGTTGCTGGGAGTCGATCCAAGGGGCTGGCAGAGCCAGCAACTCCCTGGCCAGGTGCCCATGGAGTACACGGGCATGAACCCTCCACCACTGTCCATCCCAAACATCCCTGATGCCTTCAGCTCAGTTCAGGCTGAGAAAGTCTGCGTGCAGAAAAGCTCCTGCAGTTTGGTGGTTTTTTTTTTTCCCCAGCCATCTTAGGTGTTGCAATAAGAGATATTACCTCTCCGTACAAACCTTATCTCAATTATATCCTCAGATCATTCTGGCTGTAACAACACTACCACCCACCACAGAGTTCACACACACATACGTCTCCGCCTGGGAAATCCCGGGCAGAACCGTGGCAGCCCTACGCACGAGAAATCCTGCAAGCGCTGACAGCTGACGAGCCCCAGAGCTGCTCCACAGCCTCCTCCAGCCTTGCAGGGCAATCACAGTTCCCAAAAATCAGTCAAAACGCAGGCACCAGGGCTCAGGCTAAGACACGCGCCAGGAGACTGGCAGGAGAGGCTGGGGGGAGCGGGTGCTCGACGTGGCCACCCAAAAGCTATTTCCATGGCTGGGAAGAAGGGTGAGCTGAGACGTGGGCTGGTTTCTGATCTCCCACCCACCTCGCGGTTCCGTCCTACAGACCGGACAGGTCCTGGCCCAGCTGTCAGGAGAGTGGGGAAACAGAGATGGAAGTGCTGGAGCAGAGCTGGGAGCTACCCGTCCCCACCAGAGATGGTCAAACCCTTTCTGATAGGAGGCGGGAGGCTCCTCTGCCTGAGGCGTCTGAGAAGTTCCTGCCCCAGGCTGGATTTGAAGGACAGCACATCCAGACGAGCCGATCCTTGGCTGTGAAGAACTCAGCCACCAATGGCTGCTCCAGAGCTGTGGGGAGAAGGGGTAAATTCACCCACTGGGTGTGAAGTCTGAGCCAGCCCCATTCTTCTGCAAAGTCATGGACGTCTGTGGCTGGAGACTGCCGGGTGAGATGAGGTACTTTGGCTGGCACCAGGGTCCAAAGGCCTCCTTTAGATACCCGATCTTTTGCCCTTTCCCAAAGAAGAAAGCAAAGCAGCATGAGGCATCATAGGGAGATGCCAGCAAGTGGGAGGAGACAGCTTATCCGGGGAGCTAATTTAGCTGGAAGGAAAGGGAAAGGTTTCAAGATGTTGCCCTATTAAGAAAGGAAAATAAATATGCAAGAGCAAGGAGCCAGAGGTCGAGGTGATGCGGATGCATTTGCTTTTAAGAAGCCAAAGCAGAGCTGGGGCAGATCCTGGCTGCAGAACGAAGGCCGTTTCAGCCCAGGATGGAGAGGCAAGGGTGAGGCTGAGGCTTGCGGGGACCTGGAAAGCACACAGGTGAGCGAATTGTAAGCAGCACCGCATTTAATCTGAGCAGAACGCATGACACCAGATAATGTAATTGAAAGGGTTATTTAAACTGAATATTCAGAGGGAAAAATAAAGCATTGCTGGGAAAATAATAATACTTAGCACTTGTAATATGTTTAGCATCTTCAAAAACTGGTCACCCATTAACTGATTGCTCCTCTGCTAAGTCCAAAGGCTAATAAAAAGGGACGGTTCATTTACTTATTTCACAGCTGAGCTTCTCAATAAGGCATGAGGAAGAGATCACTGCTCTCCAGCATGCTGGTAAATAAACAGTGGGAAGCAGAAAAATACAACAACATCCCGGCACTCAGTCACAGCTTCTTGCTTGGCTCCTTCCTTCCTCACCTCCAGTTTGTCCAGACCGGACCGGTGACAGGGAGCTCATCTGGGCAGGCAGCATGCCACGGATGGGTCCGGATCTCCAACAGTTCCAAAACGTGGTGTCTCCTGCCCAGGAACTGTCCCGGTGCCAGTGTCTACATGAGCATGGCTGGGGCGTGCACAGGGCAGGAGGGTGGGCGCTCGCCCATGGGTAGATGGGGTGGGTGATTTTGGCTCGGAGAGACCCCAACTGCACAGCCCCATTGCCTTGGCAAGCGTGCAGGCTGGAGGGAACAGAGCAGCCTTTTGAACGGCAATAAAGACGGAGGTATTTTATGTTTGTTTTACTTAAAAAGTAAACAGTTCCTTTTGTGTTTGATGAGCAAGCGGTTTTGTAAACACTGCAGAGAAAACATGACACAGTTGCACCTCGGTGATTTCCAGCCTGGTTTCTTGGCAGCAGCAGCGGAGGAGTGGATGAGCGCCCGAGCGGCTGCCCCACGCACGCTCCCCGGTTGTCTGGGGGGTGGCCGAGGGTCTGGGGGCTGCTCTTGGTCAGGCCCAAAGGGAAACAGCTGAGGGGAGGAAAAATCTCATTAGGATAGAGCCGTTCAGCCCAACACACATCCAGCCCCAGCGCGGGTGAGCGATGGACCCATCGGACACCGGGTACTGGCAGAGGCTCCGCTTTGCGCCCCAGGTACAGGGTCACCCACTCGAAGCCAGTGCACGCTGCCCGAATCAGCCTCACCCTGCCAGCGCTGCCCATCACGCGGCCCTGGGGCTGAAAACCCCTTTTTCATATTGCTGCTGGTGGGAACCAACGCAGAGTCCATTTATGTCTAACCTGAAAAAAAGCGTCATGGGGTTACAGTGCTTTGTGACGCGGCTGTTACACCCCCACCTGCCAGTATTTCTCCTACACCACCCTCTTCGTGATGGTTTTTGGCCTTACCAGCTTAGGTACCCACTGAAACACTGGCCTCATCACTTCAGAGAAAGGGGCTGCACAGATGCCAGCACGGCCCTACGGACCCTGTGCTGCGAGGGCGAGAGCAGGAGGAGGTGAGCAGGGATTCCTTACACCAGTGTCACCCCTAAGCGCCTCTCCCTGAGGCAGGTTTTGCTTGAGTGAGGCGTATGGGTCAGGACCTGGATGATGTACAGCGCAGGATGCGTCCTCCTCATCGCCTGGGGGACCTGGGGAAGACGCTGAGCACAGAGAGCAGCAGCCTTGCTGGGTCGCTAACACATGCATCTGGCCGGAGGAAATTCGGGATGCGGAGTGCTGAGGATGCCACGCTAACTTCTGCTAAACGCTCACGTACGGCTGGGTAGCAGATATATGGGCTGTGCAAGACACCGACGATTTTCCTCTGCCGGTTTTTGTCATAACGAAGCCCAATGCGTGTGTATAAACAAAGCAAGCATCTCTCTCGCTGGACCTCATGCATCATTTATAGCCAGCTTTTCCATGGCACAAGAAACATTTACATATGCCAGCATTAATTCTGAACGCCACTTCAAAGCCATCTCTGTCTAATGAACCCCGTGCGCTGTGCACAGCAAATTCCACCCGAAAAATAATTAGCAACACACGCCACCAAAGCATTACAAGGGGAATGCAGCACACCACCTGCTGAAGCAAAATGAATGCCTGATTTATTTTTTTCCCCACTTTTTAGTAACATTCAGGCGCTGACTCAAAGCTGTGCTCTGTTCTCAGCTTTCTGGGGCCCTGGGAAGTGTCACATTCCTGCTCCGCTCTCCAGGCTAGGGATACAATTGGTTTGGGAGGGGGATTCCATGTTTTTCTTAGATCATGGCCGGACAGAGCTGTGCAAGACCCTCCCACAGGTGCAGGCAGCTGTGTCTTACCCTGACGTTGCATGAGTCCCAGGCTTTTGGGATGCTGTCAGCTCCTGAGCAGAGCCTCAGATTGATGGCTGGGACCAGGACAGGACTCACTGAGTCTCACCATGGTCTGATGTTCCTGTAGAGCCGTCAGCCCCTGACCAGCACCACTGAGAAAAAAGAGAAACTGGGAGCTGAGATCAGGAGACAAAGGTTTTGGTGCCCCTACCAGCCCTGGTGCTCCCTGCCCATGCTGGCTGCAGGCAGCCCTGATGTGAACCAAGCTGGCTTTACCGAAATTATTTCTTAAAACTGTGTTAGAGCTGCACAGCCCAGCTCATGCCAGGAGGAGCAGCATGCTTTGCTCAAGGTCTGATGTGGTGGCACTGCCGTGGGAGACCCAGGTCACCAACCACTACGGTAGAGGGACAGAGGCCAAACCCAGGCGGTGGCTGTGGGCACAGCGGGACCGACCGCGCCAGGGTGATGCTGGGATCTTGGATTCCCCCAGGTCCTGTCCTCCTCAAGCGGAAGGAAGATGCTCCGCAAGGTGCTGCTCTCAGCTCCGTGCTGCGTTGCCCACGTGTCTCTCCAGTATCAAACCGTGGTGTTTGAACTGTCAGTCTCGGCCTTGTTAGGATGCAAGGGGTTAAACTGTTCTTCCTATGCAAATTAGTCTTAATTAATCCTTTTCATCAGTTGCAAATATACCTTGTGAACCCTATTAAAAACATGAATATGCAAATTCAGACCTTTTTTAATACTCATTTTCAAGGACTTGGAGTCAGGCTTGATTATTCGATTCCCGTTAACAGCCTGTAAAACCTGGTGCAAAATTTAATTTCCATTTTAAGTTACCAAAAAAAAATATGAATCTGTTGGTAATTAAGCTAATTACAGTGTTACACTAAAGAGGAGACAAACAAGGAGGACAAGATTGTTCATTACATTTAACACCGGTTACAGGACCTGGGGACTGCGCAAGGCCAGAGGTAACCGCGAAGCCAGGAAACAGCGGGGATGGAAACGGGGTGCATGTGGGAACGCTGTGGCTTTTGGGGGGCCTAGTGCCTTCCTCACCCTGGGAACGTCTCTGCTTCAGCCCCATGAGCCACCTTCCTCCTCCTCCTAAGGAGAGAGGTGAGGAAGAGGAGGTGTTGTCAAGCTGGATGGTGGTGCAGGCATTGTGGGGGTCTCTGCAGAGGCAGGAACCAGCGTGGGGCTGGGGACTCAGGGCAACCTGTGAGACCACTCTACCTGCCAGAGTGACTGGGGCTGAGCATCCCACGCAGGTGAGATTTCCATCCTCCCTGAGCACTTTCGCTGTATTAAAAACACGTGTGTGGGGTGCAGAGGGGTGGTTAGCTGACCTGGCATCACCTGGAAGGAGACATGTCCTGCAGATGTAGGCCACATGTCCTGCTGTCCCATAGGAGCTGTGATCCTGTCCTCGCCAGCCAAAAGCAGTGACCTCCCAAAAGCTAACAACTCCCTTTGCAGAAGCAAAGCCATCGGGGAAGACCCATGATTTGCAGAGGTACCTACAAACAACTGCTCCACACCCATACTGGGAGTACAAACAGTGGTACAGGATGTATATAGCTCTTGACCGTGTCCATCGTACACTGGGAGATGCCAACAAAACCAGCTCACCCTATACAGCCCAAGCCTCCCTCGGGATCACCCGTCGGGGCTGGGCAGTCAGTGCTGGTGGCTCCCGACTTGCCCATCAACCTTCCTGTGTCTCCCAGCTCTGCCTGCGTGTAATTAAATAAAAAGTGCTGCTATAGACTGTTAATTATGGTTTACCACTGTAGTGATCCCTTAAAATCAGCCATTAGCATGCCAAGGATCTACCCTGCACTTTGTGTTTTCTAATGAGTTAGCAAAGTTAACGAGTGATTTGTCCGAGCTATAATCCTCTCCTAGGGGCTGGCAGCCCAGGAACAGCAGCACGCCACGGCGGGCTCACGCCGTCTCCGTACGGGGTGAGGAGTCCCACGACCTGGCTGGAAGCACACGGGATGCTCTGCCCACGTGAGGCCAGGGCTTGGTGTCCAGGATACTGGTGCACTGGGCAGGAGACTCCAGCATTGAAACAAAGCACTACTGCTACCTACAGACTTACCCAAAGGCATCTGTCGTCATCGGGATGGATCCACCCAAACGACTGGTGCTGTCTGGGGGGCTTTTGTTGCTCCTCCTCATCTCAGCACGGCTGCGGGGATGAGCGGCTCAGTTCCCTGTGGTTTTGGTTCATTCCCTGCCATCTCCTCTTCTCCGAGGTTGCTCCTTCCCCTCCCAGGACTCGGTGAGAGGAGCTGTCACTTCAGAGCACGCCGCTCAAGGGTGGCTCTGCCTTGAAACAGCGGGATCGGAGTTGGAGCTGATCTCGTACATCCCGAAGGGCTGAAGCGTGACTCCCAAAACAAGCTGCAGAAAGACACACGCACACGGAGGAGCCGGGAGAGCCGCAGCGGGGAGAAGGGGTGAAAGAGGGACGCTGAGATTTGCCATCACCCCGTTATGTGTAAGGCTGGTCTCCCTCATGCCCTCCGCAGTCAATGGGGAGCGGGAGGCACCTCCAAACCGAAGGACCTAGGCGAGGTTCTCTCTAGGGAGATCGCTTCTCAGTAGTGGTCATGGGGACAGCCTGGCAGACGGACCGGCCGCCACCACCAGCACAACAAAGTGCCTGCAATCATACAGCAGAAATGTTACCCAGTAGATGGTCACGGAGAGAGGAAAGGTTCATTTGCCAAACTCCAGAGCCTTTCACCTCCCTGAAGAACATTTTCCATCACGTCGATACCAGAAGTTTCCGACCACCAGATAAAAGGGGAGCAGTGACAGAGGTGGTAAGGGAAACACTCTCGCTCTCCAGCCAAGCCCTGTGCTTTGTGTGTCTCTCCTGCACGTGCATCCTCCTGCCCTTCGACCTGTCTGCTGCATCTCGTCAACTGAATCACATTTTGGGGGGAGTCAGGGATGGAGAATTACTTTCTCAGTCCCTACAGGCAATCAGCTTGCTCCCCGAACCATGAGATATGATTGCCCTTATTATTTTAGCTTGCATAGCAGCGAGTCTTGTTAATGGTCATAAAATTATCTAGTCCTTATTTAAATCCAACAACCGTCTGTGTTTCAATGACCTCCTGATGGTCTCTGGCTTTGTTCCAGGTTGAAGAGGCATCAGAGGGACCAGGAAGGAAAAAGAGGCAGTGGGAGGATTAAAGAAAAACAACCAAAAACACAAGAAGCAACAGCCAACAAAGAGAATTCAAAGTAAAACAGGGAATATTAAAGAGCGCTCAATCAGTCAGATGGAGAGTTCAAAAAAACACAACCTGTCACAAAGAGAAGGAAGCAGCATCAGGTAAAATTAGCAACACTAATAAACTCATCAGCGCTGGAGCCCGGGCCAGGAAACAGCACAGGGAAGACGAAGGGGTTGGGAGATGCTTGATCAGTGTTGGGGAAGCAGGAGGGAGAACAGACACAACCTGAAGGAACGTGCATCAGTGGTGAGTTGGGCGGAGACCAAAGACATGGGCTGTTCCCGAGCCCTCCAGCATCATGGAGCTGCCTTTGTGCTCCCTAACTTACACAGCGGCATTTTCTTTAAAGTGTATTTTCCTTCTGGTTTATCCCTTTTATTTGCTTCAAGGGAAAAACGCACACACAAGGAAGGCTGGGGACACAGCTACCACGGGTGGAAGGAGCAGGAGCAGCTGCTGGGACGGATGCCCAGGGCTGGGGTCTGCAACAGTCCCTTAGTGAAGCCTTTGGCCAGTGATTTGTACGCAGAACATTTCTGAAGCAAAAATCTATTTCCTTTGGATGCCAGACTGCTCCTCTGTCCTTTCAAATAACATCCACGAGTCCCCAGAGTACCAAAAAATTTTACAATAACAATCCCCCCAAAGAAAAACAAGAAATGGAAAAATCCCAAGTAGCAGAGAAATGTTATAATGTAACCAAGCTCCAACACAGATTCCCATCAATTTTGCAGCAAACCTGAGTCATGAAATTAAAAGTAGCATCAGCATATTTCCTATTAGCTAGGGTTCCTTTTTCAGAACAGATCATACATTCCTACCCTATTTTTCTAGACACTTGTGTCAATGTGATATCATCAGATGCCGTTCAGTTGCTCCTCTTAGCCTGAAAAAAGCTTTCCTGTTGGGAAGGATGGGATTTTAATATTTAAAAAAGACTTCATGAAAAGGCTTTGCTGATTTCTCATTTATTTATTTATTTAATATCCCTCCCCTGATCAGAGTGGGCGCGTTTTGTAGCTTTTAAATATCATGCAACTTTTAGCATCACCGCTATTAAATCCAGATCTGCTGTCACAGCAGGCAGCGCGAATATGATTTACACCAGCGCGGAGAGCCTGCTCTGTCCTCCCCAGCTACTGCGCTTGCCTCCTCAAGAACGCGCCATCGTTAGCTACGGTCATCTGGATTCCGACACCGTCATCGTTTTCCCCAACGTCTTTGAACAGCTAAAAGCTGTAACAGGACCAAACCTGCCCTGGCTGCGTCATCTCCCGCTCCGAGCAGCGCTGGCTGCTGGGGTCCGGCATTACCTTGGTGATGTCCTAGGAAGGCTTTGCCTCTCTCCCCCGAGGCCGATTTTGACACGTCTGCCCGTCAGTCAGCCCGACTCACCACTCTCAGCTGTCTCTCAGCCAGCTCCCAGGGTTGGGAAGCGGAAAGGACGGGTGCTGCTCCCCGTTCCTTTGGCGCGTTGGAGGGAGCAGAGCACTGACAGCAACGGCGGTGCCGCCACTGCGGGATGCTGGGCGCGATCCCCACCGATCGCGAGCCCCGGTGGGATGCTGCTGGGGCTGGGCTCACCGTCGGGCTGCATTTGGGGACCAATAACCTTCACTGCTGGCCGGTGTTGGGAGGCCATGAAGCGATATTCCTACTTGAAAGAGCCCACAGGAAGAGGCGTTTGGGAAAAATTTGGAATTACTGTTTCTCCCTCTCCATCTGTGCCCAGCCCCACTCCTGCCCTTTGCTCCCTGTGTACCCACCTCCATCACAGCCTCATGCTCTTCCCCCTTCTCCTTCCCTTCCTCCTACAGTGTTACATGGAGATGATCCATAACTAATGTCTATGAATCCCAAGCTTCCCACAGATCGTCCAAAGAATGTTCTTCTAGTCCCTCCTCTGGCATCACACGCTTGAGGACAACTCCCAGGCTCACACAAACGACATGCAATAATGCCAAAAGAGCCAGGACACGCAAAGCTGGAGCAAGAGGCTCCAGGTTCAGAGGTGCAACCTTAGGAGAGGCAGGAACTTTGCAATATCTGCCTTGGCCAAGAGCTCTGCTGCTTTCAAGGACCGTATGGCACTACGTGACAGCTCTTTGCCCATGCACACAGATGAAAAGGGTTGATCAGTAGAGGAGTGAAGGGAAGCTTCAGGCAATACTGCAAACAAGACAGTGCTCCGACACACAGCCGTGCATTAATAAATCCTATTTTACAGCTTACAGCACATAAACCCAGGGAGTGCGCACGGAGACCCAGCCAGCATACGCACACTTGTTAACACCCTCGCCTCCCCCCTCCAACCAACTGCAAATTTATTACCAGTCTCCAAAAATTTTCTAAAAAGATTTTCTGGGAGTGGGGCTGGAGCTTTGCAAGCCGTGAGCCAAAACCAGATGGGACGTGTGTCCCCACCACCCGGGCGGCTGAAACCCGCTGTGCCCCCGCGGAGGTGGGATGCTGGGGGTGGTGAACAGGGTGGCAGGGCCCTGCGATGGGCTGTCGAGCCCCACGTAGCTCGGCATGGAAGGAGCAATCGCTGTGAAATTCAGCGTCACAGTTACTCCTCGCAGCTCCGTCACGGCTGAGACAAGCAGTACAATGACAGCAGCAGAGACGGCAGCTGCCACGGTGGGAGGGTACAGCTGTATGTTTGGGGTTTCATCCCGAATTTGGTGTTGGAGATGGAAACTGGGGAGTCTCAGCTCCTCTTCCTCATGCCCAACTGCAATCCCATGTCCCAGTGGTGGCCCAAGTGGCTTTGCAATGGTTGCACTTCCACACAAACGCTCACAGGCCTCCATCATTCAGCCTTAGAGCAGCCAAGCTTCCCAAAACCCGTTTCACGCAGTGCACAAGCCTGTGTGCTGTACAACAGTATAACACCCGGAGCAGGGCAGCGATGCTACCGGCCAAAGCGGGACAGTTACCCCAGCAGCTTCCCAAGCCAGGAGCAGGACCTGGCGCTGCACCGTGCTGGTGTATCTAGCCAAGCACCCGTCCTCACAGCACATCTCTCCCAGCCGTGCTGCTGTATAAAACTTAGTTGAACAAATCAGTCTTGCTGGGAGAACGGGGCGCAGTAATTCATCTGTCTCTCCTCCCCACTGAAGCCGTCTCAGAAGTCTACTGTGTCTCCTACTCGAACTTATCATCCCTTCACTCTTGGGAGGCAACTTTCCAACGGGCAGAACATGTTTTCCCTTGTCACTCTCCAGCATCGCTTCTCGCCTCACCCGTGTTTTGCTAAGATAGAGGGTTTATTGTAAACTTATTAATTACTTCATTTCTCCTGCGAGGAGCCAGGAGAAAAATTTTCAGAGGCAGCCAGGATCCGCTATTGTGTTGGCGGAGGAGCCGAATGCGGCTGACGTCATGATTCATTTTCCCCATGACTGAGGAAGGCGACTCTCAGTGCCACGTCGTGCATATGAATCAGGCAGCGTTCCCCTGGCACAGCATGTCAGGCAATTCATCTTCCACCAGGACTTCTTCAAGCAGAAGAGAAAACGCCAAACTTTCGCTATTGCACCTCCCTGCAAACCCTGTGGAGAGGAGGGGTGCGCAGATGGGGCTGCAGACCCCCAGAGCTCACGCCTGTCCCTCCACCTCTGACCAGCTGGGTCTACAGCAGCTAATTTCCGTGCCTGTAGAGACATCAACAGGTCCCAGAGCGACTCCAGTATGCACAGCCAACTCTGCAACCACTGTGAGCAACTAAACGAACTTTCTAGCCTGCTCATGGCTACCTTGTCTCCAAGCTTAGGAAGTATGTTCCTGCTGAAATCAAGAGGAAATCAATATACGCAGCAGTTCATAACAAACTAATCTGTTTTACAGCATGAATGAGACTTACCTGGAAAAACTGAGATAATTGTCCTCCCTCTCAAAGCAGTACCAGGATCCGACCATTGATGGACAATTCATTATCATGGTTTACATGTGGGAATACACAGGGGCAGCACAGTGTAATTCCAAAGAAAAGAGTCACACATCTAGTTTGGGAAGTGACACTTTATTCTTACCAGAGAAGAGCTATATCCATTGCAACACAAAATGTCAGACTTCAGGGATTGGTCCATCCTCCATGGAGGAGAGGACAAGGAAGACCTCCAGCAAGGCGAGCAGGTACCCACAGCCTGGCAGCAGGCTAAAGCCAGCAGCAGTGAGTGCATCCCAAAGAGCTCCCTCCCACCTGCTACACTCCTGAGATGACCAAGAGCCCAACAGTTTCAGTGAGGAACAAAAAGCATGCTAGTGACATCTGAGCACAACATGGAAGTCACCATGGGTCTTCAGCTGGCCATTTGCACTTGTGCTTGTCTGCTGAGTAATGGCAGGCTCATGTAACCGGATATTTTGAATATAATTCCAACCCTTTTGAGTGATGAGTTGTTTGCGAGAGCAGGAGGTATCCACAAATAACCTGGTACTCATGACTGATCCTTCCCCAGGTCCCAGTCCTCAGGGGCCAAGCCCTTGGCTCCCATTAGGAGACAATAACCCTGGGAACAGGAAGCAGCAGCCTCCCACAAGGCTTAGCCCTCTCCTGGGAACTAGATTTGGGGGGTCTATTTGGGAAAAGCTGCAGAAGGTACTGCTGTGGCTCCTCAAACCAGCAGTTCCCATCATATTCCCAGAGAGCTGCTGAGACAGTAAGGGCAGTGATGAACACATTTCCCAGTTCAAAGCCAGGGACTGGGCTTGGCACAGGAGAGCCCTGGAATGGAGCTAGACTTGCCCTCCCACAGGAGGGAAACGATGCTTTTCAGAGGAATTGGTGTGGTTTGGGAATCAGCAAGAAAGAAGGAGGAAGGAGTTCCCTGCAAAACAGAAGCAACCCAATGTCACAAAGTAAGGGTGGGAAGGGAGAATTCGTCCTCGCTACCTCAAGTGTCCTGCCCAGCAGTGCTCCACACCTGGCTGGTGGTGGCTAAGCGATGGTCTGGCGGCTGAAGAGGTCGAGGGTGAGGGCGCTGAGGAAGGCTGGGATGCTGTCCTGGCGAAGCAGGTGGAGGTCAATGAGCTCCCGGATGGTTCGTGAGAACTCAGTTTCCAGAAGCTGCATTTTTCCACCGGAGGAGCTGGAGGCCTGAGGGGAAAGAGGAACAAGCCCATTAAAGCAGCAGGGTTTTAACTCACCTCCGGTGACGCGGGGGAGCGCTAGTGCCGTCGCCCTGAAGCCTCCTTCGGCGCGGATCTGCCTGTAATCAAGAGACGTGATCTGCTGCGGTGCAGGTAATTGGGCTGTTACCGAGCTGTGCATTCCCAGCGTCCCCATCCAGGACACCTGTGTGAGTGTCCCCCAGTGACAAACGGGGCGGCGGGGAGATGAAGGGTTTGACCATTCTAGAAAGATTCCCCGCTGGTGCAGAACTGGGGTGCCCACGTGAGGGTCACCACCACCATCACCACCAGGTCTTGGGTGGCAGGAGCTCTGTGCCATGGCTTTCTCTCCATGAAAACACTTATCCCTGAATTTATTCTGCTTCTGCACGAGGAAGCAGACCTGTTCCTAATTAACAAGACTCCTTCCGAACAAGCTGCTGATCCCCCCTGCATCCCTAAAGTGTTTCTGGATGTTTAAATCAGCCCGGCAGCGCATAGCCAAGAGCTCCAGAGGAATTATTCCAGAGATGCTCTCATGAAAATAAGGAAACTCAACATGTGGGAAGACATTACAAATCTCCTGTAACATAAAACAAGCAAAAAAAAGCTAAATGCAAGAGAAATAAGGAATGCTTAAAGCCTCTCCTGCTCCCAGAGGCACGAAAACGGCTTGTTTATTAATAAACAGCAAAAACATCACAGCGCAAATGCTAATTTTTTCCCCCTGCCATTTTCCTCTTCAAAACGCTCCCGTCCCTAATTGCTCTGCAGCTCTGCTTCCCCTCGGAGCCGAGGCGGAGCAGCACGGGCAGTGCTGGGCAAAGCCAGCATCCCCCCGGGGCGGGCAGGAGCAGGGCAGCCCCCCATCCCAAGGGTGCCGAGAGCCAGAGCGGAGGATCTCCATGTGAAGGGAAAGCATGGCTTTACCTGCTAGGAGAGAAGGGAAGCGATAACTGCCCAGGGCCCCAGGGAACCTCCTTGTTTCTGATTTCGTGTTCTCAGGAGCCCGGACACGTTTGATTATGAACTTTTCATGTATGTGTCACTTTGGATTGCGGAGATCGCAAGGTACCGAGGATGTTCCCGTCACCCCTGAGCCAGGCAGGGAATCTAAACAAGGTTTCCGCATGGAAAAGTAAATTAGCTTTTGTTTAAATCTCTTCCACTTCGGCTTGGTTGTTTTTCAGCAGCTCCAAAGGATGTTCAGAGCTTTAATCCGCTGCTTACTGGAGCTACCAGACTGGCTTTCTGCACATCTGATGTACCACTGGGTCAGATTAAAGGAGCTAAGCAGCAAGAGGGCAGCGGCGGCAGATGAAGGAGGCAGCTGGAGGCACGGGGCGGGATGTACACCCGCAATCCACGCAAAGCCAGAGGCGCAAGACGAGGCCGTGGCATAGCCGGGAGCTAGTACAGGGGCTGGGCGCTGTGAAAGTAGCACAGGTTTTGTTTTGCAAATCCCCCTCCCCCGGATTCAGCTGATGGGAAGCGGCGGTTTGAGAGGAAGGTCCAAGTATTATGAATGCATCACTTGCGTCTCCAAAGTCAGCGCTGAGTTGGATTCATCTGAAATAGGAATTCAAGCTCTGTATGAAATACACACTGCCTCCTTCGCAGATTTAAAACACTCTTTGGGCACAGAATTAATTTTCTAAGAATTTACAAGTAAATCCATTAATTGGTTTACTAGTTTAATTAATTAAAGTAAGTTTCTTAAGAAATTTAGCATCCAGTGCCAGACTATTTGCTTGTGTTTTACGATCTCAGAAATGGAGTAACATAAATGTTTTAAATTTCCCTTTACTTTGAGCTCACTGGTGTTGTGGGTGAAGGCTCCATTTGAATAATTTCGTTTTTATGAGATTAATGGTAATTTCTCTCTACTATTCTTTATAACCAAAGTTTCTTCCTTCAGCAGAGGCAGAAGAGTAACGCTCAGAGAAAGTTATCTGCACAAATACATGCTTCTGAGAAGACTGTTATCTCCCATGGAGTTCAACGGGACTGTGGTTTCTCCCAGTTGTTGGATGGTCAAGGGAGTCACCGTCCTCCCTCCTGTGGCCTCTGTCTCCCCATGGACTCCAAAAAATCCCCCAAAACGTAAAAGCTTCCAAACCCCAGACATCTCACCCAGGTTTCTTATGATCTCTTCTGTAACAGGAACAAAGCGAGAAGGCAGCCACTTGGAAAAAAGGCAATTCTTCCTCTGCCAGGAGATGTTTACATGCTAACTTTGAGGATGGATGCCCTCGCAGTTCAGTTCATTCAATCTCACACTGCTTTTAAAAAAAAAATTAGAAAGGTCTGGTGGTTTTTTTTTTCTCCTGGGAGTGTTTTAAAATTGCTATCATTGTTACCTTTTGTTATTATTTGTTTTTATTGCTTTTTTTTTTTCACCCATCTGTTCATAATGTAGTATAGAGCAGGACATACAGATAGATTTGCTGCTTTGAGTTCCACAGCAGAAGTACGTTTGCAGCATGTGCTTTACAAATAAAGTGATTATATGAAATAATAGCAATATGTTCCCATCAGTTCACAGGAATTCTTTTCAAATGCCAGCCTGCACCCTGCCCGGTGCACCGGGAGAGCCGCAGGCAGAGTGGGAAGCGCTGAGGTGGGTGGTGTGGGAGTGGGAGAGAGCAGGGGATCGCAACAGGGCAGGGGGATGCGCAGGGGCATGCGGGAGGGAGGAGGGGGAGGACACAGGAGGGGATGCTCTGTTGAATGAACGCTGCAGGCTCTGCTTGTTTCACAGCAGTTTGGATCAATGCGGAGCATTCCTGCAACTCCAGCTGTAAAAAACAGATTTATGAAAGATACAAAGCTTAAAATCCCAGTGGTTCAAAGCCATAAAGGCACTCAAGTCCTCCTCTTCACAGTTCATAGCTAGAACTCCCTCCATTCCTTTTCAATCTTTTTTTTAAAAAAAAAAAAAAATTAAAAAAAGTCTCAACCCTCAAAGAAAAACTCCTGGACCTAACTCCTGCTACGAACTTGCAGGTGACAGCATATCCCAACTATTTACATGACACACTCCATGTAATGCAATCACCTTTCACCCCAGTGATGCATCCCCAGGAATTCAAAGTTTAGATGAAACCAAAAGCCACCCAAACCCATCTAGGAAGAAAATGTGAAGCTGAGGAACCTAAACAAGTGTCACTGATCCACAGGGACAGTCCATGAATGGGAATGGGGCAAAAGAGACTGCTCTGTGCCCAACACTATTGACCCATCTTCCTCTGAGCTACATCACTATCGTGTGTTGCTGCTTTTAAAGACAAGTGTGAAAGAAAAAGCATCAAGATTTAGAGTCAAACATGGGAGCAAAGCAAAAGCTGAGCCTGGGAGTACTCCCATCTGCTCCATAGTCAATGCAGAGAGGAGTCAATACAAGAGGAGACTTTGGGGACCACCGTCCCCCTTTCCCCACTGCGCTGAGCCAGCCAAGTGCAGCTCTTCGCTAGAGACGCAGATATTCCCCCTGCACCCCCGGTTTCCCCAGGCACAGAGCAGCCCAGGCTGCTGGAGATAAGTACTACGAGAGGATCACCTGACAGGTACTCTTCACATCGACCTACGCTGGTTTCTTCTAATTCATGGAAAAAAATCTGCCTGCCTCACTAAACTACTGAGGTTCAGGTCTACGGTATGTTTTATTTAGATCTCAAATACTTACAAAAGGAAAGATTCCAGCTTTTGCCAAGCTCCGTTGCCAGTTCAGTCTGATTTAAGGCCTATCGGGGCCTTTTCTACAAAAGCAACAGAAATCAATCTTTGCCCCGTGTTACCACCCGCTCGGTTCTGCTGGTGGGGGGATGCAGCTCCTGCCACAGATTTGAGGGGTGACGCCCCGTTTTTCTCCTTGCAGGCTGTGCAGCCCCACAGAGCCACCAGACCAGCGGGCAGAGCTCCCGATATTGTAAAACACAAGGCGACAGGTCCGTTTACCACATGGCGACGTAAACTTGCAGCGCCTGCTCCTGGATCTGCTCGGAGAAAGGAGCCGTTAGTACAATTGTTTTTCCAGGAGAATCACGATCAGCTGCCGCCTGCCAGAAGGAAACATCATAAATCTTCCTCTTAACCTTGGAAATCGGTAAATTATTCAAGGCTTTCGAGTTTAGATATACATATAAAAGTCTCTCAAATAACCACCAGCGTGGTAGAAAAGCGAGTTCTCCTCTCCGGCAGGGACGGTCTCAGCAAGGAGCAGGCAATGCAGAGGATGGGTAGGAGCAACGGGCACTCCCAAATGTACCTGCTGGGGGATGGACCTGCGGCTGGGAGGACCGGACTGGTAAGGCAGCAACGCATGGACTGTAAAGGAGGCTCTCTTGACTGTCATCACTTCAACGTAACACACAGGGTTTCTGACTGCCCTGACTCTGCTGAGATGGCCCTTTGCCCCCACGCTGCTGTTGCACAGAAACCCTCCCTGAAAGCCAAGTCCCAGCATTTTCTCCTCTGCTTGTTCCACCAGCTGAGAGGCAGCGATGTTAAAAGCTTGACAGTGTCTCCTTCGGTCACTTACAAGCTAGTACATGGTTCAGAAGTGCACTCTGGACTACAGACACCAAGTGCTGGAGATGGAGCTCCCAAATGGCTTCTAATAAGCTGACAACAGCGACAGTGGAGCTTTGTGCCAAGCGCAGCAGGCAAGAGAGTCGCAGCTCAGCTCAAACACCTCCTCAGTGTGGGGGAGGGTGAAGTCTAGGACTTCAGCGGGGCTGCCAGAGTGGCCTTCCACCCCTTGGCACAGTCACAAGCCTTTGCTTTGCAGATGCTGCTTGGCCATGCTCTATAGTAGACAGCACTTTTCAAGGCTAAGATGTATTAGGGGTCAAAATGAGCAAGTGAATCACTGCCCACTGACATTTACCCTGCGAATGTATCGTGGAGGCCCCATCTCAACTGCTATGCTCCTTCCATAAATCACTGTACAAGCTGCATCCCTACACACAACTGCTCTGTATACACATGGCAAACAGCTCTGTGCATGCTGAGGGAAGGGGCACCACGGCTTCACAACCAAGACTCCATGCAGAGCTTCTCCATGCTCCATCCGGGTCCACAGGCCTCTTGTGTTACGGAGCGTGCTGCGGCAGTGCTCTCCTCTCCCTGCCCCAGTTTTTACTGCCATTTCCCTTGTCATTGTAGTGTTCTCCACCCTGAAGCCTACTCTGATGTAGGTTATGCATATCCTCCCACCAGATCAATCCCTTCAGCAATTTGCCTTCATCATTCCTCAGACTTCCTCTTCATGCGGGACAGTCACTGCCTCTTCTCCAACACTTTCCCCCATCAGCAGAAGTCCTCAGGGTTGGCCATGCTGTCTGATCACCTCCCAACACCTCTGCAGTGCTATCACCGCGCGTACCACAGAGCCTCTGCCTCCCAGTGCCTTGGGCACACTGGTGGTCCTGATGGCCCCTCACCTCCCTGGCGCCTTCCCCACCATCGCCTGCCTTGGCACATAAACACTGCCACAGCCCAACAAATCCATTGGAAAATATCTTTTAAGAAGCTGCCTGCTTTGACCTTTAAATGAGAAAATCCTTTTGTTTCTGCCTCTTGCTTTGGATGCTGAGATTTTTCTAAATGTCAGAGGCCGCCTTGTCCACGTGCAGATATTGAGGGGGGATGCGCAGATGACGCCGAGCGGTTTGGCACCCTCTCCTCGGGCTTGCAGAGCTGATAAATCACCGCTACGGACAGGCACACACATGCACATGGGATAACCCACCAAGCACAGAGCCAGCCAAAAAACTGGAGTGCCCAGCAAACACTCAGGGAAAGCACGTACGTGTGTGTACATGTGGAAACTATCTGCTGAAGTTACAACAACCCAAACAAGAGGGTTTGAGATCTAATTGCTCAAACTTAGCTCTCTCGGGTGATGATATCATTATGAAAATCCCCCAATTGAGTTACACCTCACCAATCAATCTCTCCTAAGCATCACGCGCTGCTCAAATACCAGGTCCCCAGGTAGCCACTAAATCACTCTAATTAGAGGCTGTTCATTTAAAATTAGAGAATATTAAAAAAAACAAAAAAACAAATTGTACCACAAGATGAGCTTATGGCTGGAAATATTTATGAGATTATTTAGCAAATTGTTTACTCATTTCCTTCTTTTTTTTTGTGGTAATGGGCCAGCTTCAGCTGGCCTGATGGGACACCTGCCCAAGGTAGCTCTTGCAGGATGTGCAGCTCTTCATCAATAAACTCACCTACCTCTCACAAATGACCACTCCTTGTCTGCAGCAAAGTTTTTCTCCCTTTAATATCCTCTTTGTAACCCAAAAGAGGAAGAATACTTCTTTATAGTAATTGCTTCTTGCCAAGACCTCTGACCTCTGTGTGGCCAGCTTGCTATATAAAGTGAATTTATGAGGCAGAGAGGGATGGATGCCTGTAAAAGGACCTTCCAGGAAATGTAATGAAAAAGCTGCTTTTAGCTGCTGAGCAAAGAAAAGCAAGCACCTGGCAATGCCAAGAAGAAAATTGAAAGCTGGGGTGGGATAAGTGAGAAACAGCCCTGCATGCACCGAGATTTATAGCAAACATTTCCTTTCTCTTTCTTATTATTCAACATTGAGATGAAGCACAACCCCGCGATGTCTTCCGCACAAGAGGTCAGCTCGTATCCTTCCATCTTAATCAGAAATACAACCCAGGCACTACGCGCATGAGCGACAGAAGCGATGGGCTCCTGGATGTTGCACCAGCTCCGCGGCACAGAACCACGGCGCGGGGCGTATCGCACAGCAGCGAGTTTCTCCCTACAGCTAAGCGTTTTGATCTCTGCGCGCTCTCCTGCACCTGATGTGAAAAGATGAAACCCGTAAAAAAAGAGCAGGGACACGCGCTGAAGCACCTGCACCCCTCTTGATGGGGAAAACTGGTTTGGTGTTAATCCTGGGGGACGGTGCTCTGCGCGGCGGAGGGCAAGTCAGCATCTTCTCTCAAAAAGTTTCTCCCACAGGTTAATGCCCTTTAAACTGTCAAATGTGATGCCGTAAAAATAAGATCAAAGGCTTTAAAATAAGGGAAGCATATTTTTTGATTCATACTATTACTATTTTATATCTGAATATTCCTATAGAGCTTTTCATCCTGGAAGATAGGGCTTTGAACTGCTGTGATTTCACCTATCACTGAGGAGCAACCCCTGGGGTAAAATGTGACAGCCATTATCAGGGTGCATTAATGTTACTCAACAGTTCAGGACAGATAGAGACAAATATATCCAATTTAAATCATAGATTTGAAGAACTACTGCTCAGTGTGGATTAATACCGATGCATTTTCCAGAAGTGCTTTGAGAGTTTTAAAGGAGAAGTATTGAAACTAAATTCCCTGTCTCGTCTCTAGGATGCAATCAGCCTCCCACTATTATGCTGTAAACTGAACATCAGCATTGTCAAAGAGGGAAGAGGGTACCATAAACGATTCACCCATAGCATCTACTTCTGCATCCACCAATTCTGATGGGGATCTCCAAACCAACTACCAAGGAGATTCACCCTGTGGAGATTTGTAGAGGTAATATCTGAAAATGGTTCAGGTGAACACAAGACTGGTGAGAGTAAATCACAGCAGACTATTCTCATCACAGGGACAGGAAAGTGGCATGGGATGTCCACCCTAAACTAGTACTGGCGCTTGGCTGTTAGTCAGAGCTTGAGATCCTCTGCTGTAACTTTTTAACAGGCCTCAGGACTGCTAAATAGTGTTCACCAAATACGTTTATAAACATCAGCCATGAAGGAGTGTAGACAAGAGCAAAGCACAGGGCTCATAGAATTTTCTAACTCCGTCCTATAAAAATCCAAACTGTGAAATCAAGCCTTTAAAGCAAATACCTCAAAGAAGGGCTCAGGATCTTTACAAAACAGTGTCTTCCTTGACGTAAGGGGAAGCTGTGCTGGTCCCCCAGTCACAGGTATCTCCGACCCACAACAAAACCCCTCAGGAAAAGCAGCCAAACACACATTATCCCAACTGCTGGCACAACCACGCGCTGCAGAGCTGGACCGCTCCAGCACCCAGACTGCAGCTTCCCAGCCATCTGTGAGGTGACCGTATTGGAGTGGTCAAGCTGCAGAGTGAGTAGCTAACAAGCATTAACAACATCTAGCCCATGTGTTCTGTCTAGTAAAATGCCAGCCCATCTGTCTGCAACATTAGCGACTCCATAGAAGCCATATGCAGGAGAGACATAAATTAGGGAGAGAAAAATCTCCCATTACTTTCTCTGAAATGATTCTGCAGTTGTAGCCTGCAATGCTAGGAACTAGGTGTTATTTAAGTTCCGTCTTCCCAGCCAAATCACAGCCTCACGCAGCTCTCCAGCCCTGTCATCCAGAGGCAGTTTCTGGTCTGCGCCTGGCTCTGATGAATGTGGTGGCTTGGCACGGAGGGAAAATTAGGTGCAACTCAAACCAGGTCCCAAACCTCTCTTCCAGGAGAGCCAGAAGCAGACAGACAACTTGAGGGAGATAACATGGACTGGTAAATGAACCCAGTGCACAAGAATCCCTCATTTAGACAGGGAACTCATCTCATTAACCAGAGAAGCTGCTTATCCCATTCCTCTCCATCTCCCTTGCTGGGAGAAGAGCTGGAAGCAACGGAGGAGCAGAAAACCAAGAACATGGACTTTCTGAAACACGAGAAGGAAGCACCTATGAGAGAAATGCAAAAAAAAAAATCTGTGTGGGCTTTAATTAAGACGGCCTACTTCCCAAAGCAGGGAGATACTCCACTTGTGAACTGCAGCTGTGAGCATGAGGTCTGTAAGAGAACATGAGCAGCTAAGTTTGCAAAACCCTGCATCGACGAGAGACTGCTGGAACCACGGTGAATTTTGATGGCAACTTTTTGCAAGCTGCCGCGTTGCCTGGGAGATAGGCATCCACTCCCCAGAGCAAACCACCGCTCACCAACAGGCAGAACTTGCTCACCACTGAGTCACACCAGGCACGCGCCGTTCCTCTGCTTAGCTGCTGCTGCATCACGCTCCTGCCAGGGCCCTCTGCTAACCCTTCTCCAGATTAGAGCAAATAGGCAGGAAACCCCAAGACTCACCCCAGCCGAAGTGCCTGCACATGTCACAGGGTGCAAATGGGTCATACGAACTTCAGGACTCACCAGCTGCCAACTGGAAAAGAACTTAGGAGCTGGGCATCTGGTCTTGCAAAAGATGGAGAGTGAATGCACGAGTCTGGGAACGGTTAAACGAGCAGATTACACACGCCTGCGAGGCACGTCTCACCGGAGCAACCACTACTCTGCGATGCAGCAGGCATCGCCATGTGATTAATACATTTATCCTCCTCATCTTTTTGGTATCCTTCTGGAAGTCTTGTCATAAGTGGGGCGGACGGGAGGCTAAAGAGCTGAACAAGAAGATCCTGTGACAAATAATGGCTCAAGAGACCATAAGTGATAAAGTTAATGACAAGAAGACAATTAGACCTTAGATATGTGGCTGAAGGATGGGACAGTAGATGAAGCATGCCTGTTCCCAGCACATTGAGTTTGCAAGGCTTGTGGGGGAAGGAGTAACAGATGGACCTGACGGCAGATTACAGCCGAAATTCTCACCATGTTTATTCATTACCCTCTTCTAGTTCTTGTTTGTCATAGTCTGGCACCCTGGGCTAAAATGCAGGTTTAAGCCTTACATCAAGGAAACTGGTGACAGATATTAGTCACCTCTGCACAGAGCCACTGCTCTGCATCACAGTCAGCACTACGGAGACCAAAGCCACCGTTCAACCAGGAGCAAGAGGAACTGCTCCATAATTACCTCTTCCTATGGGATTGCGTGACTTGCTTATAGTTATGATCTACCAAAGTAGAATTTAAGTGTTGGCTTTGGAAATAATGTAAGTTGCTGCTGCAACATCAATAACCAAATGTCACAATTTTAGCGTGAGTTGAAGAAGGCACTTTCATTGCTCTTGCTTTTTTGCTGGCTCACATTTTTTTTTTTCTCTTCATTTGAAATCGCTGCCATCAGCACAACTGTCAACAGGACCAAAGTGAGCATGAGTTGTCACTACTCAAAAAGTCAAAGAAGGAAAGGAAACTTGATTTTGAACATATAAAATGTTTCTTTTGTGTCTTCAAAGATGAGTTTTAACTCTTAAAAGCTCACAAACCCCCTACAGGGAAGCACATTCCTCAGATTGCATCTGTAGGCACAAGTCAAGATTTATACTGGAGGAGACGATGTCACAATATCAAAAATTCCACCATTTCTTTCTCAGCTTTAAGACTTTCAAGTGCTGGTGGTTCCCAGTAGGTGTATTTGTGGAGTTGCCCAACCAGACTGGTAGTCCACGGGCAGAAAAAACTGAAGACCAAGACAGTAAAGAAACCAATCAACTGGCCTGTGCAGGTTGGGTGTATTCTGCTTTCAGGAAAGGGGCTTTTAGTGGGGAAATCAGTGTGAAACACTCACAGGACTCCTCACTCCTCGAGCAGATCTGATCTCACCGATCTTCCTTCTTCTCGGGAAGACCACAGCTAAAGGGACAGAGGTTGCAGCTAAGGAGTGAATAAACAGGAAGATTTCAGTATTCAGTAAAAAAGGAAAAGAAATTCCACTCTGTCCCTCGAGGGGACACTCAGACCTTTGGGCTACAACGCATTTGCTGAAAGCTTCTGCTGTTACCGCCTGTGCTGTCATTTGGCAGTAACCTCCTGAAGAACATGGCAAGACAGCGCTGCTGGTTCTCATGTCTGGATGAACATGCTCCTCTTCCCGCAGGGAAAAAGAGAGGTTTTCTATTTAGTGAATGCACCATGTTCGAGCAACCTCCGAGGAATCTGCCTGGGGCCCTGGCCCTCCCCATCTGACACACATCTGACTGGTTGTCTCTTCCTGCTGGTGTTCTCCCACTGATGTGCTGCCATCCGCCAGTCAGCTCCTTTTGCTGGAGGTGCAGGGAGGAGAAAAGATTTATGCAGACACCATGTATGCAATTATGAAAACAGAAGACAAGACACCCAGATATCACACAAACTGATGCATTTTTGCTGGCAGGCTTTTTGCATGATCCAGTAACAGCTGTCACGCTCCAGCCTCTCTCATCTGAGCACCGCTACCACTTCAGCATCCTTCCACATCCTTTCAGAGGGCTTTCTTCCCTTCCCTCATGCCGCTTGCTCCAGATGCCACAGCAAAGCAGGCAGCAGCACGGGATGCAAAGGGGAGACGGCATGACTGGTTTTCATAGCAGCATTAAAATGTAACGTTCACTTCTTTAGGCCAGATGCTGCTCATTAGCAATGACCTCGAGGCAACCAAGCTGCTCAACCAGCAATCTCTCCCACTCTTGAGCTCTTTTAAAATTTGCCCTTTTCCTGTGCCAAGTTTTTCGGCAATCTTCCCTAAAGCCCAATAGCGATCTGCAGACATATACATATGCTGTCCACTGCCTTCTGGAGAAAGGTGGTGGGGGGGAGTTGATGTGGAGCTTGGGCTTCCTAGCTTCTCCAAACATGTCCCCCACTCTGGATCGCGTTAAGGAAAGGACATGCCTACAAGACTCCGTGCCAGATCGGTTCCTGCCGTGAACTCTGCAGCCTGGGAGCCTGCTACTCCCCACATCCTCCTGGCTTTCATCACTCGGTGCTTATGTTTGCTTTTGTAAACGGATTTAACCTTTCTAAAATTAACAGCAGAAGAGAACTACTTCTGGCAGAAAATCAGCTTTAGAAAGATGGAGGAACGTAACATTTTCCAAACATTTGAAAACCGCAGAGTAAAGATATGTGTTAGTCTCTCCACTGCATGCTGGTTTTGCTCGTTATTCTGAATGTTAATACATTAATAGATCCTCTCCTGATTAACGGCTGCACTAGGCTCTTTCTAGGAACACATATGGTTCCTTCTTGCCACAATACTGGAATAGAGCGCCAAAATATTTAAACAGTGACACTAATAAAAGGTTTTACCCCCCCCATCCTGATGTAAATAACTAAGGCTGAAGCCAACCCTTTGCTCTCTACGCTTCTATCTTTCAAAAAGTTCTTAGTCAGATCCAAACACGCTGGCTGAGGCCCATTTCAAATAACTGGGCTGCCTGTGGTTGCAACACTGCAGCAACAAAGCCGCCGCCTAACATCCACTCACCCTGCGGGATGCTCTGCGTCCAGCTGAAAGGAGCACGTACTGGTTGGGCACATAATGAAACTGGGCTTTTAAAGGCAGGCACGCCGCTGCACGGGCTGGTTCTACCTGCAGGGGTACAGGAGGATCCAGGATGCTGCATGCCAGGAGCGGAAACACATTTTTCTTCCCCCACATTCACAAGGTTAAAGTACCGCCCTGAATTAAGCTGATTTTCAGGGGATTCCAAATGCTTCTCTCCCAGCTGTCTGCACTCAGCAGCATTCATCCCACCTGCTGAAGGACATGGGAATTACCCAGAAAAGTATGTTGAAAAATTCTAGTAGAGGGTATTGGGCTTGTCTTGAGTCGTAGGTCAATTGCTGATGCAGAATTGGCTAAAAGATCTGCTCCTCCCCAATTTTTTCCAATGCTATGCCATTACCTTTCCTCTCTGCCATAGGTCCTGCATGAATCCTACCTGTCTAATGCCATCAGCTGCTGAGATCAACAGGAGATTCAACTTTGTGCTGCTTGTCACACAGCTGATCAGCCCTGTTGCTGGCTAAGAGTGACACAGCCCTACTGCAAACTCCTGAAATTTAAAAAAACCTTTTTACATTTCAAGGAGCGAGACCTGCAAGGGGAGGTGCTCCAGGTTTGTACTCCAGAAAGCATTTATCGCTACAGAAGTGAAAGGGTGTGAAAATAAAAGCTCTCAGAACCTGCTTTCACACATTCCCCACTGCGCCCAGAGGTGTTCCAGCTATGATACACCTAACAATGCTCTTGAGAATTGTTTTCACAAGCAAAAAATACAAACAAAACAGCAAGAGAGCCAAGAAGTATTTCTTCAAATGCCTCAAATCTAGGCTATTTATGCTCTAAATATGTTGTAGAAACAGTGTTAGTATATATTCAGATGTTACAGAAGGCCACAGGAAAAGACCTCAGCAAACAGCCAGTGCTGCGATAGAGAGCATGTCCTGACTAAGGTGGCAGGTTTATTTTAGATCACTGACCTCCGTCCTGCTCAACCACCCTGTATTTTACAATCCAAGTGATGTTTATCTGTGTATATAAAAAGGTACATGAGATGCTCGCATTCTTTCTTGTGTGAAAAACACACAGAAAGCAGAAGATGCAGATTAGAAAATAAGCAGATGAGTTTCCTTGGAGGTTTCATAGACAAAGATGTTTAAACGAAGTAATTTAAAACCAGAAAGAATCTTACAAACAAAGTGCTTCTAAGCATCACATTTCACTTGCTTGTTTTCAACTTCATTTGAAAAAAAGCCGCAGAGGGAACCAAACCACTTTAGCTGCTGCTTCCTCGTTCCTGACATCCTCTGGAGAACTTCACCAGCCTCCTTCCCTACCAGTTACACAGCAAACTTTCCAGAACAAGTAAGTCTACAGCAATGAGGAGGATTAAAAACATTAACTAGTCATTGCTTGTCACGCCTCTGAACGGCAGGGAAGCACTAGTGTTACCTGAGATTGAGAGACAAGAAGAAATGGGCTTCCTACATCTGCAAGGCAACACAGAACCATGCAAAGGACTGGGGAGTTGCGTCCCATTTGTGTCTTTTGCTGTAGAAAGCAGAGCTTTCTCAAACCACAGGGCTGGAAGGGAACGTGCGAGGTGTGGGATTAATAACATTTTCCAATAAATGAATCATAAATTCTGCATAACGGTGCAGAAAGGGGGTGCCCACAATAAAGCCTGCAGTGATGCGGAGAGGCACCTGCAGCCATCCCGCGCCGGCTGCGGGCCCAGGCCCCGCGCGAGGACTGGGCCAGTCTTGGGAAGGGCGCTTCAGTGAGCGGAGGGCTGTTCCAGCCCAACAACCACCCCATTCATCCCAATGACTGCTCCATTCAGGACAAGCTGACACATCATTCCCTCAACAGGACCCCGCACATGACTTTATTTAACCAGGAAAACAGATTTGTGTTGTTTCTGAAGGCGAATGAATGTCGCTTTGGCTGCAGAGGGCCGAGCTGTGTTTGTCTCAGTGCCAATAAAAGCGTCGCGATTGCGGAGGAGACTTAAGAGACTGTGTTTGCCTTCCGTCTCCCATGGATCGTATCTCAGCAGCAAAACAGGCTCACGCAGCACAACGGGGCAGGCTGCAACTGTAAAGAAGTTCAACACTTCTGAGGCTGCTTCTCTCGTGTCCTCGATGAATTATTTTGAATTTAATTAAAGACTTCCCACAGCTTACTGGTCTGCAGCGAGAGTGGGGCATCTCGGGGAGGGGATGGTGAAGCATAACATTCGTCAGGCTGGTCAAGGAAGATGCTACTCATTACTATTTTGTCACTTTTCAGCACATATGTGGCCCCACCTGCGGCTGAGCTCTGCCCAAAGATGCAAAACCAAGTGTTTCTGTGCTTGGAGGTTCCTACCTGTGTGCTCCAAACAGACAAAAGGTGAATGGGGAAACGTGTCCCCAGAGAAGCCACGCAAAGTGCCCAGGGTCACACAGCAGCCCGGCAGCAGGGCTGGGAGGCACCTCCAGCTCCTGCAAGTTCTCCAGAAACCCCCGGGCTGCAGGGCCCCTCCGCACCCAGGCGGCTGGGAATCCTCTGTCGCTGAGGTGCCAGGCAGAGGTGGACGTAACGAGATGGATTTATTCTTATGTTGCTATGCAAGGCCCCACAATTCTTTACTTTTTAGTCCTTGGTTATTTAACCTTAATGCTCCACTGATGTTATTTCTTGTATGAAAATGTACATACGTGTCTATGGACGGATTTGCAATATATAAATAGCATCGATCGGAGGTGACCTTTACATTTGTGTATGTGGATATTCATACCCCGTGAGGGCTGGCTAGGAGGCTGAAGTCATTAAGATATATTCTCATCTGAAGTTTCTTATGAATTATTTGTAAGCTATTTTCTCACTTATTTTGTTATAATACTCTCACATACTCACCAACCAGTAAAAATAGCTTAACAATGAATGCATGTTTTGGAAATCTGTTTGCCTATTTTTTTTTTTTGTGCAGCAGTTGCTGTTGCCATGCTGTCGTTGCTATGTTTTCCTTTTTCTTTCTTTTTCTTAAGAAGGGGGAAAAAAAAATAATCTATTCCCTAGACATGCTGGACTCCATTCATGGAACAAAATACCTGAGGTAAAGCCTAGAGGAATATACCATAATCTGGCTGGAAGAGCACAGCATACATGTAGAAGAAGGTCCTTCTGACACTAATACACACATTGTTCTCTGAAAAAGTTAATGAAACGACAAATACTACTTAGATAGACCATCAAAAAGCTTCAGGTAGAGATCATTTAGAAAGAGTATCTTAGAAGATGGGCAGTGAACGGTAAAACTCCATGTTGAATTAAAAGTTGATGAGGCAGGGGAAAAAAGATTTATAAGAATAGACGTAGCCAAGTCTCACCTGGCAGGTAAGACAATGAAGTTCCTCAATAAGCTTACCAAAACAGTCCTTAAAGCGTGACAGCTAAGATTTGGCTCTGTGGGACAGCCCTGAGAAATGCACCTGCTCTTTCCAAAGGCCACAGGTCTAAGGTGCAAAATTTGACTCTGGGCTGTGGGCCCCACGTTGCCACCTTCTGCCTCTGGTCTCTGTATGAAGAGCGGTGGGAGTTTGCTGAACTGGGGTTGGGGCTCAGCAGTTAAGCTCTGGAAAGATGTTGCCTTGGGTTGCCCATCCCTCCTTTGCTTCTCAGCTCCAGAGGAACCCGAATCATCCTTCCACCTTGGTCTCCTGCCAGCCTCCATGGAGGTCTGGGGAGGACAGCAGGAACATGAGGACAAGAACTGATAGTTCCAGCCCAATGACTGATAACCTAGGAGACAGAAAAAAACTACGAGATGGCAAACTGACTTAGGTGGGTCAGGCGTGTGGAGAACTGTGAGGGACCAGGAGGATCTGTGAAATCTGGGTCACTGGGCAATGCTATGACAGAAGAAATTCAATACTGACAAGTGCAGTCTAGTGCATGTTTTTCTGCCAATTTAAAGGACTCTTAACTCTGCTGATGGGTTCGGAAATGATGTAACCTCTCAGAATAAAAAGCCAAGTGCCACTGTGGCCAGCTTAAAAACAATTTCTCAGTGTACAGTGTCACTCAAAATAGCAAGTAAGATGTCAAAATAACATGTGTTTAAAAAAAAAAAAAAGGCTAGAAGTACCATGTCTTGTTTTTATACAAGTTGAGAGCATGTCCCCTTCTCCTGGGCAGTGAGTCAGCCTTGGTGAATTCACTACAAAACAAGGGCAAAGGATAAATTAGGTTTCCCTTGTCTGAAGCATGTGCTATGAACCTGTCTCTTTCCTCTGAAGAAGATCTCCATCACTGACTGCATCTCTGGGTCACAGGGAGAAACATTAAAGACTGGAACAATTTACTGCAGAATTAAGAAGAACAACAGTAAAACAGAGACAGTCAACGTGGTGAATGCTGAGTAGGATGCCACGCTAGAAAAGAGACATCCAGTATTTCAGGTACTCCTCAGCCATTACCCTCCTTGACTGAGATGGGTGAGAGTTACAGAGCACAGCTGGATTCAAGATGCCCCTTTATCTTTCTGGAGTATGTCTGAATTAGCTCCCACTTTTCTGCATGGAAAACCATGTTTCCACAGGTCAAAAAAACCCCAAGGCCCTACCTGCATGGTGCACAGAGGCTACTCCTGACTGTAAGCTTAAAGTGCAGTACTCTCAAGACCAGTTCTGCCATTCACTGTGCATTACTCCTGCCTTTACCTGCATCTCATCAGCCCCAGACTTTAGGATCTATCAAAGACCATCTTCCTCATGTCACCGTCCATGAGGACCACCACTTCCAGCCATGCCAAAGAAATCATACAGAGCTGCATAGCCCCACGATTAAGACCTGGGAGTCAGGAGCTTCTGACCTTATTCCTCACTTTGGATCCCAGCATGAACTACACAAGCAGCATCACTTCTCTGCATCTCAATATCCTCACCCTCCACTAGAGCTAATAACAACTCCTCCACCGCGCAGGCATGCTGTGAGAATCAATTGGTATTTGTAAAGGCCTTTGAGAAACGTAAGGCACAGTCTGTATGTGAAAATTATTGATATGATTCATTACCAGGCATTCACACTCTATTTATACAACTCCCAGTCTATTACTAAATATTATGTCCATTTGAATATTGAAATCACTGCTGCTAATAATTTCTGCTAATGTTACACTGGTCTTTCAGAGGTGGCTTTTTCAACTTGAATGGGACAATTGTGGAGGCAGTGAAAAAGGGAACAAATGCCAAAGGAGGAATTAAAAAGAGGACAATAGCTCTGTGCAGACTTCTTGGAAAACAATAAAAAATTCATTTAACAAATAACTTTGTGCTAACACTTACCTGATTCCTCTTCCTGTGCTGCCCCTTCTCAACTGAATGTGTATGAAAACCTGATCTCCATGAGCAAGGGATTAGCCCCTGTCTGCTAGATGAAAATTAGCAAACCCAAGCACATTGTGTCTCTCTGTAGAGACCGCTCGCTCTCTGCACGCTGGCCCCAGCGATCCTGAGCCCTCTCTCCATGACCAGTCTCCTTTTCCGGGAGCGAGGATGCTCCATCTGAACTGCCATCCTCCGACCCCTCCATTGCCAGCTCCGACACTCTCTGTGCAAGCGCCCTGCCTTTTCCTCGGCTGTGCTACTGAAAGCAGCGCAATCTGGACTACTCAAAAAACTCTCTTTCTGAGAAGAGAGAGCATATGTCTATACATTATATATTTATTCACACACTGAGGCATGTTCCCACTCCCGAGACACATACGGTATGTTCCGACTTTCTCACTCCAGCATGTTTTGCAAATCTGCTCTCCACCCCCTCGACTCCCTTGTTTCACTTTATCAGTATCTTGTTTAAGGGAAATGCTGCTTACTGTAAACTGAAACACTAACATCAGGTCAACAGACCATTTATTAAGAAGCAGCTGTGGGAGAGGGAGCGATGGGCCACAGCTATTTTTCTGTCTCAGCTTCTTTTCCTTCCAGTTCGAATATTTATTTCCTTGCTGTGATCTTTCTACTCACTCTTTACACTGACAAAACGCTGCCAATATCTGCGGTGCGGGAACTCAAGGACAATCGATATTTCACTTGAATCAAATACAATGATTTTTTTTTTGTTTTGTTTTCAAAGCTCAACGTTTTGCAATTAAACCTCTCAAGACATGGGGAAAGTTGAGGCGGGAGTTCTTTTGTGAAAGGCAGGAGGGAGCAGCACAGAGGTAGAAACCAGAGCAAACCAGCAGCAAAGCCAATAGAAATATGCTGCATCGTTTCTTCTTTTTAATACATTTTTTACGAGAAGTGAGATCTTTGATTACATTTTTGATTAGGAGAGACAGGCATTGCCCTGCCCAATGCACAGTTAGAGGGAAGGGAGCCTTTCATGTTCAGAGATATCAGACATCAAAACAGCCATTCCCAACTCTTAAAAGGATCAGACAGAACTGCAGCTCAAACTGTGCCGGGGACTTTGGTGCAGGCAGCTTCCCGGCGGAAGGCAGTCTCAGAGCCGTAAGAAATCATGCAGAAGCCAACACTCCTGTTGAATGTGGGGAAAAAAAATGGGGAATTTCTCTCAGGGAAGTCCAGGACCATTGTAAAGGCATTTCAGGATGAGAAGGCTAAGAGCCATGACAATCAGGCTGCAAGAGGAGCTGCCAAAAAGGACCTCCAAGATGTAAGGAAAGAGTAGCTACTCCATCAGAGGGTCCAGGTAGGACAGTCCAGTGGAGAAAGCAACCAGCAGAGCACAAACAACAGCAGGATTTTCAGTTATATTGCAAAGAGGTCACAGCTTCCCCTCTTTCTTCTTCTTAAAGACTCACGGATTTCCTCCCAAACACGCGGATGCCCAGTCACAGGACCAGTGACAACCAGCTCCACAGCGCAATGCAACTGGTTTCCGTCTTTAGAGCTGCAGAGTCTCCCACGTGGCCTCCTTGCTTTAGAGGTCACCTTGATTCACTGATAACCTACAACGGTTGAATCGCGCGAACAAGAGATTAGAGTTCTGATCTTGCACTACTCCAACTGAATACTAACAATGGCAGCACGGTGTCCCAGCTTATCCCTCACCATCACTGCAACGACCCTTCATTTGGCTGTGGGACCTGCAAAATCTCAACGGCTGGAATGAGACAGGATAGCAAATCAACTCATCAATTCATTCAGAGTTTAGTCCAGCCTGGATTCAAGCACCTTCTCCTGTCACAGCTTGCCAGCATGCATTACAGAAGCAAAAACCCAAATCCTTGACAATTTTTCAAGGTCCACAGCAGGGGCTGCCTAGGTTGGTGGCAAATATGATGACCATCTTACCAGAATTTTGGCTCAGCTCTGCAAACAGATGTTCTGAAAGCACTGGCTGCACCTGAAGCTAACCTGGATGCTGACTCAGACACCCGAACCTTCTGCATGCATGCCCAGTGCTGAATACTGACCCTCATCATAAAATCGACCTGCTAGTGCAGAAGTAGTCATATCTCATTGCAGACAGCCTTACCACCAGTCTGTTTCCAATCTTTCTTTACAGAATAGTGTCCTTCAAAGTGCCGCAGCAGCACCACCTCACCTCTGCCATCACCCTCCATCTTCCCTCTGAGTCAGGGTATCACGTACAGATAGCACTGGGACTGCACAGCCACTGATGCCAGCACACGGTCTAGTCCAGCCCATCTCTGTCTGTGGCCTCCATCCCTGGCTGGTCCAAAGGCCTAGCAGCAGCGATCCAAACGGCATTACGCTGGCTCCACACTCAGACCGGTAACAACCAGCTTGCAATGGACAATTGTTCCTTCTCCCAAGGCTGTCAGGGCTGCTGCAGATTTTTATCCTCTTTTTCCCTCTCCTAATACAGCAATGATGTCAGACCAAGGGAGTCTGGGAGATGCCCACAACTCATTCTCACCAGTACGCTGACACCCAGCCCTACATCTACATCAAAGATGAGCACAGCCATCGCTCAAACAGCCGAGCACCTGGGTAAGATAAGTGCTTGGATGAAAAACAGCTGGCTCCAGCTCCGTTCGGACATTGCAGAGGTGCTGCTGGCAGCACGAGGATCTGCCAGAAAATTCAGCCCATCTCCACTGAAGTGCTGTATCTATCTGGGAGATGAATAGCCTTCATTTCCTTCTGCACACACCGCTGCTACTGATACGCACCAGAAGTGGCTGCAAACACCTCTTCCCCAGTTCAGACCAGCCAGGAGGCTGCAGCCTTTTTGCTCCAACGTAGGCTTTGCTAGTGGGATCTCTGGCCTCTCTTCCGGAGGTTCTAATTCACATGCACGCTTCTCACCCGCATCAGCTCACAGCAGCTTGTCCACTTAGCAGAGACGCAGGTGAGAACACATTGTACTCCAGCACCGTGCCGTATCGGCTTGCCATTAAAACGCAGATAGGCTGCCATTGATTTCAGTTACATTTTTGTTCCTAGCAAACCCTCTAGAAATACTTAGTCCCAAAGCATGAAGTGCTTCTGAACACACATCCTCCTTGTTTTCTATTGTTTATTGACATCTCCAGTATCTCTCGGCGTAGAAGACAGACTGAAGGACTGCAGCAATCTGATTTCCCCCACCAGTGTCACCGATGGGAGCAGAGCAGCGATGGGAGCACAGCTATTTTGTTGCTCTTGCAGCTTTTTCCTCCATGACATGCGTAGACCTCTGATTGTGTTTTGGGGCTTTGATTTCACTAGCTGCACTGATTTGATGACACCACCAATTGTTATTTTTTAATCTCTAACAAACAATGGTGAGCTGTTGAAGCTGCAAGCATAGCCCCATGCGGTGACTAGCTGCATGGTAGAAGAAAAGTAAGATTGCCCCAACATTTTGGCATGAATAACAATGAGGTAGATAATTTTTCTAGGAACGCTTTCCTGTAAAGCAACCTTTAGAAAAAATGCCAGCAACATCCCAGGGATATTCAGTCCTCTGGATGACGAAGAAGAAACCACATATTAGTTCTTTCTGCAACCTGCAGAAACGTTCCCACATTCCCACAGTCTCAGTGTTAGAGGATGACTTATGCAAACATCTCCTCCTAAGCATTACTCCCTCCTGCAGACTCCTGCCCTAGGTCTTGCTTACCCATTAAAACAGATTAACCCTAAGAACCCAAGCTTCATCCACGGCACGCCTGTCAAAGCTGGCTGGCCTGTATTCTCATGCTACAGAGAGGGGCAGAGTGAGGAAAAACAAGGAGAAAATGCACTATCTAGAGGAAACCCGCGCTGGTGAAAGGATGGCAGGCAGAGGATGCGGTCCCAGGGAGTTAACAGACACTGGCTGGGCATGTTCAGCTCAAGCAAGCATTATCCCAACCAATTTATATAAAACCACCTTAGTCGAAATACCACTTAATTTAAAACATCCAGGAAACAAAATAATGTCTTCAAGGTCAGGTGGGGCCAGCTTGTTAAGGGCAGGACAATTTTCTTTCCCGCTGACTTGCCACCCATACTAATGGTCCCTCCAGAAGAGTGCTGTCAAGGTGAAGAGAGCAGCGCGCAACCCCAGACTCAAACCAGCCTGTGACGTGCGACGAAACCATCTGCAGCTTCCCTCTCACGGCTGCTACAGTCCTAACAGCACAGCTCCCGGTCCCAAACGGCCACCTGCCTGCAGACGCTTCTATTAAGTTGGAAATGAGAACAGAAACCTTTGAGAAACCTTCAAAAGATGAGCCTCTGGTTCTCCTGCTCCTCAATCACATAACCGGAAGAGTGCAGGGCGCCAGGGGAAGGGACTTCCCTCGACAGCGCAATGGCACTCCACATCCAGTTATTTGCAAGCCACATCAGATGTAAATGGCCTAGAAGTCCCCCTTCACCCAGGGTTCCTGCAATGCTGCTGGCACACACCGTAACGCCAGTGAGGCTGAGGACAGAAAAACTCTGGTGCCCAGAGACACCCAGGATATCAAAGCAGCGGGAGTTGTCAATGGGGCAGCACACGGCCACGTGGCCACCTCCCACTGCTTCTTCCCATTCAGAAATGCCTCTCTGTTTCCACAAAGGTTGAGGTACCAGAGAGCAGGAAGGTGTGGTACAGAGAACTACGCAATCAGAAGCTTCTGCACCAGCCGCAGGACTGCCACCGGCGTGCAGGCAAAGCCCAGCGGCGATGCCCAGCTTGGTTAAAATAAAGATATATTCCTCCATGTGCTGTGCTGCCTTGTACACACGCTGTTCTTCGGTTTTTCAGTTTGTAAAATAGAGGAATATTTGCTGTACCTCGCAACAGTCCTGGAAGGCTTAATTCATGTTTGTGAAGTGCTTTCAGGTCTTAAATTGGAAGGCATGAGAAAGCACAAGTTGTTGTTATAATTGCATTATTAAGTGCTCTTAAAAAAAAAAAAAACAGCTTACATTTTATAGCATTCAGGTCCTTCTTCAGACTAGCTTTATGTCCCTTGACACGTGTATTTGACAATAACCCAAATAGCCTTGATCTTTTATTCCCAGCAGGGTTTTCTTTATACCTTAATGAGGTCTCTTCTTAATCTTTTTTTCTGAAGGATAAACACCTCATCTCAGTATAACCAAATTCTCTGAGCTGCTATGTGTGAGCCTGGCTTCCCTCTGCCAGACTGGGTCTGCTGCTGTAACACCAGTCCAGTAAGGGGTGCAGACTGGTCAGGAGGAATACGGATGGTATCTCACGCATCCCTCACAAGATGCCACGGTACACTTGCAGGTGTGCTTGCAATATCTCTATTTCTGCCAGGTAGGACATTCCTGAAACATTTTACTGCTCCTCAGAGCTGTGCCAGGTTATTTAGTCCCAAATACAGCAGTATTTTTATCCCTCTTGCCCATAATGCTCGATCTTCAACCTTATCTCTGTTCTGTAGCAGAGGATGCTCCCAGGATACATTTCTGACTACATTTCTGTCTTCAGATTCCAATATTTCACTTCCCTTACCCTCACCAAATCACCCGGAGATCTACAGCCTTGTTGATATTGACTTTCTTCTCTCCTCAATCCTTCTCTCAGGTTTCCTTCTTTTCCCCTCCTATCATCTGCAAATTGCATCGTTTTTATCTTTCGCTATGCTGGAAATCTTATCATGAAAGAGAGACTTTTCTTTTTTCTTTTTTTAATTAGTACTTGGTAATATTACCAAGCTGTGAGTTTATGGCTTTGTAGATCTTATATTTTTGACACTAATTACTCACAAAGGCTTTTAAAGCACCATTTCAACATAGCAACTGCCACGACTGTAATTAAGTAAGAAGCAGCACATTTTTTTTTTAAATTTCAGAAAAAGTCTCTAGCATTCCTGCCCCGTACCCCAGCTCAGCCACTGGTATCACTCCGACGAACGAGACCAGACGTCGAAAACATATGACTCCCGACGCACGCACAACTCTCCCCACCCTCACCCAAGCACTCGGCTGATGTATTAATAGTGCTGTCAGCACGGAGGATCCACAGGGATTCACCGCTTGCCTATTGCCAATCCGAAGGGCTCAGCTAATTTTAGACTCGCGGTTTCTGCATCTTGCGGGAGAATGTTTTTCCCCTGTTCAAACCTCAAAGCCTCACGTCGAGCCGACCACATGACTGCACTTGATTTATTTCCTCCCCATCGTCTCCTCGCCGGGACCTGGAAGGAATGTGGGGGATGTACTGGTATCCATACGGATGCTGGACGTGTTGCCTGGAAGGTGCTAGGGCAGCAAGCGCTCTCATGATATGTTTGTAAACTAGCTGTTCTGGGGATCATCAATTAAAGGCGTCTCAGCGGGGAGAGTTTGATTCCACTGGCCTAATTCATTTTCAAATTACTCCAGGATGCTGCCTTTTACTATTACATTATTTGTTCTGAAACTCCAAATTAAGATTTTATTGCGCCATTAATTTTTATGCAGAAATTACCATTAAAATCAATGTTTTCTGCTTAAAACTCGACAGTTTGAGATGACTGATTGTCTAGCCTGTTTGCAATTGCTTTATCGCCTTCGGAAGGGGAGGGGTCCATCCTGGTGTGCTGCTAACTCCGAGCCAGGCTTTCACTGCACCTCATTCAAGGAGCTGGGACATCCGCGGCAGCACCACGTGCGGCTCCAACATCCCTGGCTGCTGTTTCCAACATCTCCTGGGGGATGCAGATCCTCCTTCTGCTAACGAGCCAGGGAGAGCCACGGAGCCAGCTCTTCAGCGCAGGTCAGAGCGCTGCCCACCCTTCTGGCAGCGGGAGCTCAGGGGAACGAGCTGGGCATGGGCACCCCAGGTTCCCTTAGCTCCCTGTTCTCACGTGTTGCCCCATAAACCGGCTGCCACGGTGCTTTGCTGTGTGGTTTGTACAAGCCACCTTCCCATCTACAGCAGAGATTCCCATGCGCAACAGTTACACCAATACCGGCGGTAATAACGGCCTTTCAGGTGCAAGCGACGCCGGTTTAGGCTCCGTTAGGAGCATCCCACACTGATGCTGGCACAGTGAGCAGTAGAACCGCAACCACGAATCACTCACACCGTGCCTTCCCGGGACAACGCAGCAGGGCACACGTGTAACATCCTCTGGCCGTACTCTTCACCGCCACAGATGCTGGTCACCGACTGTGAGGCTGTATATACATATGGGCACGGGGTTTGCTTTTTAATTATTAGGACAAGTAATCTGTTTTCGGTTTTAAGACAATTTTGTCCTCTCATTCTAGAGGTGCCTGCATGGAGGCAGGCAGCAGGTAAAAGGCAGGGGAGAACATTTTCTGAAATAAATAAAAGAACATCCGCCCATCCTGCAGCAGGCAGAGGGAAGCGGGGGGAAAAAAAGAAGTTTGATTCTCTAAATATGAGGCATATTAAGCAAAACTGAATGTGATATGTAGTGAGTATCTGTGACAAGAGCAAACCGATCCTGCTGTTGGAATATTCATGCAAATAGGAGCAATTTCACTATGATTAAAAAGGCAATTAACTCAAAAAAAAAAAAAATGCCAGCAATTTCAGAAGCAGCCTGTGTGTCAGTGAGGCCTCCACACAGTGCTGAACTGACATTTTGCTCACTTTCATATTCCATCAACGAGATACTCACTACTACAGCTTGAGAGTAGTAATTACCCCAACTGGAGGCAGATGCTCTTAGAAAGACTCCAACAAAGTCTACACAAGGCACTTCACACACGGTGCACAGAGAGGGGGTTGCACCAGCATCCTGCCTTTCCCACCCCCGCTCGCTTCGCTGCTCGGATGAAAGACGCAGGCATCAAGAGCATCCACAAAAGAACGGGTCCAAACTAAAAATTTTCAGCCGGTAACACAAAGCATTCAGGGAACGACACGCAGGCAGAGGCTCAGTGTCAGAGCCGCTGCTTCCTCCGCGCTCTACTGATGGGATTAAGAGCATTTTCCCCTCTTTGGTTGGATCCACAATAGGTAAATACTGATGAAAAACCTTAAATTATCTGCGTCATAAACTGCATGGGATGAACGTGATAGCAAATGATCTCTTGCAAACCAGTGAGATGTTAAGAGCAGCATCCACTGTTGTCACCTTCTGGAGGTGTCTCCACTCCAGAGGAAAGTTGCGACCGATGCCATCACCCAAGCACTGGTCAAAAGCACAGAACCTCCTATTTTTAGACATCTTCAAACCCCAGATCTCCAGAGATCTCTGTGTGACCACCACGCACCCCAAGCATCAGGTGAGCTAGGTGCAAAGCAGGCTGGCTGTCACCTTCCAAAAACAAGCTATTCATTTCCACGACTGCAGGCTGCACGCGCTAAGAAGCATCAGCAATTTTTTCCCCGGCGGCTGCTGCTCCATCAGCACCCCAACGCCCGTCAGTATGAAGCCGCTGCAATATGCATGAGGTGGTTTCAGACTTGATCCTTGTGCAATCTGAGTGTCCTCTGCTTGTCTTTTATGATTAACGGAGTAGAAGGCTTACCCCCCGCTCAAGACTTTCTGTGGCTGAGGTATTTTGCAGCTAGACACAAACTCAAATATATTTCCTGTCCGGCAGATACTGTCTACTCTTGAGACCAATTTTTATTGGATTTGTAATCCCCTTTTCAGTTCTTTCTCTCCCCTTTTAATATCGGCTTTTAAGCCCTTTACCAGGAGTTCACTTTCCGAAGGCCAGCAAGGAACAGCGGACAGAGCCTTTGGGTTTAAAAAGGAAGATGCACGGAATGTTAATGCAGGGGAAACATGCAACACTCTGACCCCTTTCAATTAAGGTGCCATCTCTATCACCTTCAGCTGTCCTGGAAACTTGGATGTGCCCTGAAACGAAAAAAAAAGGATCAAAAAAATCAGTGCTTCAAGCTGAAGCTGAGACATTTAATCATTTATCTCCCAAACAAAACACAAACTGTGACTGCCTTTACATACACAACCTCTTTGGGTCAGATTCAGTATCAAGTACTGAACAAGGGCAAGCAAAAAATGAACTGGAAGTTGTTAAGCAAAAGAAGACAGTTATGGAGGGTTGGCTCCCACTGCAGAGAACTGCAGTCCCTGGCACCCAGAGAAGCACTGGAGATTATGGCTGAAGCGTGGCAGTGAATGAGGATGGGATACACCTGTCTGGACAGATGTGATGGGCAAATCCCGATGATCTAGGGAAATCTGGTGTGTGCCTACACCACTCTCCCTCAGATTATATGTCCCACTTGCAGAGAAGATGGGTAGGCAAAGAAAATGCTCCTTTGGATCTGCCGCACTGTTGGCTGAGAGCTCACATAAATACAACAAGAGCAAGCAAAGGAGATGAGGCCCCTCCACTCTGCAAGCAGCAAGGAGGGTTGCAAAGGTCTTCAACAGGTTCTCCAGCCACATGGGTCTTCACCAAGACCAAAAGAGGTAGGAGGGAGGGCAGTGCACAGCAAATGGCTGAGACAAAAGTCTACGGAGTAGACCTGGTCTGGTGCTCTTGGGAAGCATCCCTGTGGTCTCCTACTACACCCTGTGCTCTTTGCCTTCAGCTGAACAATACAAGACTAAAGGTCCTCTAAAGGCAAAAAAAGAGAGTAATTTTTAGACTACCCTAGCAGGCAGAAATACATGGTTATGCCTCCTTTGTAGCTCTAGACAGAGCTTGGACGAACCAGACTTCTATCCTCTAATAAAGGGGTTTGTGGATCCCCAGCCCCGTAGCTCATCTCAGTGCTGCAAAGCCCTCTGCAAACTGAGAGGCACCTGAGGTTCACCAAGGTGCTTCACACCTAGCTTAATTAACAGCCACACAGGAGGAAACAATATTTCCCTGGCTAGCAGATCTCTGGAGAAAAGTAACCAGTGATGTGTAGAAATCTCTTTGTTAAAAAAAGGAAAAGGAGGAAACCCTTTTCTCTTAATTAGTGCCACTGGAGATTGGACTGGTGAGGTCTTCGTGGCTGCACTGCTGGCCATGGCTCTGTGGCCCAGAGCCTGCCCTGGGTGCAGCAAAATAACCTAGCACGGACAACATGGACTCCATCCTCCCACACCCACATTTTCTTCCACCTCTCCTTTCCAGCACTATCTCCTTTCCAGGTGAAGAAAAGCTCCCTAGGTTTATTTCTGCCTCTGTCCTTTTAATTCCTGATTTTGGCACCGGCCTCTCTGTACAGACCGGTGAGCGGGATGCTTATAGCCTCCCTGCATCATTGTGCTTTATGTCTGGAAACATCTGTATGTGCAATTAGAGAGCCAACTCCTTTTATGTCCCTAAATGAGCAGTCTTAATCATCGCCATAAGAAATCAAACCCTGGCTGGGCAGCACAACTCAACGACGCAATTCTCCAAGCTGGGCTGGCACTACCTGCGTGCAGGATCACCCCTCAGGAGAAATCTCCCACCTAGGAACAGGCTTGTCTTCTCCACGGAGGCATTTTCACAAGTGTAATTACAGGGAAGCAGTGAGATGCTTCCCTGCTGTGCTGAACACATTTCACCAGTTTTCCACGGCACCAAGAGACTGAGCTCTGGGCGCTGGTGCAGGCTTGCGGCGATGTTCAGTTGGGAGCAAACGGCTGCAAGCTGGGGTTTGACATGTTGAGATACACAGGGGCTTCCTCCAGCGGGGCTGAGGGAGTTACAAAAGGAACCGTGCAATCATTTAATTAAAAATCCTAACAGCAATGGATGCCGGGATTCCTCCAGAACCAAATCTCTTCTCTCCCCTCTCCTCACTTTTGGCCTCGCAGCAGCCCTTGATGTCTGGCCACCTTCTTTCTCCACCCTTCCCTGCTATTTCTCTGTCACCGCAACTAGAAGCTCAGACCCTCACACCAGGGCCATTTCGCCCTCCAACCACCCATCTCTGTCCCACAGCCAGCCCGCATGAACAGAAACAGGCTCACCAGGGGCTCGCTACCACTCCCTGCCCAGCTCAGGAGGGCTGGTTTGCGTTGGGCCACCCCATGTCCAACCCAGCTCCAGCACCTGCACTGTCACAGACCTTTCTGCCGCCTCCTCCTCTGACCTGTGCCTGCTTCTGGCTTTTTCCCACCCTTCTAAAGCAATCTCTTGCTTCCACATCAATTTTCCAAACAAGATCCCTCCCTGAGCAACATTCAAAGTCCATAATGCCAGGAAAAGTTATGGAAATACAATGCATCTAGACCAAGAGGAAAAAAAGAGTACAGCTGATGTAATTTGTATATGTGCAAAATGTATTAACTCCATTTTCCACTTCATCAGCCCACTGTGCCTGCATGGAGCCTCCGCTTGTTCTCAGCGCCCAGGTCCTGAGGAATATTTTGTTCACCTTGCAGTTAGATTTTACGGCAGGCTTTCCAATGACCATTTTGGATTCAAGAGGAGTGCTCAAAATACAAACAGTCCCGAATTTTCTCCTTTAGATTTATGATCTGCTTCTCTAGTATGTAGCTTTAAGTCATTTTATTTCAAGCAGGAATATTTTAAAAGAGTAATCTGTATGGGCATGTCAGGGAAAAGAATTAATTACCGCTCTAATTAAAAGGACACTGTTGAAAATCCCTCTCTTTTCCTGCTGATTTTGCCGTTTTTCTGTAAGCAAGCTTTACATTTTTGCATGTATATGTTTCTCAAGGAGTTTGAAATTAACAGGGCTTATTTTATTTATGCAACAGTATCAACCAGAGGTTGTGCATCAGCAAAATGCACATTAGGCGGATGGCAAAGGCAAACATCAATGATTTTGTGCAGGTCCCAGATAAGTAGTAATAATAAGTACTATTATTATTATTATACAAAATCCTGGATTACTTTAAAGAAGCCTAAAAGGCACCAATTAAATTTTCTGACTGCACCACGCTATAAAAAGGCACGGCCCTGGATAAACGCCACCCCCGGAGCAGCGCAGCCCTGCCGTCAGGGTCTGGTTGGATGGATCGCACCGCCGCTCAGATCCCAGCCTGGGGCCAGGCAGAGGCCACCATGGGCTCGGGGTCCGCCTGCACCGCCGGCTTTTTCCCCACCGCGTCGCTGCGGCAAGGCGGCTCGCAGCCCACCTGAAGCCCGCACCCCACCAACTGCCTCCCCAGGCCTCTGCTGGGGATGGAGACAGCTGGGTGAAGCCACCTGGCTCTGCAAGCCCCCGCCAAACTGGAGCACAGCTATCCCAGATAATGTCGGCGCAGCCTCCACGCATCTCGTCATGTTTCGCCTTAAGGGAGAGAAGGTTTCTGTAACCACATTTCTTCGGCAGTGATAGACGGGGAGAGATGGGAACTGCACAGGCCAGCACAATGCTACTTCCAGGGATCTTAAATTAAAGAAAAAAATCAGATTAATCCCTTGGAAAATGTTGTTATACAAAAATATCTGGCCGTCAAAAGGCTAATTAAGTCAGTCATTTGAAACTAAACAAAAAACTTGGGAACACAATGCAGAGAACAAGCCGGAGCTCACAGCGGGATGAGCGGAGCAATGCACAGAGCCCCAGGATTATCTCAATAGTATGTAAAGCCTCAGTGCACAGAAAGACTAGCCAAGGTTTACATTGGAAATAATGCAAAATCCAAAGTCTCCACCTAATCCAAAAGGCAATCTTGATCTCCCAATCGAACACTTCCAGCAATACTCAAAGGAGAGGAAGAGAGAAGAAAGGGAATACTGGACCACTGCATAATTCAGCGTGTTTTGACAGCCACCTTCGGGGCATATCACGCTCGACTGCTCATCATTCTCAGAGATGGATATGAAAGAGGCTGGAGAAAGGGACACTAGATGATATAATGGAGAAGCAATTAAAGACCACAGAAAACCAAAAGGCAAACCAGCTGCATCTTTCTCTAATTTACAGGACACGGAGCAGACAGTAAGATTGATTCATACGTTTCTCACCCTATCAGGAGGAGAGCGGGTATGTACCAGAAAGTAATGATGTACAGCGTGAGAAGCGCACGCAACGTGGCCCTGTTGACATAGCGTTTTGTGACACTTCTCCCTCTTCCCGGGGGGATGCTTGTCGAAAACCCATCCGGGTTTAGCACTTTCTCCAAGCATTAATGCTTTAATGAGACGCCACGACAGCCGCCCAAAATGCAAACTCAATTCAGCTTGCAGTACCAGGCTACACTAAGTGGTGGAGGGACTTCAGCAGCGTAAGGTTCACACACAGATTCAAACTTAAATAAAACTCATTTATAGTTCAGAGAAGGTAAAATATTGTCTGTTGGTAATTTGCAGCAGATTCTCCTCAGGTAATGCCTAGAAGAACAGAGCTTTCTCTCATTTTCTCTCCCTCAACGTTCTTCAAGCAACTCTTCCTTACCTTATCCACTATCACCCCCTAGATGCTGACAGTTCACAGACAAGCATGTCAAACACATCTGCCTTTCCAGTGTATCAGTAACTGCTTCCTGACTGGCTTATCTTCTGTAAAAATGTTAAAAATACCATAAATACACTGTTATATCTAATAAGAAGACAGACAAGACGGGAAAAGCCAAGGACCAATGTGAAATAGCTCACACTCGAATATCTTTAGAGTCTTCTCTGTAAAAATGGAGAAAAGAAGCCATGTTGAAGAGATCTGGGTGGCTGCCCATAAATCCAGAAGAAAATTAAGTCCCCAAAGCTCTGAAAGTTGCTATTGCTCTCCTTGAAATGAGCAATTGGGTAATCAGCGTTAATATTAAACAGCTTGTTCTGAAAAAAAAAAAAAAAATAGACATTTTAAGAGATTCTGCCTTCCAGCATCAAGAGACAGTCAGAAAACCTTGGACTAAAAAACGGAACATTTTGCTTGTTCCTGAGTCCATCTATCTAGCTGTGTTGACCGTGATAATAAAATACTAAAAAATGAGAGTCATGCCAGCTCTACCTGTCCCCTTGCCCTGCAGCACCTCAGCTCTGTACGGGGAGGATTTAGGGTGGGGGAGCAAAGGGCTTGGTGACCAACGGCACCGTTGCCTCGTGGTGCAACCTGCTTGCACAGTTGGTCCACCTTGAGCTGGGCTCCCTCCTGTCCTGAGCGTGAAACATGGCATCAGGTTAAAAAGAAATAGGGAAATCAGAGTCATAAAAAACCGGATATTCTAAAGCTGAGCTTACAAATGCTTTTAACATGGGACAATTTTTATTCCATGCATATACATATACAAATATATATATATAAAAAAACCTCTACACTTGTCATGCCAAGTTCCGTTTGCCAGCTTAAGTCCAGAGACCTTTACAAACAACAGCAAGTAGAATTTCTGAAGATAAACATGTCAGTAAACTACAGTGCCTTAAATTTAGGACTTTCCAGGCTAGATGCAAGTTCTGGAGCCACTGGAAAGCAATGTATCTTCCTTTCCCAACAGGATGAATGTCTGCTTCCTGACTGCGTGACACTAAAGGGAAGATTTTAAATCAGTCTGAAACAGTAAGCTTGTCTATTCTGAGACTTGAGCAGTCAAAATTATTTTAGGGGGAGGGAGACTGGAGGGATAGATGAAGCAAAATACATTAAGCAGAGCAACTTTTCTTTTTAAAGTGGCATCTGTGTGCCATGGCTACAGCAGCCACAATATTCACATCAGTCCCTGAGGGGCATTACCAAGGAGAGTCACTGAATCACTCAACAGACACAACACTCTCATTCCTACCTCCCCATGGATGTTCAGGCATGTTCCAGCAATCTCCGGCAAAACCAGGTATTTTATGTACTTACCTTCAGACCAGCGTGACTGCAGCATGTGGGTGAACACAATCAGGCACACAGAGTTCCCGCTGTTCTGTGGAGAGCTGATACAACCAGCAACCATGGAGATGGCTTCATCCCCTGCCTCTTCAATGGTTACCTACCGGCACCCGTGGGGCTGGTTCTTCTTGGTACCTACGCATACCTGGTTTGGTAGGAATGAGCCATCGAAATCTGCCAACACATGAGAACAGCCTCCTTGGAGAGGGTGCAGAAGGCTAACTCTTGGATATTACCTTTTAATGAGTGTTGGCCAGGGAGGATGGAGTGTGATAGACCAGTGTGAGCACAATAAATACCAGAGAGGTGGGAACACTGAAACAGAGTCTCCAAAAACTGGGGAGAGGTGGCCAGGACGGGCTCCAGGGAAGCGCAGGGCTGAAGCCAGCACGCCAGCGTGCCCCTGCACACTCCTGCCCGCAGCCCCGCTGAATAACACCGGCTGCCTTGCCGGGCACGGGCTGCTGCAAACCTCTGCCAGCTGAACAGTTCAGGGAGGGTCTCAAAGGGTCTGAACTGATGGGAACCCGCTCGAACCATGCTGACGTGAGACAGAAATGTGGAGAGAGGGAGCCAGGCTCACTGCAGCTGGGCTACAGGGCTGCTGCTGGAAAACCAGGAGACCCAGAGGCCACCGTTATACTCCCTGAGAGCCCACGTTAAGGGCAAAGACACGTGTCCCGGCAAAATAGCATTTTGTGTCATTCATATTCACAGGAAACCCTGAACTTAACCAGGTCTTTATCAACAGATTACAGCTTCAGTGGCTAGAGACTCCTGAACTTGAAATAAAAATATACAGACTCTCCATCCTCTCTTCCTCCTGCAGCCTTACAGTAGGTGCACTTATCCAACCCAGCTCTTTCTCAGGAGGCCATTAATTTGTGGCCCTGTGCGTACAGGTCTGTTTCAGGCCTGTTCATATCCAGCCTGCAGAGCGCTTGTAACATCGCCAAGCCGTGTGTGTGGAAACCAGGTGATGGCACCAGGTTCTCCGAGTTCACTTTGCACCATCACAATACGGCACAACACCGTCCAGGGGGGCAACAACACTACTCCAACAGACCGCTGGTCCCTGAGCCCAACACTCAAAGGAGCAAACGCTCCGTCCACTCCGTCCCTCCGGCTCTGGGGGTCCCGCTCTCTCCGCACACTCCTGTGCTCCAAGCATCGGGGAGCGAGCGCGCGCCGGTCGCCAGCTCCCACCTCCCCTTCGCCGCCCTGTCCCCTCGCTCTCGGTTTCACATTCACAGGCGCACGTCTCCTGCTGCTGAGGAGCCACAGCTGCAAGCGCAGCAGTACCTGCCTGGAATTGAAAAGCTGGACATTACCACCTCGTCCAGCTCTGCTGACTTATCATTTTGCTATCACCTATGCCTCATTATCATGCAGTTTCTTGCCAGGTCTTGGCTTTCTTACCACATTTCCTCCCTTCCCGGCCCTGCGTCTCTCTCCTTCTTATTAAACATGGACTAGATGGTATCTCTCAGTCCTGCTCGCTCATCCCCCACGTCCCCTCTATTGATTATTTCCAGGGAGCTCCCGCCGGCTGCTCCCCCAGCACCACGTTTGACCTTCCCCAGGATGAAACAAAGCACCAATGTCAGGCAGCAATGCAGCAATGTGAAACAGCCACTTCAGCTTGCTCCCATTTCACAGACAGAGGGAAAAAGATGGAAAACTTGGTCGGAAAAGCTGCAAAGGAAAGAGATCGAAATACAGCATCCTAACTGAATGGCTTCTCCCTTGCTCAGAGCTGACTGCATGCCCTTGCATCACTGAAACGTGCCTCACTCCAAATATTTGTCATGCCCCAACCCACTTCCTTCCCTATTTTATGGAAATGGTGGAGCGTTTTAACCTGCACGCTGACTGGCAGAGAGAAATCCTGTGAGCTTAATGACATCCTGTAAATTCATCATCACTTGAGGCGCCAAGGGCCTTGCTTGTAACAGTCATCCCACATACTCTTGCAGGATGATGTTGGCACTATACACTAATGGTCTCAGAAATCTTTTGGTTTTACTTGCATTTATGTAGGTTTTCTGTTTCAAATGCATTCAGAGCAGAGCACAGGGGGAAAAAAAAAAAAAAAAAAAAAAGGAAAAAAGCTTAAGAATCACCTGGGTTTCGGTAAATCAGCCAAGTTGGAGGGTAACATCCCGGACGGTGAGAAGGGTACTATGAAAGGAGGGATGAGAAGCACAGCAGGACGGTACAGAACTGACAGCAGCCCAGCTCACTCACGCTGCTGAGGCTGTGGAAAGAGCTCAGGCACAAAAGGAAGAACTTTAAATAAAGATGAAGCAGATACAGCGACATTGTTGCACGGCCAATCACTTCAATCTCCACTTCAGAGGTTATCAGAAGCAAAACCTTTTCGGTGGCCTTTCCCAACCCCTCCATTTCTCACCAGCAGGTCTGTTCCTACTTGCATCTGGACTATTAACCCTTAAAGTTTCCCACGTCTCTCCTCCCATTTGTTACGTCCATGCAGTCTTCCAATCCAATGCTGACCTCTCTGCCTCTTGCTCCACAAATTCTCTTCATCACAACCATGCCAGGGGCAGTCCTCGGTCCCCTGTTCTGTGACACTGCCCCTTTCAGTGAATTTTCCCCCTCCCACACCCAGAAATCATTTCCAGACAATAATTTCTGGGTATAGTTCCCATCTCCTCTGTTTTTTCTCTTGGCTCTATGCTTAGACATCTCAAAGGCATCTCTCAATCACTTCCTTAAATTTGGACTCTACTTAGTGCTTTTGGGGTTCGCTCAGAAGTAAGCAGCAAACCCCACCTTCTGCTTCCTAATCCTTCTGGGCTCCTCTTGCCCATCAGTACTAATAACCACTCCTTTCTGGGTTTTTTTTTGTGTTTTGTTTTGGTTTTTTTTCATAATATATATCTTTAAGGATTAGCCCTAGCAGTTAAAACATGACTCCTCTGAGACTTACCTTCTTGTGGACTCAGCTCAGTGCAAACAGCTCGGCTGTGAGACACAGACCACTTGGATTTCTCCCTCCTTGGGGCCGAGGAAGGGACCAGACACTCTCATGTTTTAGCTCTTCCCCCTGCTATTCTGCTCTAAACGTCTACAAAACGCCATATGGATGGATGCTACCATATGCATTTACTGGCTCTGAAAGCCTCCACACAAGGGAAATGCACAGCTGGTGCTTTCTTAGGGTAGGAGAAACACCAGCACAGAGAGAACTTAGAGAAGAGAATAAATTAATACTAGATACTTCCCTGCTTTAACCACCACGGGACACATTTCTTCCCGCCCTGATGGGTCCCCTCTGTCACCTGCTGGGCAAGACCATCTCACGACCAAGAGCATAAAACTGCCGTATGGATGCAAAGCCTCTGAAACCATCAGCACAAAGTTATGCTGGATGCTGGAGAGCAGCTCCGCTGACCTGAAGACACATGGATGCCATCTGACATCGGCTCCAACGAGACCCTATTTTCCAGCCCTTAAGCTGCTATGCCCTTGGTTACAGCCTATTCTCTTTGAAGGAGAGCACATCTGGTGGGGAGGAGAGGGCGAAGGAGAACCCAGAAGGTGATTTTATCAAAGGTGGTCTGAACAGAGCTACAGCTATCGCTGTAGAATTTAGAAAGGTATCCAGGTGACTTTATATGATTTAAAAGTTAATTAAACTGAGTGATATAGTATAACAGCCACAAGTGTTTATTTCAAGCCAGCCTGTTTCTACAGCATGTAACAGAGGTGGGGGGGAAATCTAATAAAAAACCTTGTGAGGATTGCATTAAGAAGTAATCACATCATTAAATCATTCTGGTTCTGGAGCACTTCTAATACCTTCAAATCTTGGCAATTCTCTCCAGTTAAGGCTTGTTTCCATTGTTGTGCTGTCCTCTTTCCCACAGCTGGCAGGTTTTTCCTTTTAAGAACCTCAGGAGACGGCTGCACAACCCGTTAGCGTGTTCAGCAGCCCGGGGCCTTTGTGCATCAGCTGTGTCAACAGCTACACCTTTGCCTGAAGGCATGTTAGATCCCTTCTGAGCACTAATGGACTGGCTGGACCAGCACCATCCCTTCCACACTGCCGCTGGGCTGGAACCAAAACAGCCCTGAGGTGGGACACAGAGTCGATTATGCAGCAAATGCTGACAACCCATAGGAAAATCAGGAGAGCAGCTGGAACGTGGAGGAGGTGTGAGTGGGGAGAAGCACAGAGATCAGAGAAAAAGACCTTTCATAAGAAGGAAAGTTTGGAAGAGATTAGCTTTTCCCCTCAAATGTAGCTTTTATGGAAAATGCAGTAACAGGAAATTGCCTAGGTGAGACTGAAGTAGAAAAGTTTATGTTGCTTCTTGGTCAATCTTCCAGAATGAGAATGTCTCCTTCATAGGCACCGATCTGTCCCCAAGACCACACTGACAGAGAATCCTCTTTTCCAGGACCCTTGTCCCACATGCCTGCTAGTCTTCTGACCCCAGTTCAACAGCTGTCTATCTTCCTTCTCAGAGGTTCACCACTTTTTCTTCTATAGGTTAAAAAATCTTCTAAAACTTTTCATCTTCAGATCTCAAGGTTTGTGAACCCCTAGCCAAGGGAAAATAGTATTTGAGCAAGAGTAGAGATGGAAGTCCTATGAGTCAGTGGTGGCACGATGGGGTAAAAAGAAAGGAAGGAGGTTTCAGTATCATCAGTGCTCACCAAAGGCCCTGAGATACCTCAAAAAGGCATCGCATCTAGACAAGCTCCTCTGCATTCAAAGGAAAAGTCCATTTTTCCATAATTCGTCACCTTAATAAATGACTCCCTCTTCTCCCTACAGCCTCTCCTATTACCAATTCTCATGCAGCGTGCTGGAGCCTCCTTTCACTATTAATACCACTCACTGTGAAATGTAATTACCAGCTCTATCACAAAGTGTCAGGCACATTTATCCACTGTACACACTGGCTGACTCCAGATCACATCAGTCACTGGCTGGCTCGTTCTGACAACGTTGTCCAAAGGAAAAGGTATCTGCACAGGCTCCCAGCGAACTCGGGCCACTTAAACGGAGCATGAAACTGTTCTGGGAGTCCAAAATGAGTTCAACGAGGAAACACAAAAACAAGAAGCAAGGAGAGATACTTAATTTAATACAGACTTGTAATTTAAATCCAAAGGAAAGAACTGTTACAGGCAGAGTGAGGTGTCTGGCTGGAGAAGACGGATGAGCGAACACTCTAGAAAGCAATTCAGAATGATGGAGTGAAATGAATGGCTCCCTCCTTCAGGCTCACATAAGCAAAATCCCTCCTTTGCTTTTTGCTTTAACTCTCATCATTATGTTTTGATTAAAGCCAATACAACAAAGCTCACTTACTGTCCCTTGCTTGTGGCTTTCTTCTTCTGCCTCTCTCTTTTCATCCCTTTGCAGGCATTTCTAGGAGGCACACAGGACACCCAGGATTCACATTGTTCAATCCTTTGCCATTTGGTGAAGCTGCAACTATCACAAAGGGCAGGGACTCAGCCAGACGTATCAGCTTTAGCTTTATTTAAAAATCCTATTAGTTAGACCAGAAAATAATATACATTTCTGACTGATATCCAACTGACTCTTACACTGAGAGTTTCCAGTTCCATGGGGCTAGAGGCAGCCTTTCCTGTCCTGTCCCCATCAAGTACGTGCTCTGACAGCAGTACCTTCATTACGCTCAATATTCCTGCAGCTCTTTAAAAGCAGGCAGCCCATGCTTATAATGGGGAACAAATAAAAGGTGAATTTTATTTACAGTTAAGTGTTACCACGGGGCTCCGAACACCGAAATAAAACCAGAGAAAGGCAACTCAAAGTACTGCTGATAAAATAAAATAAGAATAATCAGAATACTTGAAAAGGAAAGAAGTGGAACCGAAACAGGATTAGTTTGGTAAACTGCTTATCTGTCGCTGTGTCACCAACTTTTAGACCCCGGTGTCTACAGCCAGCTAACGACCTGTATGTCAGTGCCCAGAGTTTTCCTAAACAGAGCCAGCAGAAAAAAAAAAGCAGTCTGGAGTTTTCTTCTTGAGAAAAATGAAAACAGGAAAGAAAAGCTTGCAAAAACTTTTGGATTCTAAAAAACAGAGGATTAAACTGCCGCAGAGGAGGAAGGAAACGAGGTAGGCGTCTTCCAATTAAAATAAAGCATAAGTGTGTGACCTCCTACGGCATGTTTGTCCTAGGTACACATCGCAGCAACACCCCGAGTACACCCTGTGCTCCTAAGAGTATCACAGCACATCCCAGAGCCTGGATAGATCAGACGTGCTTCTCTCCACCCAACTGCGCTCTTCAATACCAACCAAACGCAACTGGTGGGGAGCAGCTGAACTTCAAACCTTTCCCACGCTCTCGTAATTTCGGTGCCGCTGTCAATAATGATTAATTTGTGGATCATCTTCTTCTAATCTCTCACCATAACGACATTTCCTGCTTCGATTCAAGCCTCTCTAAGCACGATGGTGGCAGATGGCAGGCGATTACACAGCATGGCCACACGGCAATGGGAGCGGGAAGGATTATGAACGAAAATAGTAGCTCTTCAAAATCAAAAAGGTGAGGAGCCATGGAAGAGCCATGGGTTTATTTTTACACCTCAACTCAGTTATTTGAATACATTATGAATGCTGTAAATATACCCGATGAATATAATGAAAATACATTATTAATTTTCACTCATTATTAATGAACTTATGAATTCACAAGTGATGGAGCCATGACGGTGTGAGGGAAAGGTCATGAATAATAACTGGAGATGAATAATATATGCACAGTTAGTTCACCGGATACTATGCTCATATGACTGTAGTGCCTCATGTTTATTTAACTCAGCAGTGCATTGACTTTTTATTATTTGCTAGATAATAGCAGAAAGAATTATAGGGACTATAATCTCTATTAATTCAACATAACAGATCACAATGGACAGCTGAACCTTCTGCGGGGATGCTCCTGCATCCTAGTATTAAAAAGCTGAGATCCCTCTCTCTTCTCCGCCACGCTCCTCCTCCATGACACCTCCTTGCTTCTTCTCATTCATGTTCATTGCTGGCACATGGAGACCATCAGATCCAGAAAGAGCCGTGGTGGATCCAGAGATAAATCAGGACCAGCCCGTGCGGCATGTGAGGGTGACTAACCTGAGATCAGCGGAGACATGCTGAAATCTCTGGCGACATCTCAGTGTGACAAACGGGGGAAAGACAAGCCATGTGCTGTGTGCACACACAGACAATTTTGTTTTGGTTCCATCTGTTAGGACTAATTTGTTAATTATTAAATAGATAATTTATCATCGCTGCCTGCTTGATCAGTGTTTATTACCCATGGTCTGAGGCAAAGAGAGTGCTGTGTGAATAAAGATGGGATTAATTAATAACGAAAAGTTCAGGCAACTGCAAACTTGTGGCAGCTGCTTCCAGTCCCTGTCTACTACTGAACAAAAAGGAGGCTGGGGCAGGGAAAAAGCATCAGGAATTCAAGTCTTTGAACATCAAATTTCCTCCTGTCCTCACATACTAGCCACTGCTGGATGACAGAAAGCAAACTCTATCTCTTAAGACACTCACCTCAGCACTTTCTAACCAATTTCTTCTTCACTGTCCCCTGGCCACTGCCGTTGAGGAGATCTATAAACCACAGTCAAAGCAAAGCAGCAGGTCATCACCCTGGGCTTGGGCTGGGGAGCCAGCTCTGTCTTTTCTCTATCAGCAAGAAGTTTTCAGGAACTTCCTGATGCGCTGAACCTTGCATCCCTCATCTCAGATGGTAAAAGGTGAAAGGAAAGACACACTTGTGATCCACCTCTTTCATTACTGAAAGGTGTTCACAAAGGTTCAAACAATGACATTCCAAGAGCAATCTCGAGAGGAAAAAAAAAAAAAAATCTTCCTAAAAAAGCCAGCCTGTGCAACCTGCCTAAGCATACAGAAAAGATCCTGAAACGTAGGGATGCTGAGCTGTAAGAAACCTGAGAAAATCGTTCACGTGCTATCAATTGATGCTAAGAGCACAGAGGTAAGTGGTAACTTCCAAAGAGCCAAGTATCCAGCTCACCAGCTATTCAGCCTTCTAAAGGGAGGCATCAAGGGAAATCAAAGCAAAGAGATGGTAAGTTATTTGATCAAAGATGTTTTTAAGGTTAATGGACAGGCCACAAACAGCAATCATGCCTCCAGTCATGCGCTCTGAACAAAAGATGCATCATGTTTTGTTCATGGTAGGAAAAGACCTTCCCTATAAAACTTATTCAGACAGATCTTTAGGCAACTTCAAGTGACATTTTGCTTAACCGTTGCTCTGCTACACCTCCATGGAGATGCATCTTCGCTCCCTCAACCACTCATGATCAATTTAACAAGTATTTTGTACAAACAAAAGTTTTCTTGCTAAATAAATTAATTATGACAGAGTAAACAAAAACTTTTTAAAAATGTATGTTTTGATGTGATTGCTTCTTTAATTGGCTAGTTTAACATTTGAAATTTGATTTAATTTTCAACCTGATTATCCTCACTGCGGGGTCAGGCTGCCAGAGACACAAATGAGCGCTGAAGCCTTGGCACTCCCCGTCAGGCCTCCCAACGGAGCCCGCTCGGTCCTTCTGCATTCCTCCAGCCCCCTTCCCTCTTTTATTATTCTTATTTAAAAAATGAAGATCAAATTCAGTCCAACAGCAGACATACGTTTCCTAGCTCTCCATTAGTAATTTTAAAATGAGACGGTGCTCTGGAGCCTTGAGTATTAATCCCAGCTCTGACAACTTCTTTCCTTAATTGCCTGAATGAAATCTCCACGCCACCCCAACTGTCCTTACCCATAAAATGAGTGATGATAACAAGAAGTCAGTACAGTACGGCAGTGAGTGGATTAATTGTGTTTGGGAATTGCTTGAAAGATGAATGTTATGAGCTGGGACAAACAAAGCTATTGTATTTTCAGTCCTGTGACACTACACACACGGTATGATGAACCTGATGAGATGACAATATCTCCAGCTGCCTCTGATGTAAGGCAGGTTTGCAGCCCGATCCCTACTGAAGCACAGGAAAGCCATCTCCTTTTCAGCAGAATTACCAAGTTGTTACTAAAGGCTACCACAGATTTCTCTTTCCTACTTCAAAAGAGCCCTCTGCACTCTTCTACTACTCCCCAGTACCAGTATTTGCGCGATCAGGTGCTCTGCTCATCAGCAGTATCCCTGATTTCCCATAGGTTCACAAATTGCAGAGCTCAAAAGAATCCTAAGAATCAGCCAATCTAAACTGATGAAAAGCACAAGCTGGTGAATTAAGCAAAGCAGTTCCTGCATCAGGCTCATAATTGCTAGCTGACTTAGAACATTTCTTGTATGAGAATATCCCATCTTCATTTAGCCACTTCAAAGTGATGGCGAATCCCCCACGTACTGAGATAAACAGTTCCAATGGCTAATTACCCCTGTCGTAACAAAAGCGTTTCCTTATTTCTAATCTTTCTTGGTTTCTACTTCCAGTATTTGATCTTGTTACGCTTTTGTCCGATAGATTAAAGAGCTCTTCACTAACCAAAATCTCCTTCCCATATAAGAACTCAGACTATGATCAAGCTACTTATTAACCCACTCTTTGGTAAGTTAATTAGAATGAAATTATCCAGCCTCTCCCTGGTTTTAGATCTGGAGGTGAGGCAGGAGAAATAGAGACTGCCCAGCAAGACCTTCTCCTCTTTTCAGAGAAAACCAAGTTAAAATAATGATGGGATAAAATAGAGGTGCATGTGCCACATGCTTTATGCTGTCCATCACATCTTTATGTTATCCCTCCTGCCGCCTCTTGTCCTGATATAGGTGATGCTGGAAGTTGGCTTCAGGTTGAATTTGTACATCTCAAAGATCACTGACCCTAACTCAGTGGAGACAGAAAAAGAGGAGGCAAAGACTGACACGCCAGGAGATTCTGCTGGAAGACCCAGAAAGAGGCATATTACTTTTTGTCAAGAGGCTGCTTTCTAAGTCAGCACCTGTCATCTTCTCTGAAGGCCCTTTGCCAGCCGTTCGCTGCTCCCAAGGCTGTTTTGCTCTCTCTTGCCTGTGTGGCAGATCACCTACACAGTCATCTCTTCCCCTAACGCTGATGGGAGCTCTTGGACCACTTCTCCCCTCTCCTCCCACTTCTCTCACACACGTGCCTTCTCCTCACTCTCTTCTTTGCCAAACTGCCTTGAAGAGTGCTTTCTCCACTCCCTTCCTCTTTTTGCTTCACATCTTCTCTGTGGGAGGACTTACAGGGCTGGTGCTCTCCTCTGCATACCATAAGATACCTCTTCCCAAATCCTGAGAAACAGGAGCTGGTTTTCTGCTCTGTCAGTGAAGCTTTTCAGTTCTCAGCACTGTGAGGTTACATGAACGCACCTCCTACATGAAGCACTCCAAACCCAGACCCAGCACGTCCTCTTCTCCTCTCCAGCACTTTGCAGCACTCCTGTCTAGTTGCTCAGCCCTGCCATATTTCTTGTTGGTTTAGATGTGAATGGATCTGTTCTCCAAGCATCGCTGTAAGCACAAACACGAAGCAGCACAACTCTGGGGCAAAACTGCTTTGCTACCAGAGGGATCTCCAAGCAGTATCATCTTTCTGTGAGTCACTTGCTGGGAAAGGAAGGTGGGAACAGCTGTGCTGTCACCTCGAGACTGATTCCTCCCATACTCACACTGCTTCACAGCCACAGAAAAAGTCTGCTCAAAAAGTATCTCATTCTGACTTGGGCTAACCACTGGTTGACTTCATAGAATCATCAAATCATAGAATGGTTTGGGTTGGAAGGAACCTTTAAAGACCATCCAGTTCCATCCCCCTGCCCTGGGCAGGGACACCTTCCACCAGACCAGGTCACTCAAAGCCCCGTACAACCTGGCCTTGAACCCTCCAAGGAATGGGGCATCCACAGCTTCTCTGGGCAACCTGTACCAGTGCCTCACAGTGAAGAATCTATTCCTTCTATCTAACCTACATTCACCCTCCTTCAGTTTAAAGCCACTACCCCTTGTCCTTCATTCATCATTGATCATCTCCTCTCTGCGAACTGCTGCTGCAGATGCATTTTGATTTGCTTTAAATTGAGTGGTAATGGTTTCATTACGCCCGTGTTCGTGCTGAACAGTGGCGTGCCAGCTGTGAGCGAGCATGATGCCATGGCAGAGATGTGGTGGGAGAGCAGCGAGCATCACAGTAGATACCTTGGGGGGAAGCAGTGAGAAAGATCCACTAACTGGCAAATGCAAATCTGTATCTACAAATCAAGAGGTGCTAGGTCTTTTAACCACACAGTGATGAATGAGTTCTAGGTGGAGAGAAGGAGGATCCACCTTGCCCCACCGAAGAAGAAAACCGCTGGGGACAGCAATCAGGCTGAGGGGGCTGAAAAGAGCTCACACTGTTTCCCTGTCATCCCAATCTGATTTCTGGGAAAGAGGCAAACCTAGGAGGAAAGGCTGGGGTCACCTTGGTGTAATAAAAGCAAGAAAAAATAACTTGCCAGCAGACAACAGAGGATGAATTTAGAAAACAAAAATCCCGCCATTTGTTTCTTTTCTCTGCTGTCTCTTGGTTCCCAGCGCTTCGCGCACCGCTCTCAGCAGCACTCGGGAAATGCTGGGTTTCACACACTGCTTGGCCCGAGTACGGGGCTGCTCTCCTCAGCTTTCTCCCCCATAATTACCCACGGAGCTGCCTCTCCCTACCAGCAGCAACACCACCAACGCTCAGCACACACACTGCTTCCTCCTGGTCTGCTCACGTGGTTTAATAAGAAGTTAATTTAGTGCTGATGGGAAGGAACTAATGGCAAGCAGCAAGAATGAAATAAGCTATCCCCAGGAGCAGAGTGGCAAGGCAGGAAGAGAGCTGGGCTGAGCCATGCCGTGAGGGGTGACATGCCCCAGTGTCCCATGGATACGGCAGGCTCAGGTCTTCTCCTCTTCAGATAACAAAAATTATCATGCTGGACCCATGGCCGCTGACTGGGACACAAGACTTGTGGTTTCCACTTCATTCATACATCTGCTGTTTAACAGGGACTAGAGATAAAGGGTAAAAACCCTTCCTGGAGAGAAAAATCTACTGATTAGTGTCAATGATTTCCTGTCACTTCTGGTCAGGACTCAGACTTGGTCTGAGGACCTCTGGGGGAAAAAAAGTCTGGTCTGTATTGACTTGTCTTCTGGCAGTGCCACCACTCGCAAAAGACAATTTTTCCCATCCGTTTGGGTTATGATTTATTGTTACAGGGGTTGAAATTCAGATCATCACCTCCCAGCAAATGTGTCTTGATGCTCTGATAATTTCACAAAGACAACCTGGGAAAAAACCCAAAGCCCAGCTCCAGCGAGACTAGAGGCTGTGCAACCACGTTTTTTACTGGCAGTCGTGCCACGAAGCCGCCACTCGCAAAGGAGCTGCACAGGCAGAGACCATCCCAGGGGCAGGATGAATGGGATGCCATGCTGGTGGCACGTCCAAGCCTCCACGAACCGTGCCCATATAGTAAACGCAGGAGGCTGGTAAAAGAGTCAGTGCATCTCCCACAGAGGCCTTTAGGCAATAGCAGCACTGGGAGAGGAAAGAAATCGGTTTCTAAGAGTTGGTTTGGTCCAGTTGTGAGAGTATTCTGGACATAAATTTTCCTATATTAATGAGTCACAGTGGCCACATAATCTGCCGTTCCATCATTTCTTCCTTTCTAATGTCCCCTCTCGGAGATCTAATCTCAGTAAAATGCTGGAGGAGCCTCTCAAATAGCCATGTTTTACTGCTGTCAGTCTATACTGGTTCCTTCACACCAAAGGGCCACAGGGGAATAATCACTTACTTCAGAGATCAAAGTCCTGTATTAATGACCAGGAGCTGCCACTCACCCCGAGTGCAGACTGCCCGAGAAACCTCCTGCCTTTCCCCAGCCAAATGCCTTGCTCATTTATAGCAACAGCATCAATCCGGCCGATAGCTTTCCAGTACAGTCATTATTTATCACTTATTTAGTGCCCAAAACGCAGCAGATATTTGTGGGGACATGACAGAGGCAGAGTCCCTTTCTTGAAAAGCCTTCAGGCTGATAATAGACAAAAATCCTAAGAGGAGATCAATGGGGCTGAATGAACAAGCAGGATGGTCTTGCAGAGATAAAGCGCTCAGTTGCTCCTCACTACTTACGCTCACAAAGCTGTTTCATACAGCTTTTTTATATGCATGTAACATATGCAATGAGATGGTTCCTTTATTCGGATGTAAAATGGGAGACAGAAGGGAAAAAAGGTGGAAGTGGCTCTACGGACTCCAAAGAGAACAAACAGGTGGAGTGACAGGAAAGAAAGGGAGCCTGAAGGCTCTTCCAAGCTCTCCCTGAGGCCCTTGGCCATGCTAACAGTGCTCCCCACGCAAAGCCAGAACCTGCCCATCCTGCCTTCCCTCTGCCTGCTGCACTTTCACGTTGGACTAGATGATATTAAAATTTGCCAGTTCTCATCCAACTGCTGTGAAGCCGTGCTATCTCCTCTCCTTCCCACTTCCCAAAGACAAAAGAGCAGGGAAAGCCAGCTAGAGAACTACTACACTGGCACAGCCTTCCCCAGAGAGCACGCCATGCTTTTGGCCTCCATGAAAACGAGGACTTAGTTTGAAGCTCTCAAGCATTTTTTAATTTATGTGCTGAAAAGTGCTTCAGAAGAAAATCAGGAGCATCTTTCTTTATTTTATATGGGGCAGTGGTCTTCAATCTGTAGCTCAAGAGACAATGTAGAAAGATTTAAGATGAAGTAGCTAAGAAAAGCAAGCCTGTTACCACTGTAGGTTTACATCCACCACACAGTGTTCAGATCTGCACCAGGAAACATTCAGATATCTATGAACTGAAAACAGCTTCCACCGGTTACTTCATGAGATTTCCAGGCTCAGAGAAAAGCCACAAACAGAAAGGAGCTGGTGCCTTTGGGCAGCCCTGCTCTGCACGACACGGCAGTCCTGCTCCTGGTCAGCCCGCACGTGGTCTGCACCCCAGCAGTGCTCAGGAAGGTGATGCTGCCACTAAGAAAACCAACAGTTATGACTGTTAGGTAACTCTATACAATGTATATCAGTCATCTGAACACTTCCAATGTTTATATGGATAGTTCAGGTAAATGTAATCTCCCTATAAGAGAGGCAACCCAGCTTTGAAGGTTTAAGAGCAAGAGGAAATGTCAGACTGGCATGTTAGCAAAGGGCAGGAAGAAAAGGTAAGTAAACCTGAAGGCTTTTGACTTTTCTGACAATGACCAGAATTATTATTGCTTTTTTTTGCCATAGAATTCTCCTCTTTGCAATGTTAATATAATCCCCTCATATATCACTTCCTAGCAAGACTCCCATGAGAGCTGCATCTTCCAGATGAGAATCTGGGGAACAGGATGCGGTTGACAGCAGGAGAACCTGCTCAATGCAGCCACTCTGCAGCCAGAGGCTGCTCTGCCTCTGCTCCGGGTGTGTGCCAGCGGACCGTCTCACCACACAGCACAAACAGAGCACAGAAAGAGGCTGCTGTACCCAAACAGGAGTGTGAGCTCATCCAGAGAAGGTGTTACTTGTGCTGGGATCAGGCAATGTGCATGGAAAGCCATCTGCTGGGAAGGCACGACGTACCTGGCCTCACGAGGATGCTCCCTCCTGTTTGCCACTGTTCTCATCTCTGTGCTGGACTGGTTTCAGACAACTGCCTCACACTGGCTGCCACTCCACTGCAGCATCAAAACCCCATCATTTCTAATTCTCTCTAACATCCTTTATGTATTCCCCACCCAATGATTCACATTCGTCCATTCAGGTGGCCAAACGTCTACTGCTGGTGCTGTCCTCCACGCTGCATACAGCTGCCTCCCACCCTGCCCTCTCCACGGTCACAGCACGTCCTGACTCAGGGGACAAGCCCAAAATCAGCGACGTAGAGAGACCTGTGACCACGCTGTCACTCCTACCTGCCTCTCAGCTCGCAGATGGAAAGAAGCAGAGGAGGAAGAATAATGAAACAGAAAAGAAAGGCATTGCTTGCAGAAACTGTATTGCTTCTGCTCCAAACATTAAAAACGACAACCTACAGCACTCCCCTGGGGACATATTCCAAATCCATACACACAGACTTGGACATTTCCCGGATAAAAGCTTCCCTGCCTGGGTTCATTTCAACTCTAACGAGACCCCTGCTTAAGAGAGAGACCAAGCTAACTGAAGGCAAGGTCACAGGCTGCGGGGCTCAATGGATTTGGGAAGAGCTGGGGGATTGCTAGTCCCTGCTGGTGTGTGCTCTGCAGTCCTGCCTCCCTGCACACCACCCTCTGCTCCCGCAGGACAGCCGGTCTCTGCGCTGGAAGGTCCTCTCCAGCACAGGCTGTGCTTGTGCACGCACATCTCAGCCCTATGGAAGAGGGAGTAACAAGCACCGGCGACAGCACTTAATGCAGGATACCATCATGCCAGACAAAACTGAGTGCTTAGCTCTCTTGCTCCAAGAGAGCAGTGTGACCTTTCCTGCGTGCCTGGAGATATTTAGCACCGCACAGTTTGGATAAAGAGGGTTTGTAGAAAGGGAGAAACAACAAAAACAAAAATCCCAGTGGTTTACACCGACAAAAGCACACACATAAGGCAGAGGAGCTGCAGATGAATTTCGTGCCTTGATGCAAAGACTGCATTTAAACAACACACAGCACCACATTTCCCCCCTGGCTCCACTACGTTGCTCATTGAAAGAAATCCATATGGTTAACCCGGCAAGGAGAACGCGCCTCTCTGATTTCCACTGAGCTAATGGGAGCCAGTAACGTTACCTGTATCTTGGAGGACAGCGTTCCCACCCATCCCAATATTTGTCTAATAAAAGGTCAACCTATTATATGGCATCTATTTGCAAAATTAAGAGCCTCTCTCCAGCAGCTAAATGCTTGCTTTAGATTTGGAATTACTGTAATTAAAGTTACATTGTGCTCGGATTGGTGCCAATCACTGCAGAGCTCCAGGCGCGACCCGCCATTCCCAGCGCCATGCGCCTGGGCGTCCCACTCCATTAGCTCCAGGGAATTAGCTGTCATTAACGAAGAGATGCATACTCCTTCGTGTTGTCAAACCGCAATCAAGCGGGTCACAGGTGAAGAATAAATACTTTCAGAACAAGCCCAATTACACCATTTACATTTCATTACAGAACCTGTTTAATCCACTGATGGGCTCCCAAGTTCTTCTGCCTAATAAACAGCATTTCAGAGGAATTAATAGGCCCTGCAAAACATGCTAATTACACTCTTTTGCATTGCATTTGCAATATTGATTTTGAAGTTGCCACTTCCCCCTCCACCCTCCTTCCCCAGCCCCAAAGCCTTAACTTTCAGCAAAGTACACTCAAACCAACCTAATTACTAGAGAGTTTAGAAGCTAATGCGTCTCTCTTGTCAAAGCTCAGCTCCAGCGAAGGCCAACGCACAGGGAGGGATTTTCACATCCATAACTTGTGCAAGTTCCTCCAGACGACCACTGGAAACAGCTGCTGAATAGCAATTACAGGCAGAGAGCAGGCATCAGCAGAGACTTTGCCATAGCAACGAGCCTAGCTGGACCCGCTCCCCAAAGACACCTCCTCCTCCCAAAGACCACAGCAGCGGAACGGGTACGATGACAACACAACCACTGCAATCTCATTTTGATTTGAAATCGAAGCTATTTGATGCTCTCCTGGGCACTGAACTGTTTAAAAACAAAAGGAAAGTTTATTTTCAAATTGCGGGCCTCAGCTAAACCGTTCAGAAGAGAGGAACGGATCCGACGCACTCACGAAACACGCCATCTGGTTGTTTATTCACTCCGGCTATTTTGCCCAGCTCCTGCCACCAGCTTTCTGTTCTTTTCCTCCTCTCCGTGCTCACTTTGCACTCCCCTCCGCTCCTCTGAAAACCATTTTCTTTATTCAGTGAGTTTCCTTTCCAACCTCTGACTTTCGGCATTGGCTTGGTGGCTGTCACCTGCCATTGTGGTTTTATCCAGAGCTTACTGACAGCCTAAAACACTCGGAGGAGGAGATGGAGAGAGGGGCAGCAGTGCTTGTGGTGTTCTTCCACAGCACCTGCCGGTTGTTTAAACAGAGCCAGCAATAAAGGACAACAACCTGCCGTGTTTAATGCCTTTGCTAACAACAAAGTGCAAAAGAAAAGCCAAAGGAAGCCACTCCGGGGCTGTCAGAAGATGGTGAGATACAGAGCAGCCATGAGCTGGAGCGACAAGGGGGAAAGGAGACACGGCCACGTCGGGGGGGACTCTGAAATACAAACGGCAGACAGCAGAAGGGAGCTGGCAGAAAACAGAGGCTGGCCCAGACGGTTTGCTGTGCAACGGGACATGGCCTCCAGAAACGCAACAGAAAGGGCTGAGATCTCCTCCTGCCCCTCAGAAACCTTCCCCAGTAGGTAACAGGGAATGGATATGGAAGTAGATACTGCAAAAGTGGACATAAGGAGCAGTCAAAGTTTAATGCAGACAATGCGTACTGCTCAGATCTACTACCTCTTTGCGAGGAGTTTGGGCAGATGAAAGCGAGCATGTCCACAGCTGCACTGAAGAGCAGCACAAGTACAACCCACGGCCAAAGACTTAATCTCCTGTGTATCTAGTTTACATGAATGCTCATCCAGGAGGTTACTGCACCAGTCAAAACCGTTTGCGTTAGCCCAGTCATCCATGTAATCCTCTTTCTGAAGTCAAGACCAGGTGCTCCTCAGTGCCCCAGGTAATCCACTGCATTCAGTGGCCTTCCACCGTCTGGTCAAGGAGCCCTGCATTAGAAACAGCCCATGAGCCGCCAAGTATGCTCTTTGCACAACATGAGAAGGCTCCATCCCTGCATGTCCATGCTTCCCTTGTCACCTTTAACGAGAACATCTGGCACGCAGGAGGCAGCTGTGGTAGCAGCACATGCAATAGGCATCCAAGCCAAGGAAGGTTGGCTGGCATCTTGTACCATTTTATAACAAAATTATCCCGTGTATGGGATTTCTTTTCCCTCTCAGAGATTCTGAAGGGATTTACAAAGTTAAAATGCTACAAATAATGCAGTGCGAGCTCCTTCCCCTCACAAGCACCAAACTGGATTAGTTAGTTATTGTGTGGAAAACACTTTGAAGTATTTCTTAGGCTATTAATCACGCAGCCCCTGGTTAACACCACCTACCAAGGCTAGCGCAGGCTGGAAAGGAGATATAAATACCAATCACGTTTTGTTAAACCTGTGGGGGTGGGGAGCCATCAATAGGTACACTGTAATTACATTAATATTTGTCAAGAATTACCCTTACTCTCATAAAAATGCCACAAGAAATCAAAACCTACAAGCAGTTCTGTCTCCTTCACAGGGCAGACCCTTAGGCAATGCAACATCTCCTGACAGCACACCGTGCCCACGGCTGCCTCAGACAAGGGCGCTTTTTAATGCAAAACCTTCTGACAAACCTTTACTTCAGGTTTTCCAAGGCAGGGCTAACCCAGCCTAGTTTACAAGAGCAGAACAGATCACAGCACAAGGAGAGCTTGCCACAGAACAGCTAAGGCCATCTCTAATTTAAAGTGATAGAAAAGCAAATTGAGAGAAAGATACAGTCAACTATTTGAAGCTTAGCCCTTCTTAATCATCCAGAGAAAGCAACAGCTCACTCTTGCCATCTCATTGCACAGGTAAGATTAAAGACAGGCAGGAGATTTTTACCCCGTAGTTACAATGATTAATGTTTCTAAACAGACATACAGTTTGAAAGCACTATTACAGGAAAAAGAAAAGTTGTTGCCTCATATTCTCAACCCACTATTTTCCCTGGGCATCGAGCCAGCGACTGAAGAATGAGGAAAGCTGCTATTTAAAGAGTTCTCTCGAATTGAAAGGTTTGGTAATGAACACGACTTGTTACAGTCCCCTCCGCTAAAATCAGGGACAAATGAGAAAGGCATGGATGAGCGCTCTGCAGAGCACTCTGTCCTCAGTCAAACTTGGAGGAGGAAGACTGGTGATGTGCTGCTGACAACTGTCTCTCCATCCCGGTTTCCCTGGCAGAACGAGAACAAACTTCACTCCTTCATTGCCTGCAAAGAACTGGGAGCTGCTCTGCACAAGTTACCTTTCCCGTCTGTGGCTGTCAAGAAAGATACAAGAAGATCATTCCACTGAATTCAAAGACCAAAACACAGCAGCTTTCACTTTTTATACAAGCTATGAGGCTATATAAAGCTACCTGTCTCATAATTGTGACATAACACATATTCTACAGGGGATCATGCTGGGAAAAGAAAAGGTGTGAGCGTCCATGAAGCCAATGTTCCTTCCTCATTAGTTGCTGCAATACCTCTAAGAGCCACTCCTGCCAGCGCTGGGATGTTACATGTGTGCTGGCTCCTTGCTAGGAGACACAGGAAATATGCTGGAAGATGTTCCTGCAAAACCAGCTTGTGGTCTGTCTGGGCATGGTGGGTTGCTCTCAGTTCCCATTGTACCTCATCATGTCCCAACATAATTTAAGAAGTTCACTGTGGGATGTAAGAGGAGAATAAAGTCCGTAAGTTTTGCTTCCTGCTTAGTCTCAGGAATACTGATTTTGTGAGTTGTTGCTGTAAAATCTCTCAGAAACATGTCCAGTGTGACCTCCTACATCCAGAGCTTCCTGCTATTACAAACTCTGCAAAACAGCATGCTGTGTCCTGCCCATAAGGCAGACGGACAACAGACTGTGGTCTAATTAGAAAAGACACGCTTCCCACATCCTCCATGAAGCTGCCTCAGCCTACGACTAAGGACAAACAAATAACTGTCAGGGCTAATAAGCCCAGAATCATAAAGGAGGGAAAACCAGAAAATGGATCTACTCAGATCTCATTTCTGTGATCACAAAGAACGCGTGGTAACACCTGTGGAGACAAACAGAACCAGCTACGGTTGAGCCAGTTCCTCCTCAGCAGACTCAGACATGCTCCACCTCAACAGACCGTGCCAACCCCTCAGCATTTTTCTGCATTTCCAAACTGCTAAGAGGCATAAACTGCCACGGGTGATTAACTGAAGCATTTAGGTAGCACAAGAAGAGCTTCTCCATTTTGCTGTGTCAGAGCACGGTGAGAGGACACGAGGAGATACCCAGTGTGGGGAGCTGGAGAGAACAACCAAGCGATGTGAAGACTGTAACGCTGGCACACACCATGAGTGCTGGCCATATCAGAGAGGGGTTTATGACGTTCATGTGACAAAAGGTGTCACAGGGCTGACGACCAGAAGCATTGTGTGCATTACGCACACGGATCACCGCCAGTCATTACAAACATCCTGAACCCAGAGCCCTCCAGTTTTACATCCCCTCTCCCTATACGCCCATAGGGAGGGATACAGCAGCTCCAGGCACTCTTTAGACCTTCCCCAAGAGTGGTTGTGGCACTGGTGACCTGCGCTGAACAATTTTATCAAGCAAGTTCCTCAGCCTCAACCTCGCCGTGGTGGAGAAAAATGTAAAAACCTGCATCACGCAGGGAGGATTAATCCCAAGTGACAGTTTCCAACAGAAAACACGCAGAACAAGTTGGAGTTACCCAAATCGCCTCACTTTAGTCCCTCCATTCCTTGCTCAACCACTGAAAGACTGTTCAGGCATCTGTTCAGAATTAATTTTCATTAATCTGTTTTTCCTTTCTGCTCACAGACCCGAGGCAGGGCCTGGCCCCTGGACATCTGCAGGGCGTTGAAGCAGTTCACTTCCACCAGGCAACTGTCCCTGCCAAGTGACAAGGGAGCAGCCATGGAGGATGAAGCTGTGCCAGCTCCCACCTATCAGTAGTACCAGGTTTCAAACATCTCTCTTTGGGTGCAACCACGCACCTGACAGAAACACTAGTTTCCAGCATTCTTTTACTCGGTGAGGAGAAAAAGAGGGCTGGACTTGAGACCAGGAAGCTGCTCAGAGCTTTTGCCACAAGAACAGTGACAGCAGGAGATACCATATGGGATGAGGCACGAAGCAACCTTGCCTTAGCCTTGCTGATGGAACAGGACTAATCAGGCTGAACTTAGGGCCCATCTGCTGACCGCTCCGATCACAGGCTGTGTAACCAAGAAACTTTACCCATGAGCTGGCAGGACCACGAGCACATACGGTGGGGAGGGAGCACCATCAACACACTCACCCACTCCTTGGTTCCTCTGATGCTACTCTGAAGGAAACCACTTCAGCTCTATCCTGGAGAGATCAGACTTTGCAAACAGCCAGGCAACATCACGTCTTGCCTGCAGTACGTATCATTTGAATCGAGAGTATTTATTTATCCTAAAAGAAACATCTTCACATTGGAGAAACTTTAAAAGACTCAGTCCTCACAAGGTGCTGCTCAGTTCTCGGTGGCCATTGGACATCTTCTCGTGGCTGCAGTGTCTGAAAGAAGCAGCAACCTCATTGTGAGGGTGTAGAGTCCTGGCTGAGCAAAAGTTAAGGACAGAGTTCCAGGAGATGGAGCTGACTTCTCGAGAAAGACAGCTAAGAGTAGCTGATCCCACAGCCATTCTGGTGGGGTGCCACGACATTAAAGGCGGCAGCCTTGGGAACACAACCTCAAAAGACACAATCCCTGTTAACATGCACTTCATTTCACCCCAAAGACAAGCTCAGCACAACACCATTTGTCCCATCCAATTTGTAGGTGCACCAATACACCAGCCAGAGGTCTGGAAGATAAGAAGGTGGAGATCCACTACAGAGAAGGTGCAAGATGTACCAAGGTAACAGATTACAGCAAAAGTCAGACTTTGGGTAACTACAGCTTGGTCTCCATGACATCTTTGCATCCTTGCCCTCTGCTGAGATAGCTGGTTAGGGTGCCTATCCGTGCCAGATACATTGATTGCTTTCTGCAAACAGCTTATGCGCAGAGAACTGGACTAAACCCAAACTCATTTAACGTGGGTCACTAACCAAGAGGGCAGGACGTAACGACTTCTCATCTCTATCTGCACAGGCTGGATCCAAACCACTGATCTATAGCACCATTGAAACTCCCCAGTTTCACCCCATCTCCTCAGTTAAAGGACATCTCCTTCCCACCGACAACCCCCTAGTGACTACATCAACAGCAGAGCTATTTCTCTGCAATGCCTAAAGGAAAATTCCCCTTTCACAGGCTCAACTACACAGGAAAATCTCAGCACCTGCCCCTGTGAGTCAGCTATTCCCCTGAATCCCAACCACCTTGTCTGCAGGAGCTGGTTTGGGAAAGGCAAAAACAGAGAGACAAAAAGGGTTGTGTCCTAAATAAAAACATTTCTAAACACTGACAAAACAAAAAAAAAACAACCACACACACACAAAAAAAGAAATAAGAAAAAAAAGAAAAGAGTAAAAACACATTTAGCTTTGTAACGCAGTAACAAGCAAAGCAATAGGCAGCTTCAAGGCTCCATAGCCAGGTCAGAAAACCCTCCAGAGAGAAAGAACTAGGCCACAAAACTCTGATATTAGCCACTAGAATCTGCCTGCGTTATTCAAAATTTGTAGGCAAGGCCCCTCTGTCAGCTGAGCTGGGCAGTTGTTCTCCTTCGCACAGGTATGTACACTCTCAGGAGCTGCGGGAAGCAGCTCTGAACTCTCCAAGAGAAAGACAAGATGTGACCAGGACGCTGAGCGCTGCAGGCGACGCGCCTCTACCTTCCCGGAGTCGACAGATCGCGCCGGGTCTGCGTGAGAGGCATCCGCTGATCTGACAGCCAGCATCAGGCTGCCGGCCGGGAGAGGATCCCTGCGCTAATTCGTGCAGAATCCGGAAATCTGGAGAACGGCAATCCATGTTCTGCTCTCTCTTGGATCCACGGATGCCCGTGGTACGAGCGCTTGCTGCTGGCCTGTTTATCCCTGCCTCTAAAACACGTGTGTTGCAACTCCAGTATAGTGAGAGACAGCTTTAGCAGACAATTTTATGGAGGAAAACTCTTTGAGGTTATTCATCCCTGCCCTCCTCATGGGAAATAATTTCAATATTATGAGCAACAGCATTGCTGAAGAGAACATGCAAAAACCTGGAAAATGCATCATTTTATCAACAGAAGCAAGGTCATCCAAACCCAGAGATGACTACATCCAATATTAATATCTCCCTTTCTCCAAGCAGGGTTTGAACCTCTTGGTAACCATTCATTCCCTAGAGAAATGCCTTCCAGTAACTTTGATGTGAACTAATTAAGTTTGCACAGCTAATAACTGCCATCTGCCTGCCACAAGGCTGCCGGAGACTCCATGGAACGGGAGCGGATGGGCTGTCTCATCTCACATCACCTGCTGTACCAGCACCCGCTCCTGCATCCCCCTGAGTTTCACGAGCCCTGGTCTCACCCGGCAGCCGGCAAAGGGAACAATTTGCCAGGGCACAACTGCGAAGGCAAAGATGCCTCCTTTCTGACGCATGCAACCATCTCATTTGATCTCTGGTTTATTCTCATTTCCAGGAACGCCATTTGTTTCTGCTGCTCCAGTCTTAAGCTTTTCTGTACAATGTTTTAATGAGGTCCATTTCATTGATATAAAGGGCACATCGACCACGCTGCTCAATTTATTTCTACTTGGAGCATCCAAGATCTGCTTCTCAAAGAGTTTGAGGAGATCTATTAGAAGTCCAGCCCCGACTGGTAAACAATGTCCATTTCTAGACTGGCCCCAGCAATTCAATCAGTGAAGGCATTTAAGGACAGGATGCACAATATTGGAAAATGAAATTGCTTTGAAAAAATTCCTCCTTGTTTATTTGCCAGATAATGACAGAAGAGCCGATGCCAAGCACAGCCAATCTGTCCTAGGGTGTTCAGAGAAACAGCCCTTACTGAGGCATCCCTTTTTTCCTCCTCATCCAATTAAACACATCCCACCCAGCAGTCCTCACCTGGGCCCCAAGAACATCTCCAGAGGTTCCTTCTCCAGCAACGCAGAGCCAGCAAAATTCCCAAAGCTGCACGATCAGGTAAGCTGGTGCCTTGTTTTTGTCTCTCATTATAAAATGTCCTGAATTTTCCACTTTTCTCTCCACTGGAGGCAAGGAGATGTTGTTGACTTGTCTTCCCCTTGTACATATTTGCTGTTGAAAACTCAAAGGAAGGGTGAAGAGGCTGATGCTCTGCTGTATTTGATACTATTTCTGGTGTCATCCAGGGTCTTTCCCTACTATTTTTATAGGTACTTTTACGATTTCTGCATGCAGAAATACAAAGATAAAAAAGAAGAAAGTCAAGATAACTCAGCAAGCTAAATCCGGATAGTCAAGCCTAAGTTTGAGAGATCTAGGCTCAGTTCCTTGCTATGCCAGATTCCCCAGGTGACTCTCCTGCCCATCTTACGAAGGGATTAACAACTGTCCCTGACCAGGGTACAGCCATGCACACCCACCAACAGACCAAAGAAACACCTCGAGAGGGTTTTTCACCCCCAAAGTCCAAAGAAGCGCTGTGAGCGACACCCTTCGGCTGCCCCAGCTGTCTTCCAGAGCATCATCTGATCACACCTCGCTCCCTGCCCCATCCCTTCTCCCTGTGAACTTCTATGTAATAACTGAAAAATGTGACGAGCCTAACTTTAATCATGTTCTAACTCGGGTTGGTATCATTAATCTCACAGCCACTGATGGGTAATTTAATTAGAGTGCATTTGTAATGAATTACAATCATCATTTAGCGCTATTGTTCCTAACATGAGCAGAGGGGAGTCAGAAAACTGGCATAGTTGATCTTCTTAATTACACTCGCAGACGACACAAGCCACCCCCAGCCTTTCGCTGCTGGTTTCATAGATAAAGGAACACGACAACCAGGGACCCCCCACATCGAGCCCGGCAAACATCTCCGAGTCCGCTCCCCGCCAGCAATCAGCGACTACCAGGTCTGCAAAACAGGACCTTTGGTGGAGGAGGTATCAAACCGTAAGCAAACAGCTCAGAAATGAAGCAGAGAGAGAAATACAAAGTCAGGATGGAAGTGGTGCTGCTTAGTTCTCTTTCTCACCACCTGTGAACGTTTGATGCAGGTGTTAAGGTATGGCCAGACACTCAACATGAGTAAATGGGCATACTACAAGTCCAGAAATATCCCAATTAAATGACTGAATTTACTAAAACACGCTCGTTTGATGCTGGTTGTATAGTCACACCACAGCTATAGGCACATGAAAGGCTGCAATCACTAACAACGTTCTAATGGAAGGATAAAAATTTGCCCCAGAGCTTTAAATCAATCTCTACAAGACAGTATCAGAAATTCCCAGCCAAAAATGTTTGTCTCCTTCACTGCTCTGTGCAGGGTGCGTGGCAGCGAGTGCATGTCTTTATTTCAGCCATGACTTTACTCTGCAGAATAGGAGCAATCTGTTGATGTGGCTGAGAGCCAACCCATCTCCTCAGTATCTCTGTGCAGAATACAGACTCCACCATGGATGCCGTGTTGTGGCATCTCACTTCTGGTAGCCAGGCCAACCCTGCTTTTGAACTAAACTGCTCCGAAGAGCTGCTCAACTTCTGCTCGTCTCAGTGAAGTATTTTATATAAAAGACAGCAGCTCTTACATATAGGACCTACAGAAAGCAAGCGCTACATCTCTCCTCCACGATGGTGGTCAGGAGACCTCTGTGGCTGTTTTGGACATCAGTCTCCACTCTGAAGAACATTTGGGTTTCCAGACCTCAGTGTAACCAAGAGGAATGGCTATTCCTCCACTGGGACATGGGCTGGATGCCCCCCATGTCCTGTGGGGACACAGAAGTGAGGTCACACCTTCAAGTGCAGAAGAGAAAAATCAAGCGCTGGGTTACCACAGCCTGGGTCAGTGTCCTGAAGGGAACATCACCTTGTCTCTCCCCTCCTCAAATATATTCACTGAGGCTTCACAGCAACTGAAGGAAATTAGAATCATAGAATTATAGAATGGTTAGGGTTGGAAGAGAACTTCAAAAGTCACCTAGTCCAACCCCCCTGCAAGGAGCAGGGACATCTCCAACCAGATCAGGTTGCTCAGAGCCTCATCCAACCTGGCCTTGAATGGTTCCAGGGATGGGGCATCCACCACCTCTCTGGGCAACCTGCACCAGTGTTCTACAACTCACATTGTAAAAATTTTTTTCCTAATATCCAATCTAAATCTACCTCCCTCTAATTTAAAACCATTGCCCCTTGTCCTATCACAACAGGCCCTACTGAACAGCCTTTCCCCATCTTTCCTGTAGGCCCCCTTGAGGTACTGGAAGGCCACTGTAAGGTCTCCCTGGAGCCTTCTCTTCTCCAGGCTGAACAGCCCCAACTCTCTCAGCCTGTCCTCATAGGAAAGGTGCTCCAGCCCTGTTATCATTGGAGTAAAAAGTGTCACAAAGTGCTTTTTTCCAATTAATTTTGCCAGATATCACTAAGGACTCCTTTCTATAAATGTGGAATTTGCTTTCAAATCCAAGGATTGCTGAGCAAGGCAAAACACTGGGTTTTGGCAAGCCTCTTTTTTAAATAAAAGCTTGAAAAGGAGCTTATCAATTTGGACTGGCAAGCTGTGCTCCTGTGCCAGCAAAATGACCAAGGAAAATGATTAAATACGTGTACAAATCCTGTGGGGCAGCATAATATGGTAAGGGAAATATTTTGACGTGGCCCAGGGCAGAGGATAAACGTGCCTCTGCGTGGTGGATTTGGCAACACTCTTTCCAAGAGCTAACAAAACCATCGGATAAAGCACTGGACAGTAGCGAACAGAAAACCAGGAACAATCTGGAAAATATAATAATGCAACTTTTTTTAATTGAGGGCTTATACTTATCTGAAATGCTGTGCACTTTATTCAAGATGGGCCCAGGAGAGTACTGAAACACACTGGAGAGAGGAAAGAAAGAGGCTTTCATAAAACCCCCAGAAATGCTGAGAAAAACTGTACAAAAGGACAAAAACATGAGGCTCATAAAAGAGGTCTATAAAATACCGAGATTATAATAAAGGAAGAAAGAGCGCTGCTATTTGTTCTGGAAGAAGAGAACAGGAGAGAACTCAACTGTAAAGTAAAATTTAAGGACTTTAATTTTTGTGCAACATACATGTTAATCAACGTGTGCAACTACCGCTCTAGGGGAGGAGAGACACAGAATTTAATGAAAATTAGAACAGACAACAATATCCCATTTTCTAAATGACATTTCTGCCATATCCATTTTGCTTCCAAGAATGGGATATGGTCAAAATCCCCCTCCTTTTAATCACATTAATAACAACGCAGTAACAGATCAGCATTTCATGTTCTCCTAAGTTGAGGATAACCACCCTGCGGAGGCACTCACAGCCGGGAGCTCGGATGGCGAAATGTCGCCGAGTTCCTCTTCCCGGGCAAGGTCTCGCCCGCTCTGGTCCTGCTCTGCTTTAAGGGCAGGTCAGGACCAGGATGGCTGACCTGTCCCTGCTTTCCCTGCTGCCATGCACAAAGCGTTGCTGTAGATGCTGGAGATGGAGCACGGCGGGGAGATGTGTGAATGCATTCATCGGTTAACTTGCTAAAACCTTTCCCGTCACATTGCACCTAAAGACCAGGACACTGCCCAGCCAGAGACACACGGCAACTTGACACAAACTTTCAGACAAACTTGTTACCTGCTCCCATCCCCTGCCAGTATGAAAGCTGGAAAATACAAGGGAAAAAATTCTATTTATTGTTGGGTTGCTAGCCAAGTGCCAAGTCAGCATTTTTGGTACATACCATCAGCATTTCTTCATCAGTCACTTCTCTCAACCTGCTTTCACGTAGCGAGTGAAAAGGATAAAACACTTTTTTTTTCCCTAGCAAAATGATTGTAAAGCCACTTCAAATTAGTGGAGGGATGCAGGCGCAGGTGCAGCTCTCAGCTGCTGCACTTGAAGATGATGGGGTTACAAGCTGGCAGCGTCACTCTTCGGCTGCAGAACGTCTACCGCAGCAGCTCTCCGCCCTATGACTTCCCTCTGCCCTCAACTTTGTGAAACCCTGACTTTTGAGAGCTGCCATCACTCTATCCTTCTCTCTGCTGGAACTGGCATATTTCAGGGATGCACCGGTAAAAGCAGAGAGCACTCATGAGATGTGCTAGCCCAAGTGTAATTTTCCCTTTGTAAATAAATTTTGGCCACCGCCCAGTCTGGGTGGGATGACTGGGAAGCAGCTGATGTTTTAAATCTCAGCCATAGCATGAAAATAGTCTTTAATGAACTGTGTGTCTGAGGGGGAAAAAAAAAAGAATTGGCTGCAAAATAACAAGTGATAACCGTTGGAAAAATAAGCGAAGCATATGCAGCAGGAAACTCCATTAGAGCGCTAGCCATGCAATTAAAGATGGATGTGGCAAACTCGTGTGCAAGCAGTTCATGGTGCTGCTGTGACCCACAGCCCCATTAGCTCTGGAGCAAGGGTAAGCTGATTAGCTCTGGAGAAGGATGATGGCAGAACTCATCAGCTAAGCTTGTTAGCTGCCACACAAAGTTGGTGTACCTTGGAAGCTTTGCAAAGTGATTAGCTCGGGGTGGGAGGAGGCAGCAGAGCCTGTTACTGTAGATGAATAACCCAAAGCAGTCGCTGCGTGGGCACGAGCTCCGCGTACAGATCGGCTGCCTGGCAAAGCTGGGGAGACGGGTTCTGCCTCAGTTGGGGTGCAGGGAAAAAGACATCCATTACAGGTCACAGCGCGTCTGCAGCCTGCCGAGCCTGCGTCTTGATCACAGCCAAGGTCTGCAGCCGTCTTGCACACAATAGAACTAAGCCCCCGTGGTCTGTAAGTCCCTCCTAAATCCCTGCCTGCTACTGCTGAGTGAGCTGGGATAGGCACCATGAAAGACTGGGGAGGCAGATAATGTCCCTTTGCCAGCCCAGGACAGATGCCACCAACTCTCTCCAAAATACCTCTTGACCAAGTTTATTGCAAGAGCATGATAATTCAGTCCAATGACAATTCAGCCCAAAAGGACAATTTTCTTCCACCTCCCTTCAATCTGCAGTGAGGGGCCATGATCATTCAAGAACAACAACTCCTTTCTCATCTGGGAAATAATTTCCAAAAAGATACAGCTCTAAACACCTCCCTTCTGCTTCAGCCATCTAGTTAGGAACATGACTACCACTCTTCATTTTTAGTAAGGAAACCATTTTGTCCCATCTTAAAATGGTTCACACAGCTCATCAGAAGCTGCTTCAGCCCTCGGAAAACTGCACAAACCTACTTCCACTTGAACTGCCTGCCCACAAGCTGAAGCAAAAAAAGAGAGCTGTGGTCTTTCTGCCAAATCACGATAGCTGAAGCCTTGTATGTCAGCTTCTCTTTGCTGTTTTTTTCTTTTCTTTTTTTTTTTTTTTCCATAAAAATAAGACCGGGACAAGAATATTAAATATTAAATACCCATAGAAAAAAAATATTAAAAAAGCTTTAATCATAAAACCACAGACTATTTAGGCTACATGTGGCTACAAGAGTGTAGCAAATGTCTACAAGGGTGTAGGAAGTTAATTCTCTAGGGTACAACCAAAGAGGGAAAAAGTGTGCTTTAACTTAACACTTTCTAGTTTCAAAGTGCCTACCTGCAAAAGTTCATTGTGAATGCATGGAAACGTCTTATCCATTCATTAAGTCTGTTTGGTTAATCTGCTTTTGCATAAAGCTAAAAGAGATCCATAAACTTTTCCAAACTGCCCCAGCATTGCCAGCATTCTTCCACTTCGACAAGCTTCGCAAGACTTGATTTGATTAAAACCTTTGCTTAAATTTTCATATCCTGAAGTCAAGGTTCTAGATGACAATCTTTGTTTTTGTTTCAAAATAAAGAAACTTCACAGTTGCAAAGAAAACATGATGCAAGTACAACCGACAGCTCAAAACCAGATGGCAAATAAAATTATCTCAAAGCATATTGTTATTTTTGCATTGCATTTACAATTTTCAACACTCATATTTGGCAACGCTGCTGTCCCTCATTTTATGTAGGTTAAAAGTGAGAAGCAGCTGTCTGCTCACTCCAAAGTCAAGCATTTACCCTCAGGTAGGATCTATTTATGTGCATTTAACCAACTATTTATAGTTATTTGAAACAGAAGGTTTTTATGAAAAGCGCTGGCACAGCCTTCACTGTATCAGCGTTGATAACATCTTCTCCCTGTTCCCACCGGATCTTCTAATTTGATAACTCTTTTGGTAAAGATGAGCTGGAATTTTGGGACCTGCGATATTAAAATTTCTTCGAGCAACCTCTCTACTTCCCCAGTTGCTTTTTTGCTGCTTGTAGCAATAAATCTTCCAGCCATGCAGCGATGCACCAAGGCACTTATTACTTTTATTAGATAGGCTACTAGGGCTTTGGGAAGTATTAATAGTCCATCGGAAGAGACACTGACACCAATCTCCAGGTACTCGAGGCAGAACATCTCTGTGCGATGCGGATGGCGACGAGCGCAGGATGAACGTGTAGCCAGATGAGATAGAGCGTCACCCACAGACATAATCTCCCTTCATCCCATGAATTTATTCTCATTCTCCCTACTGTCCTTTCTAAGAAACATGACAGTCACACAGTGAGATTTCTAAAATGAGATATGTGCCCCAAGTCCCTTAGCAAAGCAGGAGTAGGAGTAAGAAAAACAATTTGTTTCCAGAAGCTGATGTTCATCAGCAAACGCCACCTCTTTGCCCTGTTCACTGCTCCTACCACAGCAAACGTTTCTCATTCCCAAGCTTGACTGCGCAAAGTTTCATTAGATAAAAAAAATATATATCTAAATGAGAAATGCAGCAAAAAGAAATGAGTTTAGACAACAACTCCTCTCTGATCATGACTATAATAATTACATCCATCTCATGTGAATGCACGGCCATGCATCCTCAGCACAGCTCATTTTAACTGACTTCACTCACTAACTTTAAAACCTCTTCCAGCCATTCCGCTCTCTCCTTACCCACCTTTCCAGGTGTCAAAAAATTCACCCATTTCTCTTTGCCATCAAGGCTTTCCATTACATGGCCCTTCCTTAACCCAGGTACTCCTCAGCAGCCAGACACCCCTTGCTCTCCCCTAAGGGAGGTTTGCAGCCCAGAAGACAGTTTCACCCTTGAGCCCTCCCATGCTTTTCCTCATCCTACCCTTCCAGCCTGGAAGACACTTTTGGGAGCAATCCATGCAGACATTAACACATCCTTCTTTCAAATCTTTCCAGACGCCCTCCTGAAGAGAAAGCTACAAAACTTTGGCAGTTGATCAAGACAGGCAGGTGACGCGCCGGCTCGGTCCCCTCTTCCTCTTACTGCCTGCCAGGTTCCCACTGTGCCCTTCGACCTACCTCTAGCGCCAATTAACAAACCAAATGGACCAGCAACCACAAGTGTAAACTCATTACACTGTGCCAAACAGTCCATTTGCTCATGGGCTGTCTTTTCCTTCGACACTCCTTTAGGTTTTGCTTTCAGACTGCGAGCTTTCTGAATAAAGCATCTATCCCCACTTATTCTTCATGTAAGAGCCAGTACAGTGTGGGTAATAATAGCAGCTAACCTTTGACTGCTGAAGTATTAGCAGTGCCACCCATAAAGCTGTGTCATATTTAGTGAGCTGTCAGAGCAGCAGCATCATTAAAAAGCACAAGCACATCACTAATGTATGTAAAAGACTGCGAGAGGTACAATCGATAGGTTGGTTGGTGATTTATTCCAAAACTGATGGAAGCAGAGGGCTCAGCAGTGAGAATGGCTGAAGGCAGGGAAGCAAGGCAGGCTAACACTCTCTTACTGCTATAGTCCTACCACCTGGTTTGCAATAGCAAGTGCTGGTGAAAGCAATACATGTTTTTTGAAACCCAAACGACCCCCACGCTCGCTGGCACACCACTGTCCACTTTGTTATCCCATCACTCACACCAGGGCTTCCCCTCTATTATCCCAAATTCTTCCTTCAGCTTTTTACTGAGACCAGTGCTTTTACGGGTATCCTCAACTCACTCTTCTAACGATTTCAACCTGGATTTTCAGGCTTTTTTATTCCTTCTCTTCTTGTTTCACATCAGAGGAACGTCAAGGCTTTTGCTGCCTGGTGTTAACTTTGTGTCTGTACACGATGTTCTCGCTGTGCTCACTGGGACCTGCAGCCTTTATAATTAGGGCCAGGATTCAAGCGGCACCAAGCACACTTGCAAAGATTTTCTTCAAAACCAAAAGGAAACTTCCCCACTCCTTCCCAGCGCAGGCCCTCCCTCCTGCCGCAGCTCTGCAGGCTAGACATGACAGCTAAAGAAAAAAAAAACCAAAAAACCAACAATAATCGCCTTCTCCCCAGCACAGTGAACCCAGCTCGCTCTCCATGAGCGGCAACCCAGCAGCCAAGGCCGCAGTTCCAGGCTGGAAGCTTCAGAGCTCTCTCCCGGCGTTGCATTAACCAATCTCTTTGTAGGTACCCAGGGACTGCAGCAGCCCGTCTCCCCGCAGAGCTGAGACCCGCAGAACTTCTTAGGAAGACCGCTTCCCTCTTGCGCAGCCACGTCAGCCGCCCTGCCAGCGCCAGCTTGACCCAGCGGTCCCCAGGCTCGCGCCCCCGCAGCGTTCCCTCCGGCCCGTTCGGCAGCTCCCGCGGCGGGAAGACGGGACCTGTTGATTTCTGCAGTTTCGCCTAAGTGTGAATTGATGAGCTACTTCAGGAAGCTAATATTAATTCCTGAAATAACGCGTCAGGGCTGCCTGGCTGATTACCCCTCATTCCTGTCTGCTTACAAACAATGATTACAGTCTAATCTCAGCACTCTTGGAGGAGCTGCAGAGAGTACCCTTCATCTCGTGTAATTACGTTCCAGCTCCCTCGGAGCTCAGGCTCTTATTCACTCCTAGCATTATCTGCAGACTAATCTAGTCAGCTGAAATGGAGGTAAAAATTACTCCAAAGAGCTGTAGTAAGCTCTTGTTCTGGCTCCAAAGCCAAGTTAAAGAAATCGGATTGTTTTGAGATGGTCAGACAAAGGCACAGGATGAAGGAGAGATGGATCCAGCACGCGGCAAAAACGAGCGCTTGCTGGCACTACTGCCAGTCAGGGTTACTTTCAGACAGCTCAATGAATCCTGTTCTCTGCAGAGATGCTCAGCCTGCTGTCTTTCCTTCAGCTTCCAGTGTGCTCCCACCCATTCCCAGAGGATGGATATACAACAGACATCTCTGGAAGCTCTTCTAACAGAAAGCCTTTTCCCAGTGAGACCTGGTCATAGGGTCTTCCCCAGGTTGCTCCTCTGCACTTCGGTGAGATCTGCCACGGTACTATGAGGCAGTGAAGTGTCAAAACATCATCTTCATTTTGAATCTGATGGGAAGAATTAGCTGTTTCTAGAAGTGTTGTCCTAAATATCATAGCCAAATACAGTATAGGCCTGATTTAATCCTGCAAAGGCTTCCAGGAAACTTAATTTTGCCTAAAACTCACTTCTGGGCAACCGTATACGTCAACACCCTCTAAATCCATTTTCTGATTATGTTATTTTCTCCAAGACCTTAAAATTATAACGTTGTTTTAACTCTGTTTTCCTTCAACATAACTACGTTCTAGGACATCAACATTTCCTGCCTCTTTTGTTAAAACCACACAGTTTTATACCCTCTCCTTGCACAGAAACGGCTGCAACCCTCTGCTCGGCCACAGGAAAGACATTTTCCTCCAAGGCTGAGAGCTGGATGCTGTGTTGCCCTGCCCTACCAGTGCCACTGGTGGTGGCAATGGGACAGGACAATGGTAACACATACCGGCGACCACAGCGTGGGCTCTCCAGTGACCACAGCACGCACTGCGGTTGTCACCACAGACTGACCACCATCTCTTATCCAGTACTGCTCCAGGTACCTGCTAGATTAAACATGCAAAAGTCTCTTTGCACATGTTGCAATCACATTTTGCCTTTGCTGGGGGGACTCATCCGTAAGCTGCAACCCACCCCTGTGAATGAAGCAAGGGCATGGACCCCAACCATGCCTGAAGCACACGTGGTTTAACTGCAGTAATCTGGGAAGTAAGACATCACTCCCCAAAGCCTGATCTCCCAGCAGGCAACCCAATACCTGGGCTGCCAAAGGTCCTGTGTTTTAATTAAGTGTTAAATCTAGTTTGTTGTTGGTTTTTGTTTTTTTTTTTTAAATCTAGTAAGATGTTTCTCCTTCCCACAGCGCCGTCACTCTCTGCTGTGCTGTAATTCAGTAAGGAGAACAGTTAATTAAGTTTGAACAACAGTGTCTAATGACTTTATTTAAAGTTGTTCATTAAAAAAATATTACAAGCCCTTAGAAATTACCTAGCTTTGGAAGATAACACGGTACCTTAAGAGAATAGAACAGTATAGTCCTGCACACTCCCGGTTCGTAGGCACATCTTCTACCCCAAACAGAACAGTGGAGTAAGGCATCCACTACTGTCCTCCAAGTGCATATTTTAAATTTAAGTCATGATGAGGACACCAGAAAAATAACAAAATGTCCCTGGATGCAGGGATCAAAATGAGTACCGGCAGCAACACCGTTAAGGGCAGTTTCATTTAAAATACTCTTCAGATGCAGGAGTGATAGAGCTGCTTCTAACCTGCATAGAGCTGTGACCTTGAGGAAAGAGATAGAAAAGGAAAAAGGTCCTGAAGAGATGGGAAATGCAGCGGAGACAACAAAACGAGACAGTCTAGAAAACCAAAGAGCAGTCCAACCAAAGCAGAACCACCCAAACTCTCAGCAGAAGAAGGTAATCTCACCACAGACAGCTTGAAAAAGGAACTGAGGACAGGAGAAAGGGGAACGGAGGGCTGGCTATTCCGTTCAACATCTGTACAGCCGAATGTTTATGTGCATCTCTAGTACTCAACAACGTGCACAGAGGTTGTGCTGAGACACGTGATGGTACAGGGCCACTTCCAGCCCCTGCACCAGAGAAACTCCAAGAGTAAAACACACTCAGAGATCCAGACACGCCACTGGTAGATGATAAACACTGGAATTAAAGAAATTAATAAGAAGGCTGCTCAAATATTAGCCTAATTTAGCACAAAAGAGGAGATCTAGTGCAGGATTAACCTCAGACAAACCCTTTAAAAACACATTCTGGAAGATGTGTGCTCACTACACCCACTCACCAAAGTATCTCTAATGAGCTTCCTCCTACCTGGTAGCTCAGATCTGGAGGGAACCCCTCGAGGTAACTTGCTTCCTCGTCTCGCCTCCCGCTTAATGCATAGACTTGGAGTTGTTCGGATTGCAAAAGGGAAACGGAACCTTGTTTTTCTTATTCTTGTTGGCAGAGAGGAAGCGACAAAGACAACTATCCATCACGGCTCTTCATGAACTTCACATAGCCACAATGCAAGGATTACACCTGATTTATTTTATACACAGCCCTAATAAAAAGACCTCTGCTCTGACTCAACCCAAGCTAAATCTTGCCAATATAATAAATAGAATTATGAAGCCTAGTTTCATCCTCCTTTTTAAGTCAGCAAAGGGACATGCTGAAGGGAATACAGCCTTCCCTCCAGAGAGCAGATGGATTCCACTGGTCCCCCATGATGAGGACACGTATTTACCTCGTGCTGTCAAAGCCACCCTAGGTGTCATTTCACCACACTGCTCTCCCTGTAACTTGGCAACTTTACCCACTTCGTAAAATCATCTGAAAGCTCCCATATCACATCTCTCATCCTCAGAGGATCATGAATCACCAAGGCAGGATAATATTTGAGGACCTGAAAGTACTAAAGTTGTTAAAAAATAAATCAGCCTTAAAACTGGATGCGTATACCAGCAGGCAAGAAAGGAGCAATATTGTAGCCTGACTCCAGAAGGTTTTCAGGAGCAATCCAGAGAATATGAGGCCTGTAAAACTTGTTTCTGTACCAAATAAAACTAAACAAGAAACAATAAACCCCCGGGGTGAAAATAATACTAATAAATAAAGAAAACCATTCCTCTCCTATCTAGTAGAATTCCCTAAAATTCTTAAGAAAAAAAAAAAAAAAGAAAGGATTAGGTTTAATTATTTGGATTTACAAAGTTTCTGTGACAAAGTACCATCAAGAATGCTACCAGAAAACTGTCTGAGCAACAGAGCAAGGGCTAGAATGCTATTACAAAACTAGAAATTAACGGGATGAAATGAAAAAGGAGGTATAACACATGATCAATATTCAACATAGCAAAAGATTACACTGGCAGGCCCCAAGGACCGGTTTTGTCTAACATATTCTTCAGATATTTGCACAGGAGAGCGAGCTGTGATGTGGTGAGACTGCATATGACGTTACTGGTGTGGGGGGCATTGAGCTGACCTTGGCTAGTTTGCCTCCTAGGAGCACTAAAACGCTTCATCTTCACTGCCGGTTACCTTGGGAGAGGTTCACTTGCTTTAGTTACAGAAAATATAAAAACACAGCTGTTTAGCAGTTAAGGAGAAAGCTAAGAGAAAGCACAGAATAATGACGATATTTACTCTTTTCTTGCAAGATGCAAAGAAAATGATACCCAGAGGAACTGAATGGCAATTTTAAACAGATATAAAAAACTCTTTTCTCAAGCCCTGAATTGACCTCTGGAGCTCACTGCCACAGGCTGTCTCTCTGATCAAGAGTTCAGAAAAGTCCCAAACTGGATTAGATACATTCACAGCAAGCGAGCGGTGAAACACATTTACCAAAGCTTATGAAAAACATCCTTTATAAAGATACCAGCGTAGTTTCTTAGGCAGGGTTACACCACAATGTGTTTTGAAAACTAAAAATAAGTAATCTTTCTATGTTTGAACAAGCCTGAAAAAACTCCCTCTAAACTTGCATGCAATAAAAATTAACACTTCAATAGCAACTTGCATACCAGAACCGGAACACCTTGATAAACCAGCAGTCATTACCGCTCCCATTTCACGGATGGGGAATGGGACAGCGAAACAGCCAGCTCCACTGGATTAGAGTCTGGGAGTTCCTGGATTTTTCAGTTCTGTGCTTGCCAAGAGGCTACTGTATCTGCTGACCAACGAGAAACACGCAAAGCAGCAGAGCAAATCTCAATGGCGAAGAAGAGGAGCATCCTCAGCTGTGCTCAGTCCCTCACCCATCCCACCCACAGCCCAAATCTGGGCAGCTTCGGACTGTGGTGGAGGGCTTCCCAGGGAGCTCTACACTTCAACATCCTTTGGGACACGTATAGGATAACTATGAACACTACGTACAGAGTAACTTTCCAAAACCCGTTCTATCGGTTCCCTTGATTCCCTACGGATTGCTATTTGCACATAGATATTTACAGGCAGCCAAGGGCCGGCCGGCTCACGAGGAGGAGAAGAGCTGTCACCCAGTTGGACCAAGAGCTCCAGCAATGCCCCTCCTCACATTTTACGCCACGTTGCGTACCTAGGTGCGTCTTTGAGGGTGAGCTTGTCCACCGTCGGCTAGGAAGCAACAGTTCAAAGCCGTATACGGACAGCTGAGGAAAGCCTGCCCTTCACGGTTTCCTCTTCCGTGTCAAGCCAACCCGGTGGCCAGCCACCAGCTCCCTCCACAATTCAACCCCTTGCTTCCCTCCAGGTGACTGTATTTGCTTTCCAAATGTTCTTCTGTCAGACACACGTCCTCCCACTGAGCTATACAATCCAATGTCTGCACACATTTGCTTTTATGATTAAAAAAAAAATTAGAAGTGAATTTAGCTTTAAAACCTGTAATGGCTTGAGGAGTCTCTAGAGTGAAACAGAGGGAGGGAAGGGGGAACCTAGGTTAATAAAAGCTGTTAATTAGAGTCAAATTTGCTGCTTAATGTGTCAAGAACTAGTGAGTTACGAGTTAATCAACTGTTCCGAGTTCCTTGGGAGAGCAATAAACCCGAAGCCTGGAAATGGAAGGAGAAGGATGAGGTCACGGCCTTCAAAGGAGGTGTCTTTAAAAGTGCTTAACCCTCAGGTGCAATCTGGGAGCATCCTCAAAGGGGCTGGGACTTCCCCAATTCTAAACACCGTGCTGTATCACTGATCGTCAGCACTCCAAGTCTTTCACAGTACAGTCAGGCTCAGAGATATTTACTTTTTTTCCTTTTTATCTGCACTAGTTGGGACTTCTATCATGTGTGACAAAAGGCACAGAAAAGATCGGTAACTCTTCGAACCCTTGATTTTTTGTTTCCGCTCTTCCATTTCAAAGGATGTTGCAAAAGCCTAAAGGAAAAGACACAAAAGAAACATGGCATAGTCGGAGAGTATCCAACAAGCTCTGAGTTCAGGATCCTCTATTCCTTGTGCAAGAGCTATGAACAACATCTTCCTACAACACACGGTAAAAGTAGCTGGTGCAGCAGGAACTGCCTTAAAGAATAAATTAATAAAAACAGCAGAGAAAAAGAGAGTGAATAAAGCCTGTCAAGAAATGAAGGGTTTTGGAGATTGAGTATTTCCCACATTTTAATGCATCTGGGAGATAGAAAGCAAATGATGGGTGATTTTCTTTTGCCATTGAACTACAGAAAGGTTTAATCTATTTTCACTCCAATTTACTCTTTGCAAGTCTAGCCTAGATGGAGTACATTCTTCTTCCCTGCAACACGCTAGCCATCATTACTGTTCTTCTGTGATTACTAAGAGAAAAAAAGCTGCAGTTGCTATGGGATCTTTGCCATCACCCAAGAGCTTCCCAATGGGGGAAAAGGAAGGGAGCCAGAAAATAAATATTTATAGCACAGGATTCCACCAGACTTTCAAACTTCTGCTAAAACAGGAGGTGTTAAAAATTATTAATTTTTGATTGAGAAACAGAAGTTATGAACCCCACAGCCAAGCATACACTCAACTCCAATAAAGTTACTAATCCATGAACATCATTTGCCACTCAATGGCAGTTCAACCAGCCATCTTAGCGGTGCAGGTGAGGTTTTGGCAAACAGGAGGAGGTAGGCTCTGTCATCTGGAGAACGTTCTCTGTGCGCCTTCCAGTGCTCTGCCTCCTCAACAGCCAGCTCCTGCACAGAGGCTGAACTATTGCTGTTTATAATGATCAAAGACAAAGACCTGCCTTGTTTACCGTGCCAGAGGACAGCGGGTGTTGCAGTTGTGGCTGCCGGGCAGGCACGGGACATGAGAACAGCATGAGGCTTGCTCCAGCTCAGCAGGGCATGGCAGAACTGGACATTGCTTAGTGTGGGCACCACAGTGGACCACACTTTCTCTGCTCATGTCACCACTCTCTGCATCCCTCTTCTCTTCCCTGCACGAATGCTGCTGGAAGTTCTTAAAAGAAAAATCCTTTTCCTGAGAGATTTCTTCTCCTGCCTTGCGACCTCTACTTAGTTTAGGGGGCAAATGTGCTATCTGACTGTGGTGGAGACAACATGGACTCCTGGGGTTGGGACTTGGCACAGAAAGGAAGAAGAACAGATGTTCATAGATTTCATTGCAAAATATAATTACCCACAGTTTTGAACATTACATACAACATATTCTTGTAAATGTAAAACAATGGGAAGTGCCCTCTGTGTCCTTGCAGACATCTTGGGTGTTCCCCTGGATCTCACCTATATTTTCCATACTGCAAACATTCCAGCACTGCAAGCAGCAGCCTTCAGAAATATGGGGTGCACGGAGGATTGCTTCACATGGAGCAAAGTAATCTTTTTAGAGCTAATTTTCTTGTTCCTCTACAACATCCAGGTCCTGAGGGAAAGCAGAGCCCAAAGCTAGCCCTGGATAAAAAGATTAGATGCTTCTGCATTAAGATGCTTGTAATGATTCAGCAACTTAAAGCCATCTTTCTACCAACAAGGAGTCTTCGTGGTTCCTCTATAAGCTGATAGTTCAAAGTGACAAATAAAATAAAAGAATTTGACAGAAGTCATTACCACCTACAAAGCTGTTGTACATTTGTGAGTACAAATGGGTCAATTGTGCCCCAAACTTGCAGTTTTATTCAGCTGGGAAAATAATCCTATCCTTCTTTCCAAAAAGAAATCTACAATTTTGCCTTCCCTAACAAGCAATTCACCTGAAGCATTAGCAGTTAAACTAGTAAGAGCAAATGCAGTGTCACTCACAACTGCTAGGTATGACTGTCATTTCCCAAAAGGCAGGTGAAATGCACTGAGGACAAGATCTCCTCGTTGGGAGAGTGACCAGCTATCTCCTAGCTGACATCCATAATATTTCAGACTCCTTTAAAACCAGGCACTTCCAATAAACTCCAGAAGCAATCAATCCTCTGCTCTTGCTGAAAACTGTTGCTGCATAGAAGAAAATAAACTACAGAATATTCAGGGTCACAAGTTTGTCTTTCCTAACAATTAGTAGAGAGCCTTTGCATACCTCCGTCAGCAGCCGCTGAACGCAGAGGGAAGCGGAGAGGGTCACAACCTTAATTCTGGACACAAATTGGCTGCTGGTTCTCCACTGCCAAAAGGGGGAGAGGGGGTTACGGCCATGGAGTAATGAGCAAGATTACACTGCAATCAGGGAACAGAGATGTGAGCTGGAGAGACATGCTGAAGGCAGGGAAAACATTCCTTAAATTAAACCCCTATTGTTCACCTCGTCTCTGCCTCGGTGGATAATCCACGAGACTCTGAGCTCCTGCCAGGACCCAGTATGAATAATTTCAGAGCATTTTTCCTACCTGTCAGTAATACAGCAGTCTATGTGTGCACAAACTTTCCACTTCTTTGAGACATACATATAAGAAGGTAAAGTTTTCTGTAATCCCTGGGAATATCCTCTCCTCTCCCCTTTCCCAGTAAAATCTATACTGCGTTTTTTCAGGATGAAGGGGTACAAGTTGCACTGCCCAGAAATCACGAGCACAGTATGTGACTCCTCAGCACTTTGTGCATCATTGGAGTGAGGTTATTAACAGGATTATGGGGGGCTGAGGGCAACGAGGCGATCATCCATCTGGAGGAAGATGTGTGAAAGTAAGGAAGGCAAATGCAAATTTACAGAGGACACATGCTAAATTTGAGGTTTCTTCCTCTGACAGAGGCTGTGCAAAGCCTCCCACCTGAAGATAAGCTGGTGGACAGCTTTCCAAAGAAAGCTGCAGGACAAGAATTACATGAAGATGGCAAGACTCATCTCCTCAGTAGACATCTGACTTGGCTTCCACGTTGACACATGTTCTATAAAAATATGAACACAGCAACAACCAGCAGCTGTAGCTCTCAGCACCAGATACCATATAAGAATTTGGGAAATATTGTGTTGGAACTAATGCAGTGTGCTTTGAGATCTTCATTCAAAAGACTTTGTGTAAGACTGTGACGGCGTACTATATACAGTATGCTATGATGCTAAATATATCCATGCCCACCGAGAACAGCAGTAATTTGATTCCAGTTCTATCTTTTAAACCGCTATGGATATCAACTCTTGCTTCCTTCTTCTCATTAACAGTGCTGTAAAGTGCCTGGAACAAATCTACATCAATGAATATAATTACAGAGGAAAATACATTACATTAACTTATATGTCTGGCCTTCCTTTGCTTTTTCTGTCTTACTGCTGTTCTTCCCCTCTTTTCTCCTTCCTTTCTTCTATGGCAGTTTTGCTCCTATTTTTCTTCACAATTCATCTTCTTTGTCCTTCTTTTCTCCCAGACTTTCACCTACTCCTTGTTTCAAGCCCAAAGTTGATTGCTTCCCCCCCTTTTTTTTTTTTTTCAAGTTTGATTGATTTATTCTGCACTTACGTAAATTATTTTATACAAAGCATATAAACTATAGAACTCCCTGAAGAATACCATAAGCACTGCTACCATCCGTGTAGGTAAGGGGGGAAAAAAAAAAGTGAAGTTAAAGTGCTAAATTAAGTAAGAATCTCTTACATCATACTTTGAAGCTTGCCAAAATCTGACTCTTCAGATGTACTGCAACAGCAATTTTCTAAGACATAGGTTCTTTGCAGGCAAAAATCTTTATATTTTAGTGTCAGACAGGAAAAGAAATACAGAATCTTCTGGCTGCTATAGCAGGGACCAGGGGATGAAGTAACCTTTTAAATAACCAGGCCCCAAGTCATCAGACCATCACTGCTGCATGGCACCCAGCTCGATGTGATTGTTCTTGCTGACTATGGAAAAGAAAGAGAAGGAAGATGAGGGAAGGTATTTATTTTTCATATCTCGTCTGAAACACCTGCAGGACTTCAGGCAAGTGATCTCTGTTGAAATTCATTGTGTTGCTCAATCCATCCTTGCTTAATTCTTCTCACGAAACTCTTAAATGGTACCCAGGCTATAGGCTGGCTCTCTACAGAGATGGGAATTACATCCCTAATTACAAGATATGGTACTGCCCTAATAATAAGTTCTGTGCTCAAGAAGTCCCCACCGAGGGGGATGAGCTTTGACCTCTTTTAACAAAGACTGCAAAATAGTTGATAAGAACATTAAAGCAAGTCACTGCTCCAGAAACCACACGTTCGTTTGCTCTAAGCACTCTGGTGCTGGTTGCAGAAATTAGCTTTTGAGCCTATCTCACTAGCCCGAGTTGGTGATAGTTGTCTGTCCCCCAGTGCTGTAACACAGATTTGGGGCAACGGCACACAGAGGTGTAGAAGGGGAACCCGAAAGGCAGACAGATTTACCTCCACAGTATTCACTTGTCTCACTCCTCACTCCCGTAAGAGCGTCAGGGTAAGCACAACTCAACAGACCCATTCCAGGCACTGCTGGAGAAATTAATCTGAATTTTTCATGCATCCTCAGAACGAGCCTTTACAACCCAAGGAGATGAATGACTCCTCTGCAAAACACACTCTACGCCAAAAAGAACTAGGCCTTGCTAAGCTGTCATTATTGCTCCTCACGTTTCCTTTCAAACAGCACCTCTTGCCCTACGAGCATTCCCTCTCCTCACACCCACAGCAGAAAGAATGCAGCAATCTCTAAGCGGGGACATGTTTTCTTCTCCAGCACCGATTAGTAGCGTTTAACAGCAAACTTTCAATTATCACAGCACATGACCATAAAACTTGCTCGACTGGAAACGTTCAGCTATTTCTAACCTTGCCTTCAGTCCTCTTCTTTCTTTCGCCCCCAAAGCCATCTAACATAGTACTCTCCTGGAACTTCTGCGCAGCCTGCCTAGCACAAAAGTTAAACTGTAAGTCAAAATGATTAAAATTGTATGGAAATATATACGTCTCCTTCAACACTGTACAGGGAATATGGCTGTTAATGGGACATCACAGCACATTACTCATAAGGCCAAGACACGGCATTTCCCCGGGAACCCGCACATTCTCCTTTTTATGCTGGATGACTTACAAGCAGCAATCAGTCTTTCCTTTTGGGGCTAGGCCTTCCACATACATAATTTGAGTCCTTAAAATGAACCCCCGATCTAGATTCCATCTGCTTGGGAGGAGAAAAAAAAAAAAAAAACAAACACAAACACAAAAAAAAAAAAAAAAAAAACAAACCCCCAAAACCTTGGAAATATACAGCATCAAGAAACTGGCAGGACAAACTCACACTCCCACTGTGCCAAATTGCAAGTTTAGTAATTCTGTTTTCTTCCCACTGAGTGGAAGGTGTCATTAGCCGCTGTATTTAGAGCCACAGAAAAGGTTCTTGGAGCAATCCCCAGCCTCTCTGAACCAGGTGGCTGGTGACCACGGGAGCTCTCTGCAGCTGGGGACCTTCATCTTCCTGCAGTCACCACTTCAGTTTTTACGGAAAGGAAATAAACAGGGCAAGTGGCATGATACGACGAGAAACCCTCAGGCTATGGCATCCTCCGCTGGCCTGAGATTCATCCCCGCATCAGGGCCACTTTAACGTCCCTTTGCTGCATAAATCACTCTTGGGTGCTTTTAACTCAAGAACAGCCTTTCTTCTGGGAGAGAATTTCTCCTCTAGGCTAGTCTCTGTGGAGCACCCATTGAACCAAATTCTCATTTATGAAGATTAATATAACAATTCAAAGAATCATCCTCTTACTGTGAGCCTTGGAGGGGAGCACAAAGGCCTTGGAAATGTCCTACAATCACACACACGTGCACCTGGGCTTGAGTCTTGTCTGCTGGCAACAACACTACATGCTTCTGAGAACATCAGCCCATCTGACCATCAGGAGACCGCCTGCTTATGCAAACATGCCTGTCCACTGCGAATGCCCACGCTGGCTTTGCTGGCAATGCTGTGTGACAGGGAGAAGGAACCACAGAGCATGGTCATGTTTGCTGAACTGGATTTTGCATAAATAAAGATACAAATCCGTAACTGCAGGTGGTCTTCATGATGCGTGCAATGAGGAGGGGAGGGAAAACATGAGGAACTGCCCCTTTCATGTGGCAACTGAGGATGGCAACACCCTGCTGTTTCCAGATTTGTTTGGGATGGTTGAAATGACGACCACCTGCGCTGCCTGAGAATTGGGAAAATCTGTGCAAACATTCATTATTTATAAGATAGCTGTCCAGAGGCAAATTGCCTGGAATCCATTAAAGGGAGAAACCCCAGCTCCCTCTAGCAGTCGCCTGGCACAGGCCTTTTCCACTGACACAAAAGGAGGGGAGAAAAAAAAAAAAAAAAAA
>WHYT01015615.1:136007-251247 GCA_009806455.1 Tetrax tetrax | reverse complement strand
GTGGGGGGGGGGGGGGGGGGGGGGAAGGAAAAAAATCCTACCCTGCCCTAGAGGATAGGCAGCTGTTTAGGGAAGCTCATGCAGTAAGAGAGAAACTGTGTTGGGAGGAAAAAAGCATGAGAAAGAGCAGAATAAGATGAAAACAGTAGCAAGAATTAAAGCTAAGTCGTAATGTGAAACAGGCTGTATAACACCTGAAAGAAAATGATGCATAGGAAGTTTAAATACAGGATTTGATGCTGTAACAGCATAGATTGCTCAACAGCTCCTGTTTTAAAGCTGCTGATTAGTGTAACCCAAGATGAGTCCTCGCTGACCCTTCCAGGAATCCCAGTGCGCTCATCTGGCAGGAAGGCATCGCGCTAGCACAGTGACGGCAGGCGCTCCCGGAGCGGAGCAGGAATCAAGTCTCCAGCAACCCCATGGGAAAATTGAAAACAAAATATAAAAATAAAATAACTTGTAATTAAGAAGAATGAGGAGTTAACAGAGGCCTACAATCTCTAATCAATCTCTTGCTGCCTGGCCTGCTCCACCGATGAGCCCCATTGTTATTTTTGATTGTGTGTGCAAGAGTGTGAGACGGCTGCTGGAATAATAGCACTCCATCAAAATTGTGATTTCTTTCTCCTCTCAAGACTCATCAAGGGTGAGGAGGAGGAGAGGGGAGACAAGAGATGGAAAAAGAAACAAACAGCTAGAACACGCTCCTCAGAGATACTCTGCTGGGTTCAAGGAGGAAATAACTGAAATTGCAGGTATGCCAAGCATGTGGACTCAGATCCAGAGCTCCCAACAGTACTGTCAGCTTCAAGATGAAACAAGGGCACTCAGGCGAGTATCAGTAATCCCTGTATAAACCATTCTGCTCATTCCGAGATACACATTGTTCACTGGTGCGCCCTGCCCAGCCTAATCCTAAGGCTGCACTGGAATCTCAGCAGACTGGATTCTCTCAGCATGTTTCATAGAAACACATGTTTAACCACATGAGTTTTTGTCGCCCCCTTTCAGGTAGCAGTTTGTCAGCATCACTTTGTGCTTGAAAAATAGCCTCCAAGGTCTTTCTTATCCAACCCAGCCTCTTTTCCCTCCTCAAGAACAGAGAATGAAACCATTACTTCTTTTCCATATCGCTGCCCTATTGCATTTTACACACCTTGCCAATACAGAGGCAACAGGACAGCAGGGTACACAAGCAATGAGGCAAGCAAAGGAAAACTGGGAAGTTAAAGGTTATATCTGTACTTCATTGCAATCTCTCTTTCTTTACAAAGCCTTTATCCCTTTCACCCATCTGAGTTCCTCCCCTGCACCCACGGTGAACTACATCAGTGCTCACTTTTCAGAGTGCCTTAAAGTCCGAGGGAGACAGTTCCCTGTCCAGATCTGCAAACCAACTCGTCAAGGAACTCCTTAAAGAGGTGTGCATCAAAGACAGCGCGTGTGCTCTGGCTGTTAATTTAGCAGGCCACAGAAAAGCTGTTGATTTTATCACCATATTACCTATCCAGCAGGACACACAATAAAATGTTCTTGCAGCAAGAAATGCCAGCCCCATAGCTGGCAACATTCTCAAGCTGTGTCTGGTTGTTTGCTGTCTGACATCTTGGGTACTCTCTTTCAAGGCATGAAGCCTATCACCTTAGGAACGCTCTTTAATGATCTACTGTTGGCGTTTGGGTTTCCATTTGATAATTCTGACAGAAAATAACAACGCGGGCAAGACCTGGAAGCAAACAGAATTCTGTACTCTGCAAGACTGGGCTCTGAGAATATACAAAATTTCTGTCTAAAGGAAGCCTTTTGGCCAAAAGTATTTATGAGCCCTGACACCTAACACTGCTGTGATACCAGAAAGAGTTTGTCTGTTTTAACTTCCTTACCAACTTAGACACAAATAATTTATACATTAATTACTAAGAAATCTGAGCACTCCTTTCTGAGGAAGCAGAGGAACCTGAAACCAGAAAGATTTCAAACATCACTAGATTTGATGTCGCTGTTCAAGAGGATCAGATCGATTGCTTTTTCAGTGTAGCATCCTACCAAGAACAGTGACCAGCATCACATTCATGCCACAACAGTGGAAACAGCTTACCTGAAGCACAGATTCCTCTCTCTGAGCACTCTTCTTGCTCTCTCTTCTTCACTCAAGTCTTCATTCCCAAGTATTTCCAGAGGATGGAGTTGAATGCTGCCCGGTACAGCAGCAGGAAAAACATATGTACACACAACCCAGAAAATAAGCAGCATGATGGGAATTTTCTGCCTAGCATCTGTAGTAAGAGGTTGTCTTTATACCTCAAAGCAGAGAGTTCTGCAGGTCTCTACTTAAGTTAAATGTAAATATTTAATGTAAACTAGGTATTATTATGTTTAAGATAATCTTAACAAAGACAGCTTAATATTTTAGAAAGCCTACTGAGCTCCTGCTCTCAGTAGCACCTTGAAGCCACAGGGTCTATAAAATAAAAAGATTTCACTCTTTATTTTAAATTGATTTGCTTCAAATGCTTCGGCTGAGACTGTGTCTTTTGGCACACAAAAAGAAAAGGCCCATGATTTAATTTCTCCACACTGTTTGTTCATTTGTACAAGTGTCTCCAAATCATCTCCTCTTCAAATTTGACCAGTCTTTCTGTTTACCAAAAGACTTTCTTTGTCTGAAACAACTGTCATTGCCTTTCTAAAGACCTCATTTCCTTCACTCTCGTTCAGGATGTACCCAGAGACAAGGGTAAACAGTGTGATGTACGCACGGCCAAGCAATGACCTCCTGGTTTGCCACCGCTTGCTTCCAAGTAGGCTCCCCAGCAACGTTTGTTTGCTTTAACAGATATATTTAATAGGTTGTTGCAAAGGGAGCCAACGCGGTTCTTGGACAGCTCATGGGTGGCCTGGCCTAGACACACCAGCCAAGCATGATGCAGAACGTAAAGCCTGTGCCATGGCCTAACACATCTAAAGTACGAGCAACGCTAACACAATATGAAACTGTCAAGTGCCCCAATAACTGTAACGCATTACAAGCCACAAAAAAATCATCAGAAACTAAACTGCTGGTGAGGAATCTGTAACAACACTTTCCATAGCATTTAATTAAAAGAATAAAAAAGAGCAAACAAGCAAGAGTGAGCTGTGAAGTCTGAGATGCGCTTCACTGCCTACGCGCTCACACACAGAGGGTCTGACAATCACTGGAACATCCTTCAAGTTGATGAGCTCATCTGTTGCATCGATGGGGATCGCCAATAAATACTCATTGGCATTCGGTGCTCATTTACAGATGCAGTCATCTACATTCACAGCATGGCACTGTGATTAACCCTTTCATTGAAGCTGTAATTCCAATTAATGTGAATTGGCTGGACACATACAGCATGTCGCTAATAAGCTCCCCTACAGTAACACTGTACCTTGGTCGGGAAAACCAAGCACGTCTTTCATCTTCATTTAGCTTTGAAGGGGTTACATTGCAGTAACTCCTATTGCATCCCTGCTATTGAAGCCTCACTGAAAATTAAAGGCCACCAGCAGTGCTACTGAAATATGCTCTAAAGTTTACAGGCAAACTACAGAAGCTTGTAAAGTGCCAGAGGACTTCTCTAGCTTAATTATATACACCCTGTTCCATAAATTGCTTGAGTGGAATAAACACAAATAGCATTCCCTGCTTTGCGACCTCTTTGGGTTAATGAAATGCACACAAACACCCACAGTCTGCTACGGCTCAGAAATTCCACAGCATAAACACACAACCTTGCTGGAAGCCATAGTCAGGATTCAAGCTTCGGTACATACATGAGAACCAGCTGCCTGGACTCAGCAAGGAAATAATTTGTTGTTTATAGTCTACGGCCGTTCTAAGCTGCAGACAGTGGGAATTGTCTGCGATTTACTGAACAGGGAGAAAGAATCTGAGATTTTGTCGTTTGGACTCCAATTAGCAAATCTGCTTCTCTTATCCAAAGAGGCGTGTGAGGCAAGAGAGGCTGATGAATTCCAGGAACCAATAAGCAACCCACCCTCGGCTTTGGGAAATGTGAGATCTTGAAACTGCTGCTGCTCCACCTGGTGATGCTTACCTCCATCCTCTGGACATACCGGGGAATAAAGACTTGAGTGAAGAAGAGAAAGCAATAAGAGTGTTCAGGGAGAGGAATCCCTACTTGATCACTCAGTCTCCTGCACGTAGATTATTTCTATGCCATGACATGAAGGAATATATGATCCCACTGAAGACAAACTACTGAAGCCAGCCAGATCTTGATCATGTGGCCCACACACAATTTTCTCACGTTTTCTGAACTTTCTCCAAGCACTCCATCTCTCCCATCATACAGAAAGAACTGCTAGTTGTACTGTCTGGGCACGGCATCCAACAGACATTTCCAGGAGTCTGCTGAAGTTTCTTAGAGCTAACAGCATTGCAGCATCTCAACAAGAACCATTCTCAGGATTCAATGATCGCACCTTAAAACCAACACTCATCCTCCTCCCCAGACAGTGAGCTTTATTTTCTTGCTGTCACCAGTCTCAGTCCAGAAACATCATAAGGTCAAATAATACAACAGTTTTTGGTGGTATTTTCCTAATTTTACTAAGGATCCTAGGTGCTGTCTTATGCTTACCTTCACTTGCTTTATATGGTGGGGTTTTTTTCTGAGGCTCTACAGTTGCAGAACAGGAAAATATTTGTCCTGTTACACAAAGAAACAGTACTGCAGCAACCCACAGGCGGCACTCAGCAGTAGGTCTGCAGAACCAGAACTTCTCCAGGTCCTGCTTGTAGAGTTCCCTCTAGTATGGAATGTCTCCAAACCCCTCATCTTTCCCATAAATGAGACTCACCCCAGGCAGATCAGTGGGAGGCAGGTATGATTTTAAATGCCAGTCGTGTTTGTCACTGAGAACATTCTCCCACTGACCTGTAAACCTGGGCTGTTGACATCTGAACTGACTTAAAGATGTAACTTAACAGCTTGATGACTCTCGCGTCACACCTCAGCTCTCTGAGGTATCAACACAGCTGTGCTAGCTGAGAGGTAATGCAGAAGAAAACCAGCACCTATCAAGCCAGAACCCAACCACAGACCACCTAGCTAGACCAATAAAGATATCAGACTGGCAGAAGACAGACTGTTACTGCTACTCATCTGTGCTGTTCACATAAATGGCACTTCACACACTCAAGGTTGAGTTGCTGCTCAAAAGGAATTCCAATTTACATAAAGACAGGATGATGACACACAGACAAGCCAGAAGATAGCAAAGACGGTAAGGACATACATCTCACCGTGAGGTAAGGATGAAACCTTGATGGTTACATAAGGTTTTATTGCTGCAGCATATATAACTAATAATATAAAAAGGTGAAGTGCAAGGCCAGATGCCTCAGGTATCATGCATATATAGTCTCTTCTCTTTACTCCTGACTTTGATATATAAGTGGGAGACCAGATGCCAAACCTTCTAAGGTAATTTTTTTAAAAGAAGAAAGGATCTTTACTTCCCTCATAGGGACACCTCGTCACATAGCAGGGGGGCAGTGATTTTCCAGTCTAATCACTGAGAAGGAGAAAATACATTCCAGCACGCCGAAAACCATGAACCCAAAGAAGCAGGTGCAGTGAGGGGTGCGCCGACTTACCTTAAAAAGCAGGCAGTCCCCTTGGTGCTCGGCATAAATGGAGGTGAGTCGATACTGGTTCTCCGTCGTGATGTCGATCTGGTACCCCGTTAGCGTGTAGCACACCTTGCGAAACTCCTGGATCTTCGTCTGGAAAACTTCTTTCAGACGCTGGTTTTTCAGTTCTGCACTTTCCACTTGCTTCTTCAGCTCTGTGTAGGGGAAGAAAATGAGTACTTCGTTATACGTCATCAGCACAGAGCCCTTGCATCGTATTTACAGTGCTAGCCAAACTAAGTGAATTGAAAAGGTTAATTAAATTTTTTAAAAGCGAATTAAGCAGGCAGAGTAAAGAAACAGGCAAGCTAGATTCCTCTCCTCCTGGCCCCAGCATACCAAAAGATAATAAACTGGAGAATAAGGAAAACAGAGGCGTCTTGACAGGCTGAATTTTTCTTTTGCTCTGCCAGCCTTTTAACGACATACCACAAAATTCAAAGCTATAGCATCCATCTCCCCACGTGCACACATCTTATTTTCTACACGAACCCAAGAGAAGTGTGTTATACTACAGCAAGCAAGAAAGTGGAAAAACGGTGAGAAATATGTCGCTCTACGGCTGCATCAGGAGGAAGCTTCCTACAAGGGAAATCTCCTCCAATGTACTCTTGATTTGACTGTAAGTACTTCGATTTCAAGTTGTCACACTGCTTAGGAATCCTTTAAGATTCAGGAAGGGACTTCTATTGTGATAAAAAGCCTGAAGAGTACCACTGCCTCTTTGCATCTGCTACCTTAACTGGACTAAGTCCCTAGAAGAGAGGTCCTGCGGGACTGCCTGCCACTCACCCTGTATTTTATTGCTACAAAGGGAGCGCCAGCGCTGCGAATCCTTCAAGAGGATACACAACAATTACCATGAATCTTTCACCCAAGGTGCCTTCTGAGTAATTAAACCTCGATTTATCCCCCCATTAATTACAGAGATTGGCTTTACTTTAATATACACTAAAAGGTGGCTCCCAAGTCAGCCTGCTTTATCAACACTGCAGTCCAGGGTTAGGGAAAAAACCCGACTCTTTCTAACACCAAACAGACAGATATCCTCACTCAGATACCTCTTTGTCATGCTGAGGTTTCAGGCTTTGTCTGTGCTGTGATTAGAGACATAATTGCAGCACACGTAGGCCATGTGTCTTTATTTTAGCTAATTCAGAGTCCAGCACTAGGATAGCAGGCGTTTCAGCAAGGTGACTGCTTGAGCATGAAGGAAGGTTTTTGGCTGGGCTTTTACAGCCCGTGCTGAAGTATTACTGTTTCCCAAGCGAGCTGAAAAAGTTTTTCCTCAAATATTTGCCAAAAAGCATTTCCATTGACTGCCCAAGCGTAGTGCAGGAAGAATGCAGGATTACAACTGCAAGGCCATGGACTTGCCTTTGATTTGGCTCTGAGTAGCCACAAGTGCACCAGGAGAACACGAGTCTTCTCTTATCTTCTGTACTGCTTTGGTTAGGCGCTCCGGGTGGGACAAAAGGATAATTCCATGTGTTAAGTTAAAGTGCCTTAAATGCCACTGAGGATGCCCCTGCTCAGAAGTACTTTGGCCTTAATCCAATTCAGCTTAATCCCCAGGCAAGGCCAGGAACTCTTTAATGGTTAAAGAGAACTACATGTCCCTTTACTTCTGAGTGAGAGCATCCACGCAGGGACAGTTAATGCTGGCCAACTCCCTACCTTCGGCTAATCCAGCTCTACCTTCCTGAGCTGCTTGCAGAGATGATGTATGAGCAAAGCATCTCCTCTACTCCGCGTCTCCCTCCAGCTCTATCTCACTTTATCAAGGGGAACAAGCCAGTCTTGGGGAACATCGCATACCAGTTTGTCCATTAAAACACTGCTATACAGGGAACCCCTCAGTTGCAGGGGGATGTAAGGTAAATAGAGCATCTAAACTCTGCTTACAAGCCCAAAGATTCATGGGTTACACACTGTCCCTTCTTATGAGCTTGAAAAGCCTGCGTCTTTCCTGACCATCCACCCTCCCATTCATACCAAACTCATCACCGCGTCATTAACTCAATCCTCCCTTGGATTGTTGCAACCTTTCCCCTATCATCTCAGCTGGGTCTGGTCCTTTGATGAATTGAGTAATCAGCCTCTGAAATCAAGAGGTTAATTGGCAGCTCTGACCTCAATATTCTCACTGTCTTCATTTGCTATGCAACTGTTAAGGACAAAATCCTATACCAGAAAGTAAAAATTCAGTGACCACACTGCAGTGGTAAATAACATTTCGCCACTGTCAGAGACAGCACAGCCTTTAATATATCGCACATGTCCAACAGCAATATTTTTTTTCCTAATAAATGCAGCCTAGCCTTGAAAAAGTAAATCTGCCTTTCCCTACCGCATCTCGGAGGCTGCCTTTCCTGACTTTTATAACCTTGGAGGTGGATGGCACTCTAATTCATTAACTCCTTGAACAGCTTTTATTATTCATGAAGAGTTAGCACCTTTTCCACTATTTTGTTTCTTAGACTTGGTACAGCTGATGGTCATCAGGAGCATCCTCACACCCATTGGGTTGCAGCCTTACCACCCACCCGACGACGCTGGCCTAGCTACAACCATGTGAATCTAGACTAGCAACTAGGCAACAGCAACTGCTCTCCTCCACTACCCTCAGGGTGAAAAAGCAAAAACTCCAACTACAATCAGTCTTTTAAGCAAGAAACCCTGAGCTTTTCAATTTCACTGAAGGACTAGCAAGCCTTCACTCCCAACAGCACGCCCTTGCCTCCTCCCCGCCATTCCTCCTGGCCCTCTTTCCAGTGCCTGCGGCAGTTTTGGTGTATTACCGCGTCAGCCATCCTGGCTGAAGGAATTAATCTGCATGAAAAAAATGTTACCTCTCTGCTAGAGATGCCTTGTGTCAGCCACTGGCACAAGGCGCTAACTCGGTAACTGCTAATGTAGATGCAGCCCAACGTGCCAGCACTGGCCAGGGACGCGACAAAGCCTCGCCACCCCCTCCCTGGCTCCATTAGCAAATTTCTTCAGTGGCACAACTTGAGGATGGGGCAGGAAAAAAAAAACCCACAAAACAAGTACAGGGACATGATAGGAACGCTTCAGTTTGCAACTGCCCCCGGTGAAAGGTCCATTGGAGTCTGACTGTAAAGCAGAGGTTGCTCTTCCTTTACGGCCAATTAAACTGCAGTCCTCAGTAGTTCAGCTGTCGCAACTGCTGATGCCTACCTCCTGCAGCATTTATCCTGTGGAAACAATTCAGCTAGGGGCTACTCCCAGATTAACTCAGGACTGTGACTACTCCTCTGCTTTCCGTTGAGGGCTCTGCTGATAGAACCAAGAAGCTGCGTTGTGAGGAGGATTCCCAGAGGAGTAACTCAGCAGAAAGGTAATCTGAGACTTGAGAAATGTAGGCTGGGATCCCGTCTGCTGAAACAAAGCCGTTTGAGATGCCTCAGGATATTTTTCACAGCTTCCCACCATGCTTCTGCAGGAAAGAGATTTCCTGCAGGTTCTGTGTTATACCAGCCAGTCCCAGGCCAATCTTGCAGATGCTCTGGGTTGTCTAAAATGGCACAGGACGCTTATTTGTAGGCACTGGGCATCTACGTAGTCTTTCAACGCCACGGCTCTGCTCTGGTGTCGCAGATTCCCTACTCCCAGAGAACAGCACAAGCAGCACGTGCACTGACTTGGGGACAGTAATTAATCTTTCTAGTATTTCCCCCACCAAGTGAAGACGTTAAGCTAACAGGCAGCTCATTGTTTGCTCTGTGTCTGAATTCAGAGATGCTAATTCTTAAGCCTCACCTAATACCACTAATTCCCGCCAAACTTCTAGCACGGTCAGGAAAAATTGAATTAAAAGTCATTGCTTGCACAGAGTGCAACTCAGCGTATTTCAGAGCAGTGTTTAAGGCACAGCCGAAGAGGCCGCTGAGCAGAGGGAGATCCCTTCGGGATGGGTCGAGGTGCGTTAACTGATGGCGGCATTACTACTGCCACCCGTTTTATCTACCACCCACAGAACACTGACTGTCTTGATCCTTTAAGATCTTTCGCATCTGGAGAACTGTATTTAATTATATCTTTAAAAGGAGTGTTTGAAAACTGGAATCCCTGTGTTTAGAGCGCGCGGGTGAGGTCCTGCGTTCGACTCTGCTACACTTGCACCAAACAGGCAAGAGAAGGTGCAGGCGTGCTCTGCAGAAACCACGGGTAGGGAAACTCACACCACAAACATCTTCATCCCAGAGACAGGACACTGAAGCATCCCTCACTGAAGCATTAACGAGACAAATAAGAACTGAGAAAATAAGTGAGATTTGGCAGGCTACGCCATGGTCAGGGATAATGACTGGCTGTTTACTTTGCCTGGAAAAAACATAAAGGATGAGAACAGGAAAATATATGGAAATCACACTGCCCCATCTCCCTTGTATTCAGGCCAAGAGTATGTACAAAAAGTTGCCTGTCCTGAAGAGTTTGACGGAAAAAAACCAACCTCACTGAAAAAAAAATCATTAATCTGTTACAAAATTAATACTGTCAAATGATTAACTTTCCCCTAATGATGCTGCTTCTTAAAACACCTTGTATTTTCACACACTTATATCACCTTTAATGAATAATTTAAACTATTTTGGATAAATAAATAAAATATGAGTTGTGCTTTTTTGGTCTCATATTGGAAATGTCACTGCTTCTTATTCCATTGCTTTTACACTCCTCACATCTGAAAATGTTCGCAGGTGCCTGGAAATACCACAGCTCCAGCTCTTGCTCTGAGATCAGAGAGGTCAATCAACAGCAATAGCAGTCTCTACAACAAAGAAAACCAAATTCACACTTAGCCTTTTCCCTGGGGAAAGAGGAGGAAACAATGTGGCTCTCAGCATACCAAAAGTAGCATGAAATTAAATGTATCGCTAGCCTTTTCCAGGAAAACACAGATTTGTTCTGCTCCTTCTCAAAGATGCCACAAGCCATGTAGCTGCATTAATTCAGTTGTGATCTCAGCTAATATATCTCTCTCCCAGAAAGGCCTGAAGTCCTTTCTAACTCTCCACTAAAGGTTACTTTCCTTTAGTAACACGTTTGGGGGTCGGTCACTCCCTCACACACAGGGTGAAGTATTTACACGTGAATTCCTGTCCCTGCTGACCCTGCCCGAGTGCCTCAGACAGACGCCACCCAGCACTTCTATGGAGGACATCGTATTTTCACCAATCCCGCTCTAATTAAATAACAGACTGCTTAGATTTTGTCCTCAGCCTGCAGAAGGGCTGGCAGTACCATCCCGCTCTCACAAGGTCCATAGTATGAAGGAGGAACGCTATTTTCTCAATTCCAAGCAGCAAGACCACGCTTACCCTTATTCTCTCCCGCCAGCACAAGCTGTTTCTCCCCATTTCCATACACCGCCCGTGCAGCGTCACCCATCAATCGCCCCACTTGTACCCCAAAACTGCTATTTCACTACGCCCTCCTATTGCAGGTCTGCCCTTCCCGTCCGACTCTCTGCAAGCCTAACGCTGCTCTTCTGCACCTAAAATCCTTCCAGTCATTCCTCCGTTCAAACCCTGAGCCAAAATTTTCCCTTCCAGCTTGAGTTTATGACAAACAGTGTCTGAAAAGAGTTCTGTGATATTCTGTGAAGGACACAATATAAAAATAAATTGTATCGTATTAAATAAAGGCTAATAGAAGTGGAGCTGAGCATTTTCTCATGTAGATAAATTCATGACCAATTGCTTTTGAGAAATAAAATTCACTTTGCTAGATTTTATAGGTGTGTTTTATGCCCCGGGGTGCTGGGACCACGCAACCTGTCTGGAGCGGCAGCCCCACGCCGCCCTTACGGTCTGACAGTCTCAAACCACTCTTTGCGGAACTTGCAATTTGTGACATTACAACCATGAATTATAACTTTTCTTGAAGGTAAAAACAGTTTTATATTCAACAGACTGCACTGGCTGTTCAATTTTAAACCTAAGTGGTATTTATTTGATCAGTCAACACTGGTTTATTTTTAAACTGTGTATGTACCATATGGTTCAGCGCACCTCCCAGCCCCCTCCTCCAGCCACCAGCTTGCCCTTCCAGCAGCTCAGGGAAGAGTTTTCAAAGACAGCATGACACAAGTAAAGGTCTCCACCGCCATGACCAGCTACAGCTCTTGCACTGTCCCAAGAACTCTCCACCAAGAAAATTTTCCCCTTCACTGAGGACACTTGTCTGAAGCCCTCATTTCAGATAACTCATGTATCTTTATAAAGGTACCATGTCTTGGAGAGAAATCTATAATTAACCTTTATCCTCAGATAACCTGAACAAAGTGGCAGAGGGCAGCAGAAGGCCAGGGTGAAAGAAGCAGGACACTGAGGACTAGAGAGAGGAAGCTACGAATAAACTTCCTCTCGTAGTACCTACACACACATATAGCACAGACTAGGCTTAAGTAAAGGGTTCTTTTCTTCTCCTGTTAACCCTGAGATTACAGTGCAAGATTGCGAAACTCATAAGTACACTTGAAGTTGGCCTGCATACAGGATTCGGCCCTGGCAGATGAACCACCACCGAGCGGAAGGTTCCCTCAGGGGAACCCAGCACGGGCACTGCTCAGAGCTTTCTCTGCCCTTCTCCTCCTCATTGGCAAATGTGTTTCGGAGTCAGGGAATGTAGGAAACAACTGGGCATTTGGAAGCCCAGCTCAGCTCCTCAGCCACCCCTGCAGTGTGTCCATGTTGTTCTCTGCGAAGGCAGCGTTGTGTAAAGAGACCCTGGGTAGCTTTAAAAATCTCTGGCTTAAACGATGTGAACAGCCTGCTCACAGCAATGCAGAACTCATTGGGGATGGCAACACTTACCCCAGATGTAGGATAAATTAACCACAGGAGAGCTATTTATTGTCCAAGGTGGACTTCACCAATTAGTATGATACGGCACAAACCGTTTGGAAGTTTGGACTGTCACACCGGTCATAAATTGTGAACCAACCAGGAAGACATCTCTCCACCCCTCAAATTAAGATTAAACTCTTCTAGCCACACTTCCCTTCCGTATGGCAGTTATAGACCAACAGCGCTTCCCAAAACAAAGCGATGTCAGCCGGAGCTGGAGCTAGTCATTAACTTCAGATGCAAAAAATACCCTCATCTTAAAAATACAAATATACTGTGTCACTTAAGTTTACAGGAAAGTAGTTATCTTCTGCTTCTAGAACAAGCCAGCAAATATCAAGCATTAAGTCTTCCAGTCTACCTGTTTTCTAGATAATTTATTTTGCAGTTACCCCCCAAAAAAAAAAGTCACGAGGACTTTTCATGGGCTGCAGTTCACGAAAGTCTGGTAGTAAAAAGAGGGACACAATCTGTATCGCTTATCAGAGAAAGGAGAATCACTTCTCCACCAGGCTGTTTCCAAGAAAAAGTGCTTTTGAAAGCATTCAAGTGTCTAACATAAGAATTAATCCTAGGGACTATACAATTAACATATATAACACGCATTGTTAATTACATGGGGTGGTCTGCAGAAGCATCTAACAGGCGAATTTATCCCCTGTCTCATCACCTCCCATCCACTCTGCCCGTTATCTTGTTTCCATTGGCACATCACTGCTATTACCACTACCCCAAAACTCTGGATGCTATTTAAACCTCTGAAACAGCATCCAACATCTGCTATTCAGACAAACGCAGAAAAACTGCTCCACAAATATTTGTTTGTTCCGTCTCAAAGTGAAGATGATTTGCAGGAGTTCTAGCCATTCACAATGCAGGTGGACAATATTCAACCATGCATTAGAGAGTGCTTTAAAGTTTATTATCTAACCGTGTTCACCAGGGCTACGAACAGGAGCTTTTCAGCACTGGCATGAGATGATTTCAAGGTTTCCCAGAAGCACAGCCGTTTTGCTCTTCCTCCAGCAACTTTCTATGCTCAAATTCTGACGCTGAGACTCACGGAAATACTATTTGGACGCGGGAATGGTGTCCAAGATTGTGTCACTTGTAGTTCCTCATCTACTTCTCTCCCCTGCACTGCGATGTCTGCACTCACAACACAAACATATCGTAGCTTTGCAGGCAGATGGATCTAAATATGGAATTAATAAAGACCTAAAGAGATTCCTACCATTTCTGAAGTAGCTTATCAAACAACTATGGGGTGTAAGAGGGAGCCTGAGATGGGACAGGGCATCCTTTAGTTCTCATTTGGGATGCATAGATTAAGCTCCAAACCTTGCAGACTCCTTGACTATTCGGAGGGTGGTTGGAAATACGCACGCACCACTGCGTTGGATTAAATCCCCTCCTACCCACGAACTGCCTCTCCTCTTGACAGACATTATAACACCATAACCGGCTCCAGAACTTACTTTCTTGAGACAAAGCCCAGTGCCCCCATCCCTAGGCAAGGTGGCTTTGCTGAAAGGTCAGCCTGCCATTTAATTTGTTTGCGTGGCCCGGGCTAATGGAACTGCTTCCGCTGTGCGCAGCACGCAGGCAGGCCAGAGGGTCGCAGAGGACAGCGAGGAAAAACGCACACCGTTTTAGCCAGCCAGTGGGGATGAAAACACAATGGCACTGCAACAGATAAAGGCAGGTCTCTGCAGCACGCCACCTTATTTGTGTTTTTAATGGGAGAAGATTGTGGAGTTTGTTTTAGGGCTTTTGTTCCAAAGGAAGCTAAGCTCTAAAAAGCCTCCACTCGCTCCTTCTATTCAATCCTTTTTTTTTCCCCCTGTTTATCCCCTTAATAGTGTTTAGAAGGGTTGGCACTGCAAACATATTGCTCTTGGCCTGAAAGCACTCTGGATGCCAACCAGTCAAACCCTCCCCAGCCCCTTCTTTCTGCTTTGCGCTCACGCATAGGCCCCAAAGGCACTTCTGCTCCGAAATCACACCAGGCATTTCCTCTGAGTGCTCTTCCCAGTGCCCCGGACCTCCTCTCGAAGGATAGCAGGTTCTGCCCTATTTTTATTGGCATATTTTTTAACGTTCTACTTCATTTTCTGGTGTCCGCTTTATGAAAACAATCCTTTAAAGATGATCGTGCTGGAGCTGAGCGAAACGCTGGTTCAGCACGGAGCAGAACAGCACGAGGGGAAAAGGGGCTTTCAGATAACGAAACTGCAGGAATGTGACACAGATGTAAAGACAAGCAATCTTTTTTCCCTGGAGCATGAAAGATGTTTGCAAACAGAGCCATCTCCTGGATAACCAGACTTTCAATCACATTATTCCAGCCTCTGGAGCTCATATTTCCATCAAAGAAGTCTGAAGTGTTATTATGGATAGGGAGGGTTATTTCCCTTAACCCTGTGCTAATGCTTTTGAGCAAGAGGTGAAGGCTTGAAGTTTCCAAGTGATCCTCACAAACTGTCCCAAGACTGGCAGGATCCCCAAAATCATCTTTGGGCAAGTGGACAGGAAAGGTAGTATCTGTTTCAGCCCAAGTGCCGACTCTCCTTTCCCAATTCTGAATTATTCATCACGTGCTAACTTCCAAACCAGTTCAGTTTTAAATTTTTAAATATTTAATACTTGAGTATTAAATATTAATGCAATTTTATTAGAAATTTTGGAAGATGGGTACTAAGACTCTAATTGTTAAGTTCATCACTGGAACTGAATGGCTACTCAGAGAGGTTTTCTAGCTTCCTAGAGAGAGAAGGAAGAGGAAAAAAGGCAAAATAAGTATTTATGGACCTCTCTGACTCTAAATCACAAGACAACATAGGTACCTGTGCCATTCATTTTCCAAAACAATTACCTCTTTATGAAAAAGCTGAGAAACCTACACTGAGATCATGCTGGAAAGCCCTCAGCTGCAGTTGAAAGAATCTTTAAGAGTTTCATTTTGGTGTTATAAAGATGTCCATCTCAGTTTAGTGTATCTGACTGGTAAAGGCACAGCTGAGCAGCCTTTGTCTACAACAGCAATAAGAAAACATGCAATAGGTCTCAGTTGTGATTCGGAGTAGACGCAGAGCAAGTTCACCTCAACACGTGCCTGGAAGGAGACAGATTCTTCCTTTTTTCTGAAGCCTACTCAGAGGGAACGTCAGGATGGATAGTGTCCCCTGAGCTGGTCTGACAACTAAGATTCACTACTTATCCGTGCCTCTTTCTCTCCATGTAGCTCCTGGAGACCTTGTTTTCTTCTTTTCTACCCCCTCCTTTTTAGCAGATGACATCTTTTTAACCCTGATTCGTGCTGAGAGCAAGCCCATGTTCCTGTCCCTCCGTATTACGAGCACACGTTCCCTACCGTGCCAGAAATTGTATGGTTTACACAAAAGATGACACATAAGCCCTGGAATTATATGCAAATGAACAGCTCCGTTCCTCACTTCTTACCATTACAACTCTGACTTTCCAACAACTGCATGGGGTAATTTCTGCACCAGCTTTCAAACAAAGGGCATCTCTGTGTTATTAACATCTCACTGCGGCAAGCAGTTTGTCACCTTTCACAAAAATGGTCTGAAAAGACACCAGCAATTATTCCTAAGGAGATTATTGGGTGGCAATGTCCCAGCACAGCAGCTGGAAGTTAAAATGACATAATATTCACTGGAAAAACTCCTTTTTCCAGTAAAGAGAACACGGAACAGATGAAAAAAATGAACTAAATTGGAAAAAAACACAAAACTAGAGGAAGAGTCAAGCTTTTCCCTTCAATTTCATTCATCTCTATACCAACATTAGGAGCACATCTTCACTAAAAGCTCCTGATTATGACACGAGATGACAGGACATTAACTTCAGAGACTTATCCTGGGAAGGAACTTGGTATGTTACAAATAAAAGACCCTGAGGAAGAATGACTCAAGCACCTCTTTCAACTGCAAAAAACCCAGCAGACTTCTACGCCTTGCATGTCTGGTTCTTCCAACGCTTTTTAAGCATCGAGAACTAAACACCTGCGAGACAGACAAGCGTTCTCTTCCTGGGACTGCTGCGTAACTCCTGGTTGTATCTTACAATGCGACCCAAGAACCAACATTTGCTTGGCTAATGTTCACGAGTGAAGGGAGGCAAAGAGCAGAAGCTCCATCTCATTTCATGTAAACAACTATGAAATACTCATGGCTCTTGAGCAGAAATGAATAAGTAGGTCTGTGCCTGTGCTAAGGAGGACCAAGGGATCCTGTCACCCAAAGCTCCTCAGCAGGAAATGTTGTTGGAGAAGGTGATGTTCTACTCACCCTGTTTCGAGGACAGGCCATTTCTAGTTACAAGTTAAATTTATATTAAAAAAAAAAAAACAAACAAAAAAAAAAACCTAACAGTCTGCCCTTGGAGGTAAACGTAGAAATTTCTTATTAAGTGAAACACTTTTCTAGTGCTGAACCAGTTTGTTACCTTCACCTCTGTGAAAAATGTTTTTCATTAATTTGATGGAAGCCTCTTCTAAACACCAACACCCCTATTTAGAGAGCTCTTCTTCGGATCCAGAGAAGCACAAGAAAATCTAGGCAAGTTTCCTGTTTGCAATAATAGGAAAGCAAGAACTATCACTGCACTTCTGGGGTGCGTATGGTCAAGAACTCTAAGCTCAGCCTTTTCATACAACCTATAAACATATAAAAAAAATATGAGCTTTGCCCATTTCAAGTCTGAGAAAGATCTGTACAGCATATAATGGTCCGAAACGGAGCACTTCAGTGCATTTGTTTCTTCCCCAGCATCTTAATAAGTTTCTCTACATCATCTAGGAGGCACAGGCTGCAGCCAGACATCATGCTGCTGCCATGCATTCACACAGTACCTTCTGCAAGCATAGGACAAGAAAGCCAACACGTAGGATAATACAGCCAGGGGACAGAACAGATCCATGAGAAGGCGAGTAACTTTACAGAGTTAACTTCAAGTGTAATTAATAATAAATAATCATTTTTTAAAAGGAGTAAGAATAAGATTTTCAGAAAGAGAGAGCATGCAGAAAAGACTTCAGGACTGAGATAAGCACTCTGAAATCTAAATTAAAAAAAAAAAAAGAAAAAGAAATAAAATAGTGGGTTTTGGAAGAATGAGAAAACAATGAGAGATGGAAAAACACAGTCAGCCCACAGCCACCCAGAAGGCTGTATGGACCTACCTGCTACAAACGCCATCTCCTGTGGATTCTTAGAGCTCTGCCCAAATGCAGGACAAGGGCAGTTTGATAAAGGCTCTGCCCAAATCAGCCAGCAGGTTAAAATCAGTACCAATTTTAATTCTTACCGGCTGAGGGGCTTTGGTGGAGGAACAAACAGGAGTAGTGACTGATTTCACACATGCAAGTTCAAATTAAGTAAGGTAAGCAGGAGCACCTGGGATGACCTCAAATCGTGAAAGAACACCTGTGGATAGATCTAACAAGATAGAAGCCCCTTCTTTTTTCCTAAGAAACAGATATTTTAATGGCCTATAAGCCTTTTTATGACAGCAGAAAAAAAACCTAACACCCAAGTGAGAGATCTCTGCTACAATGCAGAGGGCTCAGTATCGCTGTCTTCGAAGGAAGCCACTGAAAGAATCTGGTAAAGGGACCTGATAGCTTGAGAGTTTAAACTAGAGCTTTTAGCATAATTTTGACTGCAAATAACAATAAAATGCTCTGTCAGAGAGGGTTTTGAGGGGAGAAAAAGGGTGAGGGAAGTAGAAACATATTCTTAATGAAAATCTCATTTAGAAATTTTTTTTTTTTTCTTTTAATGTGCTTAAAAATTCCACTGAGGTCACCATTCTAGAGAGATGACAAACTCCTAGGATAAAGGCTGGAAAATCCTGGTAGTTGTGTCACATTTAGCAAGTCAAAGATATGTTTGTATAAGGCTGTAGAGGGCTAAATCCATTTTACATGCTGTATGTATTATTAATTTCTGACAGTGGGCTTAGAAAAACCTAATTCGCTGGAATACGAGCTCCCTTTGAGCGGAGGGAAGCCTTTTCAAAACTCATCTTTTATTGACTGAGTCATTTTTGAGTCAATCTGTCTGCTTTCGGCAAGACAAGAGTTTTAAATCTTCTCTCTTTTTTTCCTCCTTTTTGAGTCGTGGCAAGTCTATTAAAACCTGCTAATGTATGCAGCAAGGCCTCTGATTTGAAATGTAATGAATTCTTCAGATAGTGGCAGATTAGGGGGAGAAGATGATAGAAACAGCCAGAGACGCCAAAAAAAGAACTCTCCAGAAAAAGAGGAGGAGAAGGGTGAGAGGGAACGCGAAAGATTAACCCTTTTTATCCAGAAGAAGAAAATCTTTAAGCTCCATTAATAGAATCTGTCAAAAAAGCCGAACTGGAAGAAGCAGAGCATCTTCAGGCTTGCCCGCGGCTGAACAAGACAAAGAATAAATGAATATTTCCTCCCAGACTCTCTTGTAAGATTAGGTAATTCCCTAAGTGAAAAATGAATAACTCAGAGAAAATTAGCTCCATCCATATAAATAAGCCTTCATATTCCAAAATTGTCACCCAGAGCTTGCCAGGTGAACGCCCCGAAACATTTTTGCTGTTGTGTAACAGATGGTTTCCTCCTCCCCCCTTCCCTGGTTTGGTTCCAACTGCAGTATCTTTCAGGTGATCTTGTTTTACTACAAAAAAATGAGCATTTTGGGTGTAAATCATCAATCCTGCTAGCGAAAGGATGCTTGGCAGTTTTATTGTACTTGGCATCTTTCAAGTGCCGGACAAACATTACACAGTTACACAAATGAGAGATTAGCACTGTTTCCATTTTACAGATAGAGGAGCGAAGGAAAAGAAAGTCAAGGATGCTTCTTAATTCAACAGCACTGATCCGGTGACAGCCTGGGCTGGGAATGCAGAATCTGCTGAATCACAGCACAGACCTGGGATATCTTCCTGTTTAATAGGAAAATTCCTAGCTCAGCCTTGAATTTGATGGCTTTGAAAAATAAAATTAGCTCTATGATAAAGTTCTAATGAGACAAAACCTTAGAGAATGCAGTCTGATGGAGAACAGGTGACCCAGTGGATTATAATTAAAATTAAGCTCAGCATAACCGACACAGGTCAGTAAATACAGGGGACTGAGAAACTGGCCCTGTCAACCTGATGCCTTTTTGCTAATAACAGGCATGGAAATGTTTTAACAATTGAGAAATTCCAAATAATACAGGCAAAATGCTTCGATTCAGCATGCAGCAGAAGTATCTAGGTCCACGCATGTCTTGAAGGAGAGGCCGTCTCTCCCTGCAGATGTAAGGCATTCGGCCCTCTAACACACAAGTCAAACTACAAAAGGCAAAAAAGTTTAAAGTGCAAAGTTAGCTCAAAAGCTGCTGGAGGCAGAGAGGCTGTGGAAAGTAAGCATGAGCTGGAAAAAACAGCAGCAGGACATCTTTGCAGTGGGATACAGGACACAGGTAAAGGCATTATCTTGGAGGCCAGCAAGCCATGGGAGTTAGCCTGGCTTTTCAAATTGCTCCCAGGTATTGTCTGCTCTTGCTGGCAGAAACACATTTTATTTCTACCCTGGAGAATAACAATGGCTGCATGCCTGTGCCCACTATCTCCTAAACTCCATCAGTCCCTTGATGTCATTCTCCCCAACGGGGAAGCTGCCTTTTCCTACCTGTCTGTCTGCTTCACAACCCTGACGTGAGAGCCGCAGAATTCACAGAGGCGAACTTTTACAACTCCACATATTAGTGCTTTGGAAAGAAGAAGAGGTTACGTTTGCTTTTATGTGTGTAGACAGAATCCTGACCCTTTAGCTCGGTCCCAGCCCTCTGGTTCAATCGCTGGCACTCACTCTCTGAATCAGTAATGAACCAAAGGTTACGGCAGGAGCATGCTGTGCTGCGGATATACCATTTTTCAGAGAAGAAACTTAGATCTGGACCATTACAGAAGAGGCAAACCATTTTCCTGATAGAGCATTTTTATTTGGGGACGAGGGCACGAACCAGGACTGGGGTATCAGCCCTCATGTCCTGTATGAATGCCATTCGCGAAACGGCATTCTGCCTCCTCCACTTTCAATTTTAAAAGGCACTTTTCACTTTCTGCCATAAGGATGATTCCTGTGTGGCACTAAGCCGTTACTATATTTCACGCTAGCCGTGGATGCATTTTAGTGATGGATACAGCAATCCCCGTACATATTTCCCATAGCTGTGAAGTTTAGAGAGCACTTTGGGAATCCTGAGAGGCTGACGTGCTTAGTGCAGCAAGCCCTGCTGACACCAACTGCTGTAGCAGGCTCGAAGAACAGCCTACCCCAGAATATCACTGTTTTCCTTTTCAAATGAAATGTGCATTCCCTCGACAGAGCCCCTTGATGCCTCCTTCCTGGCCTGTTTGTTTGGAAGATCCTCTTGCTTCTTGGCATTGCCTGAACTCTTCCATCTCTCCAGCCCCTAAGAGCTCTGAACCAAACCCTGCCCTGGTGCAGGACCTAGCCTGTTTGAAAGAAGATCAGTCAAGAAACTGAGATCTGTGACACTTAGTCATCAAAGAGAATATTTTGGTGTAGGAAAAGAGCATATCATATAGGTAACCTTGACTCTTGGTCTCCAACAATCCACACCCAGGGACCAAGCGTGCAGAGACATTTGCTCTCTTGTATTGTAGTTTTTCATGAGAATGATTCATTTCAGTTTTTGTTTAGAGGAGAATTCACTCTCTGCTGCTGTGAACTCTTCCCATGGGGGCTAAAGACACTGAGTGCTGCGGAGATCATGCTGCTCAGTTTAGGAAAAATATATGTTGAGAGACAAATGAGGAAGGAAAAAATGGTACATATGTAAGGTCTCTGTGCACGGGATGTGCAAGTAACGAAAAATAGATTTACCCAACTAGGCTAGATCAATGAACTAGCTCTGTGCTCAAAGAAAAAGTTATCATTAAAAGCTGTGCTATTCAGTAGCTCACTTTACATCTGAGAAAAGTCTGCAAAAATCCTCTTGCATTATCCCTAGCCTTATAGATTTTTTCTTTTCATCTGAGGCTCAGAGTGGGGATTACCCATTAAGGTGCAGTGGCCAAATCACATTCAAACTATTCTCTGCCAAGATAAGAAAAAGCTTTGGTCTCTCCTGTCCTCTTCCATCTCATTCCCTTCCCATGTCCACATCCAAGGCATTTACCTCCAACTTTTAATAGGTGCACAAGTCCTGAATACCAAGAGGACACACAAGATGACATCTAAATAACAGCACTCACTTCTCTGTGCCACAGGCTGCATCCTACTTCTTCAGAACAAGAGTTCATTTCAAATCTTCATCTGCTTCTAAACCCAGTAACGATACAGTTCGCAACCACCAGTCAGCACTTAGTAATTTTGGCCTGTGCAGTTTCCATTATTTCATCCCCCTAGTTTGTGAACAAGGTGACAGCAGCACTGGCAGGTTGGTAGCAGAGCATCTGGGCTCAACCGCAGCGCGGTGCTAAAACATCTGCAGGGGTTCACATCTGGCCACGATGACGCTTGACCTTGCGGCACCAGATGTGCTCAGCGAGGGATTAAGCGACCAAGAGAGCCAGCTCTGAGCTGTGCCACATCTGCCTCTTCCCCTGCTCCCGGCACCCCGGCGGGACCGTAACCAAGGGGAGTTAAAGAGGGGAGTTAATAAGTACAGCTGGGGTGAGGTAATAAAAGCAAAAGAAATACCTTCACAGGCAGGTGAAGCACAAAACTACAGGCAACAAAAATGCTTTTATCACTTTGGGTTTTTATAGAAATGTGTTTGCTTTTTCTAAACCACAGAAGTCAGAGACTGTAAACATCTGCGTTCACCCAGTCTCTCTCCCACAATGTTTTGATTTAGGTAATGTTTGCAACTTAAACACATCAGAGTTGTGCCAAGGCTTCCGAACAGTGAAAGAGATTTGAGTTATTAAAAAACCTGAAAAGTTAATATAGCCAAAGTCATTAAAACAAACTTACCAGAACCCTAGCATTGCTCTGAAGCACTCCAAAGCTGAAATTACCTTGAAAGCATCTTTCCAGTAAAACTAAAATGACCTCCCTTTCAGCATGAGCCCTCCTGAAGTTTCTTGACCCTCTGCATATTATCATCTTCCTTCTGGACCGCCACGTGTCAGTTATAACATCCAAGTATTTTAGCTGTTAGACATTATCAACAGTTGCTTCCAAAAGTTAGCAAGCTGGAAGCAAGGCATGGCTGTTGTACTCTCAGTGCTATTTATTCTGCTGCTCTATTAATTTTATTTATTTGCATTAGGATTCCAAAACAAAAGAAGTCAATTATGGCTTACTAGGAATTATAACGAACTTGTGTAATTGGGCCTGTGATTTAGTTATCAACACAAATAGACATGCTGCACTAAGAAGTAAAAGATAAAGCCATAAAGCAAGGTTTGCATTATTTGCAGCCGCTCAGAGTGAAAAAGATTTAGAGAAAAGCTAAAGAGATTTGTATTAATGTTTTAGATGACTTAGAAAAAAAGTCACTTAATCATAACATCGTAAACAAGGAAGTCGTACAGCAGTATTTAAAAATATCAGAAATTGTTTCAGGAGCCCCATTGATTTAAATTAGGCAGCTGCATAATCACAGGGGCTGCAATTTTAATGAACATTTCAACAGGAAATGTAGAGCTGATTATATATATCAGAACAGGAAAAAGCCAAATGCTGCAGCTCCTCTTTTTTTTTTTTTGTTTTGTTTATTACCTTAGTGTGCACATCCACACCAACTCCAGAACTCACACAGAACTTACTCGAGTGCCCCTCTCTCGTTGGCGGCGGCTCCCAGTGCTTCTTGCTACATGTCATTAGGCACAGCATTTTGAAAAATAATTAGGGATTCAATCTGATTTTACACCGGATCAAGTGACTGGAAACTTCAATTCTGTGCTGTAGTTTTCCCTTACCATACTTCAGGGCATGTTATATATACTTAATTAGATAATGTTTATACAGTGCTCTGAAGAAATAGGGAACTCTGTGAGGGCTAGGTTGTATTTTCAGAAAGGAAAAGAGCAGTGTTGAGCCAGCACGGGCACTGAGGGAGAACAAAGCTCTGAGAAACTGAACATCACCTTGTTTTCAGAAAGGTTTCGGGACATTTGAAAAAAAAAAAAAATACATCAGCAGCTTCCAGCATCTAGGCACTAAGAAAGATATAAATGTGGTAAAACATGGGAAGCTGCAAAGGCACTAAAAGGACTGGTTACTGGTTACTGGTACTGGCACGAGAACAGTGGTAATGGAGGCAGGAAGGCAGGAGCACCTACACAGAAGAAAAACTTTGGGTACACACGAGCACAAGGCACTGCTTATTACTCTCTTAAGGCAGTTTGCAACATAAAGATTCAGACAGAGTTGTAGGCCTTGATGAAACAAAAATTAATGCACTCCGCTCCTCTGAAGACTCTCATCCATAAGAGTGGGAACTAATGGAATAAAAGCACATTGCTTCCTATTATTTTGTAGCGAGGGGAGCGGGGCTCTTTTTGCTCAAGATAGGGTGCTTTGTTGGCTAAAACACACTGCAAAATACAAAAATGCATTCACCACAAAACTCCTCCTAGAAGAAACAGTGGCTGGTGCCCAGTCTTCACCAGAACAGGTACCCAGAGCAAGCACCCAACGGGTGCAGATCACAAAGAGAGGCAAAGGCCAGGTTCTCCCGTGGATCAGGATGAGGCACCACTCAGGTTCTCACCAAGGGCATCTGATCCAAACCTCTGTTAAGAGAATCTGGAGAGCCACAAAGGAAGCTGTGCCTAAATCCGCTCAGAACGGCAACGCACGAGCGATGTTGCATCCGGCCATTTGCCTCCCTGCGGGGCAAGCGGCACAGAGCGCTCCAGAGAGCTCCCAGCAAGTGCTAAAAGCAAACAATGTACGCAGGGAGCTTTAAAAACCACTGCAAAGAGAGCTCTGAGCTTCTCTTCTGTGTGGTTTTTTTTTTTTCTTTTCTTATTTGCCTATAACTAAATTACATGATTTCTTTGCAAGTCTAATTAAGCAGTTAATTGATGCTAGTGCCCTTTAGCATCTGGCATTTAAGATTAAGTAAATAATGGAGAAAAGTGCATGCAGCACCCAGCAATAATTAAACACAGCAAGGGTTTGTTCCCCACCCTCTCCCATTTTAACTTGTTATGTATAAATCTCTGAGGATAACTGTCTTTAATAGCCTCAAATACACTTACACGCCAGATAATGACACTTGACAACAGCATTTTTCCCTCTCAGAGATGGTGGATAGTAGGTGTATCTCTGATCTTAACCAGCAGGTTTTATTTTACACCTTGCACTCAGCGGAAGAGTTTCACTGCCGCGGCTCCACGCAGCTGAAGAGCACAGTGAACAGATCTTCATGGGAACATACTTTTGAATCCTTTGGGCAAAAAAGCAGCATCCAGATTTCTAGACATCATTACAGAACATGGATTCAGCTGAGGTGGCTCTATGTTATCTGTAGGCATTTTCAGGCACTGTCTCCACCGTTGCTAGCGTGAGGCTCCCCATGGATTGCTGCACACAGGCACTTCCACTCAAGGAATGATGACTTCATGTGCAAAAAGTCGGATCGGGAGAGACGTCTGCTGGAGATTTGAGACCTGGCTGTATGTTTTACGTGCAGAACACTACACAGAGGGTTTGCAGTCTGATCTTAAGGAGTTCAGCTTCCTCAGAAGGCCACAGATTAAGGACTGGACTTGAGTTAGAAGACCTTCTCCAAGACTTACACTGTAAGAAACTCTGAACAGCTATGGCAGACCCCAGCCACTGCTCCCTTAGGAGCACAAAGCTCATTCCCTGCCTTACACTCCAGCAGGTTAACGCGAGTCAGGCTGCCTCTCTAATACGGCTCCAATTTAAACCAACAACAGCATGAGAGCTCTTCCAGAGCTGCCGGATGGAAGGAATTGCTGCCCAATGTCTTTAGACTCTGCAAGCAAGAAAAGCCAGGGTGGAGACTCATGCCCACCTTCCACGGTGCTGTGAGCCTTAATTAGTATCTCCAGCACACTCAGAGACCTTTAGACAGAGGGTGCTACAGAAGTGGAAAATATTACCATCATTATGCCGGCTACTACGAGCGCTGGCGTTCAAACCGGAGACTTCACAGCAGATGGTGAAGTTGCGAGCAGGGCTGGCTGCGGTCAGGGTTTCGCTCATCACAGCCTCTCCTCGTTGGCGCAGGCATCACCTCTCGACGTCTGAAGAGCAGAAGAGAACCTGTGCTGACAAGGCTGCACTGCGCCGGTCGGCAGTGCTGACACATTCAAACCAGCCAGCACTCAAATTACTAGAAAGTAAATAATCCAAGGGAGTTTCTAATTAAAAAGAGCTTCACTTTCATGGCAACGCTTTCTCTCGCCTGTCACAGCCAGCCCTCTCCTGAATTCTGATCATTAAAGGGAAACAACAAAGAATTAGTCAGCTTTTGTTAAGTGTCAAACATTCCCCCTCTAAACCACGCGCAAAACAAGGAGAGACATTTTATAGCTCTCAGAGCAACTTTATACTTTTCTAAACGCTATTTCTGTACCTCTTGCTAATTGCTCATTTGCCCTGATTTTATGGAACAGATTGGCTCACTCCAGCTTCGACAGAGGAGAGCGGTGTTTAACACACTGCAATAAGTGGGATGTGCATAGTTCTAATTTTAATCCTTATTTATTTCTAACTGTTTGAGTTAGCAGCCTAGGACTCAGAGCTACCTGAGGCGTAACTAAGAATGCCATTAGCTTTAAATCTGTTCCCAAGTGCTGCCCTCTCCATTTGGCTTAGGACATCACCTTGCAGAGGAAGACTTTGCATACACGGGGATATTCAGCTTAAATTTTTTATTTCTCCAAAAACTTCCTAGGGACTCCAGAATACAAGCACAGGGTAACGCTCCCATCCTCTTTCTGTGGGGTTTTTCAGGTTATAAAATGTGAAGGATCCTACAGCAGAAAGAAGTGCTTTGAAACGGAAGTGAAGAATAATTTCCACCGCTCCTCGTGGCACCACGGGAGCCCAAATACATTCCGCGGGGAGCTTGCAAACGCATCAGCACGCTGCCCACGTACCGAGGAAGGGACATTATCCCAGAAACAACCTGACCAAGAGACACTTCTAACGGGGGCTGATGATGAAAACGCCGTTAGCCCACGTTTGTTACGCAGATTTAACGTCACCAGTACTAATTTACGATTTATTTTTACTGCTTTTGTAAAACAAGACAGAAATTTCGCCTCGCCTAAATTCTGCCTCATTTCGGGAAGCCATCGCAGTATGGCAGTCTAAAAGGGGAATCGCACACCGTCGTCATTACCAGCCTATTCAGAAAACCTTTGCTGAATCTTTCAGATCCGCGCGCCGCCTTTGATGCCACTAGTGGCGAGATTTTTGATGACACATCCGCAGTCTCTAGCGAAGGTGGATGCTGGTGCTGCCTCCGGCCCTTCCTTGCAGATGTCTCTGATCTATTTAACTTAAATGCTTCAGCCGCACACCTACGATGGTATCTGATCAGCGCAGAAGGTAACTTCACAAAGTTGCGTACCTACCCAATAACCCACTATGTTACAGTACTCCAACAGGACGCTTCTATTCAATACAGAAAGAAACCCAGCCAGAGAGAGAAAAGGCAATTCATGAATCTGATTTTAACCAGCTTTTCATCTGTCTGATTTTCATCCGTCGAGCTGGAGGCTGGTTGTAGGTAAGAAGGAATATGCTATTTCCTAATGGAGGCTGGATTGACTTACTGCTCTCTAACTGCAGCTCGCGCCAGATAACCTGGCTGTGAAAGGGAGGAAACGTGGAAACACTGAAACAGCGAGTGAAGACTGCATCAGCTGCTGTGACTACATAAACCACACTGCCCAGCTTTAGTTTAGTCTAAATAACGGATTGCTCCCGGATGCTCAGAAATCCCTGGCTGATAGGTACAACTTTCCCCTGAGCTTTAAGTCTTGCTCTGATTTAAACCCACACCTTCAACACCTTGGCAAAAAAATCACACCAGAAGTGTGAGAGGATTGCACCAAACCCAGCGCCGTGCAGGATGCTGTCACCTACTTACTGATCTGTGCCGTGGCGGGAGCTCGTCATGGCAGCGCTCTGCTCGCTGTACTGTCCACCGGCGGATTCCCAAGGGGACTGCAAGGTGCTGACTTTTTTCCAAACGAGCTGAGAGGGTCTTACACCTTTTTGTTTAGGATACTGTGTGATTAGTAACCACTGGATAAGCTGCACGGCATTCCTGGACATTATCAATCTGGGCTGACAGATGTGAGGCTTCTCTCCCTTGATATCGATATTCGCATGTCAGCACCACATTCAAAAGGCTATCACAACCTTACCACATAATGGCACTGATGTCAGTGCTGTGATTAAGATGGCAAAGTAATTACAAGTGTCTGCTTTTATATGCTGATTGCTTTCCAAATAAATGTTCTCCATTCCAAATAAATCCACCATGGATTAACATTTCTCCTACTTGCTCACTGCCCAGAATGTATTTGATTAGAAAAGCCTGATCAAAACTCTGCTTGACTATTTTTCAGCGCTTCACCATTTTTCTTTTCCTCATCAGGAAGAAAAGCATCTCCATTAGTTAACCTTTTCAAACACATTCTTTTTGTAGTCTAATTCACAGAAGAATTACAAAAAAAATCATCAGGCTTGGCATGTGAATAGCTTTTTGTGAGTGCAGGGAAGAAGCGTTCATGTATCAGAACATCAGGATGGGGAGATAAGGGTAGCGGTGTACGTGCACGCTTATCTGAATGCAAGATCATTACTGTGAAACCAGCATAAACACCAAGGACAGAATCCATATATTGATGTAATTCTTAGCGGTACTACTGCATTTGTGTGAATTTGCAATTAAATAAAGCTTAGTCCTTAAAAAGAAAACAAGAAGTTAAGGATATAATTCAAGGTCTGTTGAGATCAACGGGATTTTTTTCCATTCCATTTGAATATAGCTCCCTCTCCCTCCCTCCCAACATGTCCACTAGAACAATAAGAAAGAAATTACCTGGAGTTTGTCTGTACTATTTTTAAACAGACCAAGAAATTCTCAATTCCCTTAGTCTGTTTTCTAACCTGGCAAATCCAAAGCTCTCCATCCTTCCGTGGCTAATATTTAATGTATTTTAATCTACATTAGTTTCATATCAAATAAAGTCACTGAAAATACTACAAATACGTGTGGGTGACAAATGAACTGATGTAGAAAACATAACTTTGAATCTCCTGACTTTTACGCAATTAAAATATCAACTTAATTGTTGGATCTGTGTAGCTTCTCTCATTTTAATATGTAAATCAGTCTCTATTACTCTGTAGCTCAAAGAATGTGTTACTCCACTTACTTGATTAGACTGGGAATTGCTGGTCCTGCTGTCACTATGTTTACACTTCAGTGACAAGTTTGCACATCAAATTCACATAATGCAATGTCATCAACTTACTCATCAAATATAAACTTCTTAAATACAGCCGCTGCTCTAGAATATTGAAGCAGCCTTATTTTGCTTCATTTACAGCCCCTAAAAAATCAGAGTAAGTGAAAAGAAAAATTTGGAATATAACTGGAAAACAGTATTTCCCAGGAGAAACAGCTTCCCACAGAGAAACAGGTAAGGTAAACCAGAAAAACAGCCCAGGCAAAAAGTTATCCTTTGGCTTCTGAATGTTAGTTGTGCATGTTCCACCTTTAAAATGTGGAACGAGTAGACACACTTTATTTCTCAGTCTCCACACATTCACTCCACCTCATTTGGGATTCAGGGTTAAGGAGTCCCTATTTATTCTGTGAAGACAGTCAGATTTCAGCTCCCGGCCACGTATACTTACCTGGATATTTAAATGAGGATTCCAGAGAAAAATAGCAAATTCAGTAATTTTTTTTCCTGTTATTAACCTGCCATAAGAATACCACCACCATTTTGGATAGTATTGAGAGGGAAATTGTAACTAAGTTCAGTATTTTCCCAATCCTGTCATCGTTCCTTACTCTCATAAACATCCCCAACCAAGGGGACGCTCACCTTGCCAGCACAAGGTTCCTGGCAACCTCAACGCCCCTTGCAAAGTTCCTTGACTAAATTTCCACCACTCTCTGCTGCTTACAAAGGCACCAAGCTTTAATTTCCAGGAGAAACAACACATTGACAAGATGCAGGGCAGAGATCTGAGACTCTCCCCTGACGACCAGCCCTCCACGCCGGCAGGCTGGTTTTTCTAATGTCAGGGAAATCGTGTCGGCCTGAATTTGAGACATCAGCACAAGCCTTTCTTCTCAATCCTGCTGATGAATGAAAGAGCATTTTCAATTGCGTACATCCAGAGGCCTTACGGCACACTGGTCCTAATCAAAAGCTGCTCTGTGATGCAAACTGCTGTAAGAGGCAGCTCACACCACAACCTCGCAGGATCCAAAGGGCAGCTACAGATAATACTGCATTTCCTTCCCTTCAGGTGAAATGCTGGACTGGAGAGACACAGTGGGAGCATCCTGACTGCTACACAGACACCTAGAAGGCAATAACCAAATAACGAGAGCTTGACTCAAATACCCAAGCAGGAAAACACAACTGTCAAAGTTTACCAAGACCCATAAAGCTCAACAGCCCGTTGACTTGTCTCTGGTTGATAGAGAAACCATCAGCACAGAGGGATATAAAAGAACGAGAAGGATGAAGAACAACTATGGCCACAAAGGGTGCTATCTGCAATGTGGCAATTTCTATATGGTACAAATTTGATGGTGTTTTATAGGCATCTGGCAGGTGGGAAGGGCTAAAAAACAGGAGGAGGAAGGTTTCGGGTCCTTCTGCTACCCATTGACTTTCTCCTTGCAAAGGCTCTGAACTGCCCCTGGTCATAGATGGAGGAGCACAGCTGCTTCTGGGGACTCGAAGGGACACGTCTGGTAGTCAGAGCAATTAATCCTCACGGTCACTTCATGTTTCACTCACCTACTGATGGACTGGGAACTACAAACTCAAGTAAGCAGGCTTAAAAATACTGTTTCTACCAACAATTCTCCTCTAAAGCCACATACAGAGTAAGCCAGGAGAAGACAGAACACTCCCTCTCAGCCCAAGTTTTCCATTTACTTTCTCTTGACTTGTCTGGTCCCAGAAGCTACCTCTAACCTTTCCATCGAGACTTTTGCTACCTCCAACCTTCCCATCTACCTCGGCAAAGGTGATCTCTTCCTTCCCAGATGTGACAGCACAACTTCCCTGCATCAGTGCTGAATAAGGAAAACACACCTGCCTAGAAAAGAGGTATTTTCTTGTGGTGCTACTCATTTCTGTTACATCCAGATTCAAGGCAGGATCTCTAAGCCCCAAGACCCTTCCCTTGGGAGCCTCCTTCCTCATACTGCTACAGAAAAAAATGTAGATACCCTCATAGTTCAGTGTTTGAATTTGGTCCCCCTCATCTCATGTGCTTTTTTTATTTTAATTTCCATTTCCTGCTTCCTCCCAACTTATTTTGCTAATTCTTTCTTGGTAAAGTGGCTTTATTTTCTCTGGAGCAAGGCTTTCACTTCTACTAAATATTTTGTAATCAACTTCTACACAGCGCCTAGGAAGAGGGTAGGAGATGTTTTAGGAAAAAAAAAAAAAACCCCAAACAAAACACCACCCTTGCAGGATTCACTGGAGCTATATGGAGGTATTATGCAGGTTCACAGGCTGTCTCTTACAAAAGCAGAAAGACTGAGGCCTCCAGGAACTCCACACATGAACTGGGTGAAAAACAGGGGCCAGGAAGAAAATGTGCAGCTCTTTTACTCTTTATGAAGGCTCAGTACCGTCTGGGTAGTAACCTTTGACTGACACTGAGTTTTACACATTCAGTAGCTACAACAGAACTACATTACAGGATTTATTACAAACCTCTGGCTCCCTGCACGGCAGACGGAGTCTGAAAGTCCCAGCAACCTCTCACTGGGTCTCACCGCCACCTCCCATCACAGTTTCACAAGAAGCTGCAGGCTTCAGGCATCCTTGGGGGCTTGTTCAGTCAGCAACCCCCGTCTGCCCGCTCGTGTCCCGGCAGTTTGCTGCACGCAGATTAAGTCGTGCTCAGGAGCAAGTCTCTCTGGTTGTTTAACAGACTCGTGGCATGCTGCCACAGGCAGGGCACACCATCTTCAACATATTCGGTGCCGCATGACTTCATATCTGTGTTATCTCCAAAAAAACCTGGGAATCGATCTGGATGACAAATGCTATGTATGATAAAAGCAACTTTTTTTTTTTTTTAACCTGGGAACATTTCCTTCAGCTCTCTTGAGGTACTACACTTTCATTCAAGGCAGAAAACCTGGTTCTTTATAGGTGTCTGTGCTGACCTCAGTAGTGCGGAGCACTCACCATCAAAGGCCACGCTGTTGCTGAATCAGGACACACGAAAGCTTCAAGGTATTTTCCCCTTGTGGCTAGACTGCCCAAATCTAGGGACACCGCTGCAATGTAAAAGGGTTTTATAGTCTCTGCCCACCAACGACTGTGACACTGTCAATACTGACATGCAGGAGGTCCCAGCTTGGCTATAATCTCTTAGGAAAACAGGTACATTTAGAAGCCTCACCTCATTACGTATAGTGCTGGGCTGGGACAAAGGGATATGGATGACAAGGAAGGAAATCAACGTAAGCTCTGTTTAAACTACCAGCTTATTCCCAGTCTTAATATACTCCTCAGGTCCCAGACCGGACTGAACGTCTTGCAGTAGAGAAACTGGCACCATAAAAACAATAATGGCAATATCTAGCTGAGGGGATTGTCCCCAGGAGGCACGGCTCTTCAGCTGCAGGGTCAGCATGGGAAGGCAGGCAGCTCTGAGTGGGTCAGGCAAAGCAGCTCCCAAGGACTGCTGCTAATAACACTTGTCCTGTGTGCTACTTTCCATGTCGTTTATGTTCTGCACATTAGAGCTGTGCAACATTTTGGATGCAGATAGCAGTAGGGGATGACTTCTTGCCCCATCAAGAACGTGTGGCCATCTCCGGAGTAAACAGAGGAGGACAGAACTTCATCAGTGCACAGCAAAACACCGGAGGCAAAGACAAGCTATATATTTCAGACAAAATTGGGATATGCAGAAAGCAATTACTTTCATTGAAATGCACGCAGGCAAAGGCTAACATCCTGCTCTTCCCAAATGTCCCTTAACATCTGAAGAGAGCAAATGCCCTGGACCTGCAGTTTAGAAGGGCAACTCCTTCAATACAAACTGAAGGGGAATGGGTATGTTAAACACTACCGAGAGAAGCGTCACCTAATGAATCCTTCCTCTGCTTTAGGAAGAGGCATTACGTGACTGAGGAAGAGCTGCCCTCTGTGTGTTCACCTGGTCCAGCCTTGTTTGGCCAGCAAGACACTAGGAGCCATCGGCACAAAGTGAGATATGGGTGCTGCGCTAGCACACACACACACCCACCAGCAACAAAGGTCACCGAAAAATCCTTCTCAGGTGGGTTCGGCTTTCATTTGCAGGTGCAGCCCTCATCATGTGTGGATTTCCTATACACAGATGGTAGGAAGCACCAAGGCTTCCAAGCACCAACAGCTCAGCCAACTGTGGATGGAGAATGGCAACTTTTAAATTCCATCTGCTCCTTTTTTGTCACCTTCTGTACTCAGAAACACATTCATCAGAAGCATAGGCATGCTGGGACAGTGACAAATTTTACCATCTCTGGCATGTCACTTCAAAAAGATTGGATTATTTTAATATTAATTCATTACCCAATTTAATTCCAATTAATTACATTTTTACAAGGCCCTGACATGGCAGTGATGCTGGAGACAGTCTCTGCTGAACACCAGATGTTGCATCATTTTTAGGGTGAAACACCTGCCTTACAGTGAGATTCCACAGTCCTTCATCAAGAATTCCCTTTTCCTCCTTTTCCCTAACAAGAGAAAAAGGACACTGAAATCACTGAGATGGATGAGCAGCTTGCCTTTTTGGTGGGATTATGTTCAGGAGAATAGTTCACTTCCAAAATTCTCCACAGATGGTTGAAATCGGAGTTGATTTCCCCATCCTTTTTCCTGGTGGGGTGCCAGTCTGTCTCTCAACAGAAAGAATATTAAAAGAATTTTCCTCTTTCTCACAGGGAGAGGCTGTGTGGAAGAAGGGAATGCTCCACTGTACCTACAGAACAGCACTAAATCATGAGAGCTCACGGAAAATTCGCATCACTGCATTCTTTAGTCAGGACCCAGCTTTCACAGGTCATCCCATTGCTACCATCAAACATACCACTTTTAAGACAAAAACGTAAATGGAAATAATCAGCATTCTCATTTCTACCTGTGCTTTGCTACAGCACCCAAGACATTACATCCGTCAGCTCCCCATTAGCTGCCACCTACCCGTTTGCTTGCAATCATCTCTAGCAGCGCCAGAAAAGTAAAATCAAGAGGTCCACCAGAACCAGAGAAGACAAAAAAGGAAGATCTAAACAGAAGTGGGCTGGAGAGAAATAGGAAAAAACAAGAAAAGCTATGGAGCTGGAAGAAAAAAAAAAGCAGAAGACACAGCCTGAAATACAAGGAGGTGTGAGGGGGGGAAAGGTGTGAGGAGTATGGGAAAGAGAAATGCAGAACTGGAACAGATGCCAAGTCTGGACAGTGATGCCACCTTTCCAAAGCTGTGACAATCTGCAGCCCCGTCTCAGAGAAAGGAGGACTCGGAGCATCTCCCCAGACGGCAGCCTGACCTTGGTGCACTCTCCTCTTACACAACCCAGACCTGGGCAGCCACCGGGAGAGAAACAAAACACCCATAAAGTTCCAGCCCGTTCCCGTAATGCGGCTGTTGCAGATCTGCCCCATTAATACCGCACAACCCCGTGCGCAAATTTATACTTTGGAAAAAGGACGGCACGCTGTTATAGCTCACATTGTTCAAACCTCTCCTTTGCAGGAGCGCTGGTGCCCATTTTAATAGAGACTATTACGGCATAAAGGAGAGGAAAAGACCACTGAACTACGGGGCGAGTTGCCAGCCTGTGCTGCAGCCTCCAGCGGTTATGCTCAAAGAGATTTAAAGTCCAGCATAACCTTGATTTTTAATAGAGTCACATTTAATGAGCTTTAACGTCCACAGTAATAATTTTCTTATTACCTATCCAAGAGTCGGAACCACGATCAGAAAAAACGTGCTGCACTCCAGTCCAACGCACGAATTTAATAACGGCCAATACATTATTCTCAAAAGCATCAACATCATTGTCCTTAATGCCTTTTTTTTAGTTGGTATAATTACAATTCTCTGAACTTTAAGTGTGATTGTTGCAGATCACATAAGCTTGCTGAACACAGCAAACCTGCCTGGCTAGAGGCCACCCAAATCTGCCCCCGCTGCCAAGAAGCCATTCAGGGTGTGCGGCAAAATGGGACGATAAAAATCTTACACTTACCTCTATCTGTCAAAAGGCAAAATGCAATCTTACACATGACCTTTGTTGTCTTCCCAGCTTTTATCCACACTTTTCCTACTCTGTCTTCGGTCTCCCTTCATCCCATCCAACTCTGACACAAGGGACCTCCCACCTCAACAGCTCAGAGTGCTGAGTTTGCCTGTTGTGTGTGTCATGAGTGAGATGGATAAACAGACATATGGGTACTGCAGCTGACAGAAAGGGGTGCAAGAAAAATTCCAATTCTTGTCATTTTGGTACAGAAACAGTTCCACAAACCTCCATGAAACCTGCTCCCTTATTACACACAATAAACCTCCCTCCCCGAGGCAGCCAACTGCGCAGTGACAAACAGAGCAGAGGGAGTTTCTGCCACATGCTCCCCATTTCACACCTTGAAAACACACTAAAAGGCGAGGCATATGGCAGCCGTTCCTGTGGGCAGAGCTGTTGAGATCCTAAGAAAAGAGCAAAAGCTGGATCTTCCACTTCTCAACCAGAGAGAGACAGGGTAAGTCTTCTGGCCACGCAAATCCACGTTGTTAAACCACTCCTGGAACAGCTGCTGCATCACCACGGATGCTGCGCGAGCCAAGCAGGACGGACTCAATGCAAAACCGGACGCAGCTCGCGCGGAACACTTGATGAGCTGTCCCCAAACCCGCCGGGAGCTCTGCCCTGCACCAGCAGAGAGGCCAAACCTGGCACTCATCTGGCAATTGAAAGCCGGCTTAGATACGCTGCTAACCCGGCAGTCAGGGCCGTGACATCCTCAGCATCTCTTGCGCATCCTAATACACAGAGTCTTTATCATCAAACCATGTTGCTGAATGCTCCCACAGCAGAAAGGAGGGTTTAGGAGCATTTATGGCAACGTTCCTCGTGCATGACAGTGATGCAGGCAAGGACAGAAAATACAAGAAAAAAATAAAGATCTTTCCACATAACCTGGCTTACTATACACATGCCTTGGTCTAAGAGTCATCCACAGTGCTCCTCCATCCTTCACTTACAGCCCTTTTTCACATTTTGTTTACATGAACCACTTCCATGTGCACTTATAGGCACTCTGAGCATGCAAAGGGCCCTCCTGTGACTGTGATAAATGACACTGAAGTACTTCCCACCCTGCTAGGCTCTGCAACTGATGCTCTCTCGCAATTGAGTGGTGACCAGAAGTCAGAATGATGTAGCACTGGACTGGGGTAAAAGGAAAAAAAAAAGCATCACATACATGAGAGGCTGGAAACACCCTGAAATGCAGTGAGCTGTTTGTTTTCCCGTCAGAATCAAAGGCAGAAGAGAAAATAGCTTTAAAAATGCATCTCATATAAGCTAAAGACAAACCTGGTAACATCTCAGCACAGAAGTGCCTCACAAACAGCTAAAAGCAACTGCGTGAAAGGCAGCAGAATAATAATTATGAAAAGCAAATCACAGGAGGCATACTTGAGAAATGCATTCCTCCAGAAGAAACGGTCTAATTACCGTAGATGATACCCCAGAGGTTCATTCAGCAGCAGCACGGACACAGAGTTGACCTCACCTCTGCATCCTCTCTGCCCTTGACCAGCACTCTCCTCCCCGGGCTCAAGGGGCTCTGTCAGCCGCGCAGACCTGCAGCGTTAGATGTGCCGGGCTACTTGGGGGCACAACAACAGACAAGGGCGTTGGGCAGCAGCATCTACTGTAATTTAAAAGTCAGTGCATTTCAAATTCAAATTGCAACGCAACAACTATCCTCAAGAACTGCTCAAGTCTCACCAGGGTCTTAGACTGAAAGCTCCTACGGGCAAAGGTACTCTTCCTTAAACGTTCTGGATGCGTTTAACGCTTACGCATTTGTTAAAGCATCCACTAACAACAGTGACAAACTGTCATGGTACCTCCAACACCCAGTCAGCTCCTCACTTCATAAACCACCCCATCTACACTTCTCACCGTCACATTTTTAAGGCTATATAGAACCACAACCCACCAGGAGATGCCGGAACAAACACGTTCTGAGTAGTAATAAAGCACCATTTTTTGAGCAAGGGGAAAACAAGCAAGCTACTTTCAGAGAATTTTGGTGTCATAACGGCAAGGAATATTTTCTTCTGTGTATTTTCGGTAAACCAGGGCTCTGTCATTTTGTGGGTCTCAAGTCTGCAGTACACATGGCCTTCAAGGAAAGCTCTGCCCTCTTAGCCTCATTCAAGGGAGGATTCTGACCTCCTGCCACTGACCATGTACGTGCTTGCTGGAACACAACAGGTTAGCTCCACATGGGCCTTCAGCTCTCTTTCATTCTGCCCTTCTCTAACAAAAATGTTTTGAGGGCGAGACACATGCAAGAGAGCTACAGCAGTAAGATCTCTCGGGCTCTGCAGCATGCCTCGACTCTACTCGGTCCCCTCGCAGCGCTGCAGGTGATGGGTCACGTTTTATTGATATCCTTACCTTGATTTACAAAGTCTGAAAGCATGTCTGGAGGTGTTGACTTTGAGGTTATGGTACTAAAAAGTCTCGTTCAGGCACGTGAGGAGAAGACAGACTGTACTGGAGAAGAGCCACAGATTCTGTGAAATGTATTTAGCTTGGTGAAAGATGTACTCTATTTTCACGGAGTATTGAATGTAGCTGTGATTAATGGGGCACATACACACTGATAAACAATATTAATTTGTTTTAAGCCAGGTCTGAAAAGATTTCAACCACTTGCTTCCCTGCAGCTATGAAAGTTATTTCCTGCTGTCTATACTACCTCAAGGGCTAAACCAGCCCTGAAAGGAAGGAAATATTTCCTTTTGCTCCATCAATAGCACCAGTCTGGGAAGGCTGTTGTATTAGCACTTCATTTATCATGAGCAAATGACATGGATTATTATTATTTATCCTTACCACCTACCCTCTGTACCAAACTGCCACAGGATTGCCACCACACATTCACTCTCTCCTGCATCAACCCAGCTTTTTTCATTTTCCTTATAACCGTTCCATCAAGCACGCTGTCTGCAATGTCTCCATCTGCTTCTGCAGCCAATTCCTCTGGCAGCAAGAATAAGTAAATGCATCTTCTCAATCAGAAGCCAGCAGCCTACCTGCAACTTCTTGTGGTGACTGAAAACTCCCAACTCCTTCCAGATTCCCAGGGATGGAGCCGCCTCCTTCGAGCACCCTCACCAGCTCCCTCAGCCTTTCACACTCCTCCTGGAGCTGCTGCTGCTCCTCCTTGCGCTGCTGCTTGGCCAAGCTCGCCGGGTTCATGCTGAAATGAAGAACTTTGGTTCTGCTGGGGTCATAGTCGCCCTGCGTGGCAGAAACAACAGAAGCAGATTAAGTAACTGATCCAATGTCCAAGTCCACCTAAGCTGTACCACCCTTTATGTGAAGAAAAAAAAATGTCATTTATGCAGTGATAATGTTTTGTTCCAGCAGATGAAGTCAGCCAAACAAACACAGCATTGCTTCTCCTCTCTTGCTATTCTCTCTTTGGGAAAAAAAAAAAAAAAAAAAAGAAAGAAAAAGAAAAACAAAGCATAAAAAACCTCACTCAACAGAGCTTGTTCCCTGGCTGACACCTCCACAGTTAAATTTAACTCCAGAAATGAAGTTTTATAGCTGTATTTTAAATTTCTTGATAGCAGGAGATTATAATGAACACACAGCTACACCCTTAAACTACAGCAGGACACCCAGTACCAGCCTAATTTATTACTCATACGAGCCAGTAATGTCCGTATGACTTCAATGGTGGAGTCATTAGCAAGTTGTACCAGCTCATCCCAAGAAAATGAACACGTATTTAGTTTTATACTTTTTTCTTAGAAGTGAGTTGTATTTATAGCAGTGTAAATATTCAGTCAAGCCCTAAGATAGCAAATTAATATTCTTCCAAAGTGAGAGGAAAACACTGATGTTACATTTGTGATTTCAGAGAGACAATTTTCATATAAACTACAGGAAGCCTCACGATCGTAAACGTAGTAAAGCATGTGCTAATGCTGGCTTCCACGGCACTCTGTCCAGCTGAAACCCTATAGCAGTGCCGCCATAAAAAGGCATTTTATATGGTAATATTTTTCCTTCAATTAAATCTCAGGACCTAAAGTGATTTTGTAAACATTAATTAACCCTCAAGAGCAGCATGAGGTAGGTATTATCCCAATTTTATCATTTCATTTCCATTAAAGACGTGCTAGAACTTTATGTGGGTTTTTCTCATGCAAACCAGAGCAGAGATGGAGCAACTTCATCCTCAATTGCTGGTCATTGCTGGTAAGAGACCTCAGAAGATCCCATTCCCAAACATTTTTTACTGAAAATACTCCATCCACATACTGTAAAGCACCTCTGCCCACAGCAGGGAGTGAGCTGCCGAAACTCTCCGCCCCAGAGCCTGGCAGCAGATGCAGCACTGGTTCAAAAATGGGTTTGACAAATTCATGGACAACAGCTCTGTAACTGGACCCAGCCAGGAGAGCACAGGGGCTCATCCTCCAGCATCTCTGGCTGCTGGGAGAGTGCTGGGGAGCGTGGCCAAGTTTGTGGGCTCTCCCAAAAGAGCATCTTTCACCAGTGCAGTCAGAGATCCTCTTCTGGGCTGGATGGACTACAGTAAGGGCCAGCTGCGCACTTTTTGTGCTCGCTTTTTATGCTTGCTACATCTCACAGCTGTTCCAGTGCTCTCTTGCAGGAACCATACCAAAATTCTCCCTTAAAACCTGACTTTCTAGATGTTAGCCGGGCAGAAGGAGTTGGAAGAGGTGTGCTCACCTGCAGAGACGCAGGTGCCCATGAGCAGCGACGGGGTCTGGGTCCAGCGACACAGCCAGCGACGCACAGGGGCTGCGGTGCTCAGGGGCGACTCCCCTTTCGCCAGCTGGGTCCTAGGGCCATGCCAGGCAGATGGGCCCCAGCGCAGGGGAAAGGCAGCCAAAGCCAAGGCTGGCAGGATGCTGGCAGTTATGTAGGCAAAGGGGAAGTGCAATTTAGAGCTGGGAGAAGACGTGAAGCCGAAAAGTGCTTCCAAAGAGCATGGGGTCCACATGCTGGTGAATACGAGGTTAATACCTTCTTGCATCTACCCACAAAATTATAAGTTAAAACTCCACAACTGGAGACCTTGCATTCCAGCATGACTGGCATGGAAACCATCAACACACCTGGAAACCACCAGCAGCTCTCGCTGCTGTGTTTCCCAGAGAATAAAACCAAGGAGGTATGGTTGTTCCTCATAAGCCCTCTAAGAAACCAATATGGTGCTCCTTGTAAGAAATCAGTTTAAGCACATGCGTCCATCTGAGCAGAAGAGAGTCACTATTTCACAGTGAAAGTACAAGTTAAAAACAAAGGGAGATCACATCTGTACCTGTGTGTCCCAGACTAGGAGGTGGTGGGAGGAACTCCCTAACACAGGAGGATGTGGGAATCCCCAAAGGGCTGCCCTGGTCCAAGGATCTCACTCCAGAGAAGCAGGGAAACTTAAGGCATGGAAACCTTGGGTACCCTTCCTAGCTGTTGCATTTCTCACAGTTGGAGTACATGGTCCTCCAGTCCTCGGCTACGTACTGGGCAGGTGATGCACGTTCTCAAACTTCCCAAGTGTCACGGTGCTCAGGAGACCTACAGGAACACCTAGGAGCGCAGCACGGTCCTGTAGCCCCACCACAATGGGCTTTGTGATCCCATTTCCACAGAGAGGGTGAGACAACTGCCTAGACCTGACAGGCCATTAGGACCAAAAGAAGAAATAGTCCCGCTGATAGCTTTTGCCAGGAGAAACTTAGCAGAGAACTGAAGGACCAGGACTCCATGCAGCAACTCGGAAACCCTGAACAGAGGGAGCACGAAGACAGCTGTAACATCACCTTATTAGATAGATTCTCCCCAGGAACACCCTGGCATTTACAAACCTGTTTCTGCACCCGGCTATCTCACTCCTCATGCTATTTGCATTTCAGGATTCTTGCAGAGAGGTCAGGGCACTCCCCACTCTCCTGTTTGCCTTTCAAGGCAAGAGAACCAACCCCAAAGTTTGCAATGGAGTTTACACCGGCTGGCAAAAGGCTGCTTTTAAGATCAGAGCTGCGGAGCTGGCTTCTCCCTGCGCAGCCCGGTACCAGGGTATTTCTGACAAGCCGTGAAGGGTGGCTCTGGGCCCGTCTCCCTCGGCGGCTGCAGCACCAAGGTCAGGCAGAAATCGTGCCTCCTCATCCCAGCTGCTGCCACCACGTTGGCTCCAGCGCGCAGCGCAGAGATCGCCTGCGCTTTCATCCTGCACCATCGCTGCAGATGCTCACGCAAAGGCAGGAGACAGCAGAAGGATCTCAGTGAGGAGGAAAGCTGTGCAAACTCCTGCCAGGACCACTTTAACCCCTGCTGCACTACTCCGTTTATTTTGCAGGTTATTTACTCTTCAAAAACATCTCTCTGGCCTTTCTATAAAGCCCTGCCATGAAGCTGCAGTGCTTTGGGTCCTATAGCTCTTTCAGCTCATTTATCCTCTCCTTTTATAACATGCCCCCTTGAAAAATCATGCTCTAAAACTCAGCACTAGGACTAGCCACTCAGCCTTAATTTTGGGGCTCACCAGCGCTCCTGAGCACGTCAGTCTGAAGCTACGCTGAAACAAGTAAATCTCTTAAAAACTTACTGTAATACGAAGGCTGTGGCAGAATCCATCTCATTTAACATTTCTGGGAGATCACTAACATAGTTGCTATGCCGCTCACATTTTTGGGCTCGGGGCAGTAGCTTTCTCTTTATTCTACACAGCACACATCAAAACAGCACATTTCTCCCTACAGCTAAAATATTAGTGCTGCTGGTTTATATCACAGTAACGCCTAAAGAGTGAGACAGGGATCCCAGTGTGCTAGGTCCTGTACAAACCCCACAAAAAATTACAACCTGGAGCCCCCAAAACAGGCAGCAAAGCCTGAAGACGCAGTATGTGAGGGGTGCAGAGGTACGGACAGATGCCGTCTCCAGTTTGAGGCTCCTTAGCAGCACCATGGCAGAAATGAAAAGAAAACACCTCTTCAGAGACGACCCTCCTCGCCATCAAACTGCACAGTTGCACCAAGCTGAGCGTTACTAAAGTCTCCAGGAAATTCACTGAAATCCTACGGATTTTCAAACAAATACAGAAAGCTTTCCATGGAAACGGAGCAGACCAGAGCAAATTTCTGATGCAAGGGATCAGTTGCATGTGTATGTAACAGCAAACAGCCGAAACAGTATCACAACTTCAACCATTTGGAGTGTTTTTTCCAAATTTCTGAAGGTCGAGAGCGACTAAGGTTGGTTCTAGGAAGAGTCACGGCTGGAAACTGCTAAATACGACAGACAGCAAAGCAGTGTTGAAATCTCACTAGCGTTTCAAGGAAATGAAACCCTAATGCTGGTAAGAAACCAATGACTGAAGAAAGCAAACAACCTCTGCCTGGAATTCCTTTAGCTCTGGAAAATGTAAATTATTGGTTTTCTCTGTCAACTGCTCCTCCCCCCACAATAAATAAGTCTCACCGATCACAATTTTGTCCTTTCAGCTCTGCAAGAGAAGCCTGGAAAACGGCGTTTCGGATTGGGAGAGAAGACCTAAACCAGCTTTACCAATTCAGAAAACAGTTTCTAACCTAGAGCCACTCATGAGGAAGACAAAACAGTGGCATTTGAAAGGCGTGGTACAGAAGAGACAATCACGCTCCTTGAATAGGAGCTGGGACTCCAGAACAACTGTCCCGGAGCAGCTCCAGATGCTGCTTCTGTGCTGAACCAACACATGCAAGGAGGTATTGCTTAACAGCGTCAAAAAGCATCTTGCAACAAACAGTAACGTATCCCTAGTTTCTCCAGGAAGCATGAAAAGTGTGCTTCAGGTTTGGAAACTTAGCCTAAATGTGAGAATCGACCAAATCCACTTAAGCTCGTGGTGCCTTTATATAGAAACACGAGACATTTGGGGGATGCAATCACTATATGACCTACACACAGTCCCTTTGTTGGAAAGCCACCCTGTCCCTGGCTCACGCAGTAGATAATCTGGTAGATCATTCTGCTCATCAGCACATCACGGCCAGTGTTTCAGGGAGCAAAGATGATACATTACCGCTAGTTTCTCAGCAGCACCTCCTCTTTACCCCTATTTTCCCTAATATTTTAAAAATTGGAAACTGTAGAGATGCTGAAGAGTAAATAACTTGAACTAGAGAGAACTGCTGGCATTCATTGATTCTTCTTTCAAGGAATAACACTGAGCCAGTAATTCAGATTTGTCACAAAAATGTACACAGCACTTCAATTTAGGAGGAAGTAATAAATGCTTTGATTGATTGCAACCGAGTCTGGTTGACACTTAGTAGTACAGTGAATTATTCATTCCTGGAAAGCAAGATGCTAACTAGCTGATTTGGTGCTTAAGGCAGCAAAACCATTTTTGTGCTCTCAGAAGGGCACCGGACATTTTACAGAGATGATTTGTTGACTGCACATGTTAATAATGCTCCACAATTTGTGAAATAATGTTGTTTTGGTGCGTTATCCTCAGCTGTCCACACACACGCCCCAGGGCACGCACAAGGGAAACTCTGGCAGACCACAGAGAGGAACCATCCCACCGCTTCTGTCCCGATCGCGCAGTCGTTACGCAAGACAGCCACCGCAGATGCAACACACAAATATTGTCTTAACGCAATGTGTTCTAAGCACACACTAGGACATGGCAGAACTATTTAGTAAGAGTCTGGCTAGCAATAAACTTTCTGACAACAGACTATGGAAAAGAGAATTTGCCACCGGGCCAATTTGCTGTCTAGAAGGGAGGTACAAGCTCAAGTCAGATGCTGCTGTCTTCCTTCCTACTTCCATCTTCCAGCTTGAAAAAAAAACAACACCCTGAGGAGATAATTGTGCTGATGCTACGTGTCATTTTGTTTTAAACTATACTATCAGCAAACAGTCAGTATGTTGGTCTACACGTTGAAATTACAGCTCAAAAACTTCCTCAGTAATCTCCCCGTTAGGGAAGAATCAGTCAAGTGACGAAGCAATGAATGAAGACAGGATTGCTTTAATCTCTGAAAACCAGGAACTTTTCCTTTAGAAGAGGAGTTGTTTAGAAGAACAATGAAAGCTGCCAGTGACAGCACCTTGAAAAGGCCTGAACTTATTCTGGCATCTCTCCTCCTGGTTGTTTGAAAACTGCACAGTCCCAATTCGGGGATGTCTTTCTCCAGGAACTATAAAAGCTTTTCTCTCTACTCGACTCACTTTCACAGGTAAGAATAAAGTACTTAAAACCATGTGGACTACTTTACATTTGATGAAACGTTCAGTGCTTAACAACTCCATTTAAGATCTATTCATCTACTGCAGATATTTCTAATCAGAAGGTAGAATGGCTAGCAAGGGGAATAGTCTCAACTGTTGTGAATACGTTTATCTAACATCACTAATGAAATTAAAGAAGTTCATACGTCCCAAGGAGGCAATGACTGTCAGGATACAATATCAGCAAGCACCGTCAAGGATTTTCAACTGACTTCACATCCTCATAGGCTCCTCCTGTTCAATGCACTTGAAAGCCAAGTCGTCAAAACCCACAGATGAGGCCGACGTGCACTTCAGTGCCTTATTTTTTCAGTCTTAATGTCTATCAACCTTAAAAGCTTGTGATTTCAGAGCAGCACAATGAATTCTGGCGGAGCATATGGACAGCTGAGTTTAATCGCTACTTGCTTGCAACGCAACAGATTGTGCTTGCCCCTGCTGAGAAAAGGCTGACGATTGGAAGCTCTTCAAGGAAACGACCATTTCTTCTCTGTGCAACTCTCGCCAGCCAAATACAAGCAATACACACTGCTGCTTTCTTAGCTAAGGAATTTGTTTCCGTGCTGACTTCTTAAGACAAAAATCTCCAAAGTTTCCAGACGGAGACGCATTATTCAGTACCGGGAAAATTAAACAGATACAATCTGAGTAGCTTAGTAGATTGCATCAGCTTTAAGGAAATAATAAGCCAGTAGTGTATCTGAAATAGAGACTGCATCTATCTGTAGAAGACAGATGGGAAAGTTTCTTAAATATAGGTATAACATATAAAGCATTAACTGGAGGGTTGGTGAAAGGGGAGTGTTTGAAAAGCATCCAACTGGCCAGGGAATGCTCTTGCTTCCATTTGCTACCTCTTGTAGGCAAAAACTAGCTTACATTGCGAACACTAACACACGGTGGATAATTGGGTATATGCACGTGGTTAATGTTTGAAATGGAACTTTTGAACTCTTGAGCAGAAGATGCTACCTGCTCACTGCAAGCACAGCCTTGTTTTAAATTTTGGACTAAACCGAAAGTGGCACATCCTGAATCTTCCAAAGATAGAGAGACATGAGACTGCTTAGGAGGCTGATCAGAAGCTGATCAATGATCCAGACTATTTTGATAGGGAAAACCAGAGGCCTGGGGTTCCAGAAAGAAAGGTGGTGCTAAAAAGAGGGATTCACAAAAACAGAAGCGGTCTCAGAAAGAAGAGGGCCTGCAAAGAAGAAGGTGAAGATCCTGGCTGGAGGAAAGATGCTTAGAAGTGGAGGAAGACCCCAGAGATCAGAGAGATGCATAGGGATGAAGGCCAGGGGATGCCCAGGGGCTCTGGCCACTAAGGACTGTGACTGGTGACTGCGAGCGGACAGGACTTTCTGCCCAACCTGCCCACATCAGCAGTGATCTCCCCACGGGGAAAGGACGTCGAGCCCAAGAGAAGGTAGCACCGAAGTGGAGGACTGAACAAAAAGTCTGTGAAAAAACAAAGTGGGGTAAAATGTCTCATTTCATTGGTTCTAAAATAAACCCCAGTGTCCAGATGTACCAGGAGCTGCTCTTCACTCTGTCTCACCCATGACTGTCTCCTGGCTTCATTTTGTGACAAAAACATTACCCAAGGCCTCTGGCCAATCTCTCGCTGTGTCAGGCTCCAGCTACTGAATTCTTACAAAATCCAGCTTTCTGATGCCTGCACTGCTAGAAGGGCTGATGCTGCTTTTGGGGACCTGCAAGCTTAATTCTTGGGATTCAGTGCCTTTTCCTGACTGCGGAGCCTTTACACAGTTCAGGCTTCAGGTTTCTGGAATTACTGTTTTGCTTTTCTCAAAACATGTGGTATTTGTGAGTAAACACAGCCCCCCACACACACCGGCCTTGCACACAGCTAATAAATACCCTGTTGCTCTTACTGAATTATGAGAGCAGAGAAGTCACAAATCATTACAAGTCATCTTTGAATGTATTTATCTTCAGTTTATAGTTAATGTTATAGTACTTACATGAAGAATTGTCTGGTGTTAGTGCTGCATCAATACCCCCTGGAAATTTTACTCAAAGATGGAGAACAAAAAAAACAGTGGGAAGGCAAAATTGGAATTTATCACCTGGAATGTGTATGCAAAGTCCCAGCTACAGCTCTTGGTGCAGTAGCTTATTAACTAGAGTCAGCCTGGCTATACAGGTGAGCAGCTTCTCCTCCTCTACCTTTATTTTATTTTTACTTTAACAGTTGTGTTTTGTTTTGTTTTTTAAATAACTTTGGTTACTCAGCTCTCTCCTACACAAAGAAATATGAAGCATTTCTGCACTCAGTACAAGGCAGTCTCAGAAAGCTTAATCCTACCTCAGGAAATGCCATTTTAATGGAAATTCTGTTTCTTCATTTTGTTATTTCTGCTTCTTTGCTCAGGCTTGCTAAAGTGATTAGAGTAAAACCCAAAGTAAACCGCATCCCAGAGAATTCCCCCCGTACCCAGCGCACAAAGCGCAGCATGCTGACCAGCCCCAGCTCTGTCACAGAAGATAACTGCACCAAGGGATCTTTAGGGCTCTTGGAACAAGAGCTGTGTTAACAAAAATGGACTGCAAAGATGAGACAAAGGAAGCTATCAAATAAGCAACAACCACCACCTGCTCCTCATAGCTTTGCCAGAACATGCACACATGAAATAAGAAACAGTCGGGGAAAAAAATAAAACCAACAGGTGTTGGATGTTGGGCAAAGGCTCACTTTGTTCCCATCAGATCTTGTGCTGCATTCCCTGCCTTCTTTCCCACATTTCTCTCCCTATCATCTTCGTGTGTACATCTGCAGCATGCACAACCCTGAAACCTGGCAGCAGAAATTCACTTGGGCAACCTTTTAATCCTTCTCTTAGCCAGTTCTTAGTCCAACTCCTGCTGTTTCTTCCCCAAAACAGTAAGATCTTTCTCCTTGTCCCAGTGTTGTGACCTCTTGTCCATACACGTTGATTCAGGTAACTCTTCTTCTACAGCCTCCTGAACACCCAATGTTACAGAACAGTGAACGTGAAGATAATCTGTGTTAGCACGAGTTATGTCTCTCCATCCCCAGTAACTCCTCTATAATTCCCACCAGCACAACAGATTTCAGCTCATAGAACAGTTTGGGTTGGAAAGGACCTTTAAAGGCCATCCAGTCCAACCCCCCTGCAAGGAGCAGGGACATCTTCAACTAGATCAGGTTGCTCAGAGCAACCTGGCCTTGAATATTTCCAGGGATGGGGCATCCACAGCTTCCCTGGGCAACCTGTGCCAGTGTTCCACCACCCTCACTGAAAAGATGTCTTCCTTATATCTAGTCTAAATCTCCTTACCCTCACATGCAATGACATGGGTAATCCCACATTACCCTCCCCGCTCCAGCAGTAATGCCACCTCCACCACCTGGACCAGCTGCTCCTCCCACAAAGACTTCTACAGGGCTTTTTCCTTCCCTTCCTGAGCTGATCTGCCACATTACACATACTCATTGATATTCCTCCCTATGGCCCTCTTTTACCGCAGCATCTACAGCAAATTAGCAATGAGAGAGTCGGTTGGAGTTAGGACGTATCACAGACAAAAAACCTCTGATCACCCTAATCACACTGCTCTAACACCGCACCATATCTTTTGGTACGACACATAATACATTTTGGGCACTGCTGCAATACGACTAATAAAATAAAAATGTCTCACCAGTGGTGCTGAAGCCCTTCAGGTACCGTTTTAAAAAGGAGATCTTTTTCTCTGTACTCACTTTCAAATGCATTATCCCCTGGAGGATGCAAGACTATAATTTGCATTGAGTGAGGCATTCAGATGAGGTCTGGGATGCAAACAAACGTGACAAGAAGGTTAAGAGTCAGGACAGCAAGACATGGAATGGCATGGAACTGAGAATCTAGAAGAAAAAACGCATTCAAATGTTCACTGTCTTTTTCAATTGCTGCTCTTCCTTTTTCTGAAATGGAAGAAAATCACAGTCTGCTCTAGGACAGTTTGTTACCACCCAGAGATTTGAATTCCAGGGTTTCTACACTAGGTTTTTCACGTCAAGGATTCCTGACTTTCCAGAGAACAATGTCCACAAAAAGTTGCTATTATTTACTCTCTGGTAGTGTGCAGAGGAGACCTGTGATGGTTCAAAAACCTCTGATAAAGACACTGGGAAAAAAAAACACAAAAAACCCCCACATAGGTTCTGAGAACAGCCCCAAAGAGCTTATAGTTCAAGTTATAAAAATTCTTTTTCAGAGATAAGAAATAACTTCATGGTGAGAAATGCTGGTTCTCATAGATCTGAATTTCAAAAAACATTTTATCAACTTCCCCATACAAATGAGTCACCTTTGGTTAACAATACTGTTCAGAAGTGCCAGACCACATCTAGCTTTTCAGGAGAAGCAGACATAATTTAAAAAAATAAACTACTACTTTGCTGCTCTGTTTTCTCACTTTGCATGCAACGTGCACATACAGGTGCTGTACAAATAGACTGGAAAGAAGATACTTGAAGTGAATTTTTTGTAGTATTTACTCCAATCCAGGTATTCAACCACTCAAAGCTTTCCCTCCCAACAATGCTCTACAAATCTTGCTTCAATGTTTCTGTAATTCAGTGATTCCTTGTAAAGCTCTCCTTCGGAATGAATTCCGGTGGGATTTCAAGGGGAGATCCAGAGGGAGGAAAGCAGCACAAACCAGCTCTGCGAGCCTGGGACCCTCGCTATGCCAACAGGAGGGGAAGAATCAGAGTGAAGCGCGCTATCAAAGGTCCATCTTTCAGGACTTTAGAAACGAAAGCAAAACTGCAACGTAATAAGATTTTCCAGTTAATATATCTAATTAGCAAAGAGCAAAACCTCTAGGGGTATTTTTTTTTAGATAATATCTTCTATAAAAAGAAAACATGAATAATTAAAAATTATGTAAAAAGCCACTGCCTTCATGATCTGATGGCAGGATGCATCAAAGTTCAGCTGAGCATACACAAGCCTGACAAGTAAGTGACAAGAAGAACTGTCATTCATGTCACTTATCTGTACAGCATAGGCTGGTGGCTGAGGTCAACCACAACAGCATTCACGGCAATGCTGGAACACCCTAAAGGCTTCAAGTATGCCAGGACGTTTCAATCCTGTAATTTAATGCATCTAAAAGTATTATTATAATATGTCCTTGCATGTGTAACTCCGACCTGGCAGGGTACAATGCAAACCCTCAATAGTTCTGCCGTTCAGTGAACGAACGCGCATCCTCGGCCTGCGCACCCTCGGCTTTGGCCACGCTACGGAGCTAACCCGCCATCATTGACAGGTTCCTGGCCTCCAGCTGGAAGCAGTTCCACTCAAAAGGCAAGCTGAGTTCCCTTTCACATCATACAGAAACCTTGACAGACACAAATGGTTTGGAGGACTCATTTCTGCCAGTCTCCTGGAGCAGCTGGGCAGTGTCTGAGTGGGTTTTATAGCAAGGTTAAACAGGTTTAACCAGGTTAAACAAGCTCCACTGCAGCCTCTCACTGCGAGAGGCTACTGCCTCCCACATTCCTGCTTTGGCCAAGCAGAAAACAAAAATGAGGAAAACAAAACATGTCCCCAACAACACACCAAGGGGAAAAAAGAGCTAGAGAAGCATTGCCAAGTTTTATTCTTTTTGTCACAGTCACTTCTCAGCAAGGCGGTGTTTGCCTTGACACAGCTTGGCCCTGGGGAGAGCTCATCTTCCCCAACGCCACCCTCAACGTCCAACCAGCAACCAGGAGGAAATTTCTCTAGTGAGGGATAATTTAGTAGAGGGAGAAGTGAGAGAGCAAATAGGGGGGTTCCAGCAAAAATGTATATATATGTACGTGCCTTTCTTAATTATCCATGTAGCTACCTGTATTATCTACCAGAGAGAGTCCCTGCAGTTTCACTCAGGTATGTTGAATATGCAGAACCCTCTTTCGTTTGCTCTGCTCTTTCTGAAGAAAGAGACCTGAGTATCTAAAACATCCAAATATCGATTCAGAGGGAACATTCGCTTCCAGCTCCTCAGGGCAAATACGCAAATGTTTGGTTTTCCCTCCCTTTTCACCATTTGATGGGGTTACTTTCTTTGTTTAAGCAAGTTGTAGAATCCCTCTTTTCTCCTTCTCCAGGAGCATCTCCTTCCTCTTCCCCACCTGGTAATGACTTCCTTTTGGTCCCAGGTTTCCTTACCCAGCTCCTCACAGAGCTGGACTCTGTTCCCTTGGTCCCTATGCAGAAGGTCATCCCTTTGTGTCCTTTTATTCCTTGAACATTAAAAGATTCTATAGACTCGGGATTAACAAACATTAGAGAGGTCCCAGGCAGTGAGAACAGGGCTGTCACAGAGCAGCTTGCTGTGCATACAAAGAAACCCTTGACTAGAAGAGTCAGCAATGCAAGGAGAATTAAAAAGCACAGTTAAATAACCCTAAATCCTCATGCATATTTATAAACTACATCACATCAGAACTAAATCAATACCACTCACCAGCTACATATGGCCTGAGAAAGTGAGAGCTGGTAACTTGGTTTTGCTTTACCCATTGTACTGATGAGACTCAAAGTCTCCATATGGGAATAAATTCTTGGGCTGAGAAGGGGAATTTCAAGCTGTAACGGAGCAAGGTAAGACGGAGCACGGAGGAGAGGGGAAGCAGCCATCCACATGGTGTGGATGGCACAAGGGATGCACCTGAGCCTTGTCTACAGAGATAGTCTCAGTTTAAACCCTTCTACTCCCATGACAAAGAGAAAAACACTTCTGGCACAAGAGCAGGTTTTTTGATTTACGCTGTACCCACAGGTGACACAAGCTGCATCCCCCCACCATTTCATACCCACGTGCTGTGTGAGGCTGTCCACATTGGGGACTTTTATCAGCACAGCCATCTGCTTAAATATACTTTCTTGGCTTCCACTGGGGGAAAATACTTCTCGGTTGCCTGAGATTCATCCATTTTTTCTAAAATGCAATTTGAACCAAATATACGGGAAAATGCTTAGAAACGTCACACGTGCTAAACCTGCCTTACCTCAATTCATCTCCAATAACACACCTTCTTAGACTGCTACAAAGTTCAGTCAAAACCAATTTGAATCTATCTTGAAATATATTTGGTAGACACAAAACTGTCCGGACATCAGTGCACAACTTAATGGTCTGAAATACAGCCGTCCCCTGTCTCCTGTTTGATTTTATTTCACCAGTTTTACTTCACCATGCTAATGGACTTGAGAGCAACAAGCATAGAGATGCGAAGGCACAATGATTTCAAATTTTACTGTCAAGCTTTCCCAGAATTATGACTGCCAGGTCAACCTATAAACTGGTAAGACTCTACAAAACCTCACTCAAAATACAGTACTTCCTGCTGTATAAAATTCAGGCTTTGATTTTCATCGTCACTTTCCTCATTGCCATCATGAATCACAATGTTTTTATGAAAGAAAATTTTGAACGAGAAGAAATTCTGGTCTTCTAGTGTTTCTCAGTGGGAAATCAGTTCTCCAGCCTTCACAAAACAAACCTCCAAGGAGAGGACAGTTCAGCCTTACACAACAGCTAGCACAACACGCTCTTGCACTGCAGTAGCTACTTATTCCCATTACGTTTAATATGGTAACGCATGCATAACTCAAACACAGATGAGCTGCAGTTGAGAAGGTCTCTTCTCAACTTTATTTAAGCAAACCTGAAAGACAGCCTTTCCGAACTTCGCCAAGTATAGCTTTCCAGATGGCATCTTTAAGCACATAATCACACGGACTTTCAGGGGTCGGATCACATTTCCTATGGAGGAATGCATTTTTCCTTCGTCAGACTTTTGTAGCCATTACCCGGTCATTTTTCATATTTCAGTTACTGTTTTGTTTTTAATTCAGTTTCACTACCTTAAAACTACTGCTACTTCAGCTGCAGTCTTCAGCGGTACACAGGTTCTCCAAGGGAGCTGAAAGTATTTATTCCAAATTGCTTTTACAGGCAGAACCCCCAAATAATCTCTGATGCACCTGGGATGTACTGACAGAAACCAGGGAGCTTCTGCCTGCAACTGATACCAAATAGTAGACGAGCACCTCAGAATTCATCTGCTTGAACCAGCAAAACGCGGCCTCGAGAATAATGATAAAAATCTTACTTGAATAAATTTATACATTTTTATCCTGCAGCGGGTCAACAGCTAAAAAAATGATCAAGAGAGGTGATAAGGGAAAAGCACATTTGATGTTAGTGATTTCAGTAAAAAATATTTTCTGTAATCACTGTGAAAGGAGCACAAATCTCTGCCATCGTCGTGCTTAACAGAGCTCAACAATGCTTACATTTCACTTAAGAGGAAATATCCATTTCCGATATTTCAGCCCACTCAATCACTCCTCCTCTACTTTCTTCTCCACTTAAAACCTTGAATCGGATGGATTCACTTACCAAAGTTTGCAAATTACCAATCGCCCATTGGCAGTATTGATCTGCACATTTTGCATTCACTGCCGTCGGAATGAGACAGCACTGGCTGGTGAATAGACTGTGAAGACTGGAAAATGAGATTAACCAGCTAGCCTCATACAGACCAAGTTATCTGCTGCCTTGTTCACTTTTCATGAAGCTTCCAGAATGCAGCAAACTGAATCCCCTTAACTCACAAACCAGGACTCATACATAACTCCATTAGAGAGAAAGATCAGAAAAAGCAAGTAACGCAATTTCATGGAAAACAGGTCTTGTCAAATAGACTTGAAGAGATTTCAAGTCTAGTTGATTAAGATAACTGTGTTGACATAACAGAATAGGAATTCTGTGAAATATTTGCCTCTGTATCAAAATCGCATTTTAAAACGAGCATGATGCAAAATAAGACTACGGCGGTTTTTAAATGGCCCAAAGGCTGATGAACTAATAGTGACATTTCCCAGTTACTTCCAATAAGAATTGCTTCTTTCGGCAATCCCATGCAGCATACATTCTGTAAGAAAATAATAAATCTTTACTAAAATATGCAAATAGCACAACGGCAGAAATGTAGCAAACATCAAAGCCCACAAAGACAGCTTAGAAATCCGATTGTGCTGGGCCCAGCCATTCCACATGAATCCAAATACTTCGTGAGACATCCCGAAGCACAGAATACACAACACAGCAGGTACTTTCTGGAAGACAGTGTCTGCAAGGAGGGCTTTTGGCCATGGTTAATAACTGAGGGTTACCTCCAATTTAATGTTGTGGGGAGAAAAAAAAGAGGAACGGCGAGAATCTTTATCTACGTGTGAGTAGGACTAGAAAAACAGTATTGCCTCCGAAGGCAGTGGTGATCAGACCACTACAGCGATAATGCATCCAGGTGAGGTGTGCATGCGTAAGAGGGCTGTTGAAAATTAAGGGAAGTTGCAAGAAGACTTCCATGAATGATTCATGTTCCGAATAATACGTCTGACAATGAGAAATGAACAGAAATCAAACCATTGCATTTCCTATGGAGAAGGCTGAAGCAATTTGATCAGGGTCTTCGGTGGAAATCTGACACTAGGTGGTTCTTTAATTTAGCAAACAAAAGCATAACGAGAACCTAATAGCTCACGGCGCAGTCAGTGAACTGGAAATAATATATATATTTAATAGGGATGGCTAACCAGGGAAATCAATACATTGGCTATTACTTAGTATCTTTAAATCAATATTTGATATCTTATTAAAAAGAGGCTGCAGAGCAACCACAAGTCACTGGGCAAAGATTTCTCTTAAAACTGTATTTTTTCCGTTATATAGCAGATCAGACTAAATGGGTATTCTTTTTTGGCCATAAACCTCTTAATTCAACCCATTCCACTTCCTCCAATTCAAAAAAAAGTGTTATCCAATACTTTCATCCATTTTCTCTCATATCGTTAATTCCCCCTCTTATTTCTAAGCCTCCAGACAATTCTGTAACTTCAGCATTTATTCCTCTTAGACGTAACAAGAACCTAGATGTTATCACTGACAGTTTAATCTTTTTCAAGAACAGTTTTAATTTGTAGAGAAATTATATTAGAATCAATGCCTCTAAATATAAAAATACTTTCAAATCTATCTTCATTTTAATATTTCAGAGTGGCAGAGCTGCGCAAATCCTCAGGTGATGGAAAAGCAGAATGACACTTAAGATACAGCCACCGAGATTGTGCTTTTTTTTTCCCTCAAGGAAATGTCTTTTTCACAGTCGTAACAACAACCTGAACACGTGCATGCTGATCCATACAGGTGTAATCCAGTTCATTGGAAAACTACAAGGGCTATTTAGTGATTAGAGTGCAAAAAAAATCAAAGAATGGAAACAGGTTTGTCTCCTGCCATCTTTCTTTGTCACTAGGCTTTGAATCGGGGAGTTTCCATTCTGGTTTAAAGGGACTAAAGTTAATTTAAGGACTTTTACTTTTCTGGGAGACAGCGAAGATAGAAACAAAGATGTATGTGAAAGCTCAAGAAAAGAAGTCACAAAACACAAACATATCTCTATATGCATCCCTCTTGATCACGTGCGTACTCATTCTTTGTAAAACAACTGTTCATCTCCATTAAGCCAGAGCTTTAACAAACTGTTTCCTATGTTCCCATCTAACATCCTGCTGCCAGTCACCCATCCATCTTCCACTGCTGCCCACTGAAGGCAGCTCTGCCGTCTTGTTTTGAGCACCTTTGGAGATGATGAGGTACCTGAAGGATTGCAGAGTGGAATTGGAGCAGGGAAGCAAACAGCTTGAACAAGCACAGCTTACCCCTGTAATCCCAGATTGTTTCTGCCCTAGCATGCACGTGTCATGGTAACAACAACATGACTGTGGTCCTTCATGTCCATCAAGCAGAGGTTCCCCTCAACGACCTCCTTGACAGTACAAGTAATTCTAACCCACATTAAAAAAGGAGACCATAACATGGCTGCCTCTCTATAAAAAAAAAGAAAAAATCCCAAACACTCCTAATTCCTCAATACAAGCCTGCTTTCTCTGGATCAGTAATGAGCTTGTCCATGTTAAACCTGAGAATACTATTCCATTTTATGAATTCTGCCTGGATCCTTACCAACCGCAAACTCTAATTTGTTTTCTGAATGCTATCGCAACTGCAAGAACTGATCAGTGCCTTCACTTCAGCTCTGCAGCCTGTGTATTAAGTTAAACCACACACAAATGTGTCTGCCTCTCTCAAAAGCTGTTAAACGAGATAGTCTCCTATTCAAAGCGAAGCCCTACAAGGCACAGAACCTGTGCAATCAGGAGTACTGCCCTGCCAGGTGAGATGGCCAGCACATATTGGGTTACCAGGTTGGGCAGCCCATGAAGCTGCCTTGGGAGGAGCACGTGGCCCCAGGGGCTCAACTTCCGCGAAGATCAGTCGGCTGTGCCCTGCTGCTCATGTCCAGGCAAACTTAACTGTACCAGAACCCAACCATATACCAAATCCGGCGGATTTGGACAGGTATAATAGATGGTCAAAGGAAATTTGTTACTGCAAAACCATTTTCTTTCAAAACTGAATTCTGAAAATCCCGCTATGCTCTTCAAACCACACTGCATCAACTGGGGCTGCTGGGCCAAGGGCCTGAGCACCCCCTTCACAGCACAAGAGACCAAGTTTCAGGGCAATTATCCATAAATTCCACAGAAGCCACTTACTCACACACTCTCATACCCACAACAGAGCTGGGACTTTTATCATCTTGTTCCTTACTGCCCACCAGACCCAGGCACACTCAATAAACCCAGCCACATACCCAAAACTTTTGGTGTCACCAGCCCCCCTCTTGCTGCTGCTAGGCCTTCTCTCCTGCCTCTACACCTCATGAACATTTATGTGGGAGGTTTTACTTTTCCAGAAATAAGCTTACTTGACCAAATACTTATGAATAAGTGAACAAGAGAGCCTGAGCCCTGGGTTTTCTTAATTCTGACAACCTTAGTGCTGATCTGTGCTTCTGTCATGAACGCGCTTTGCTAAGGTGCTAGCTACCACAGCATAGGGAGGATCAAGACAACCAAACAACCCGTGTTTTCAGGAGACTACCGATTTGTTTCTGTGTCCCTGACACTGGGTTGGAAGTGGGAAATCACTCTTGGCGTGCGTAGGTCACTGCACTGCACTGCCGGTCCCCATCTGGGCAGCTGCTAGGCCAGGTCACTGTTATCTCTGAAACAGTCATGTGAAAACAGAGAGTGCAACAGGCACCGTCAGAGAACAAGGTACTTGGAGGCAGAAGGTGTATTAAAGCCCAGCTTTCAGTATATTACTTCCTGTAAGTGTCAAGGGCTCAGTCTCTAAGCTTTTGGCAAAGAACAACGGCTGAAAAAACACAGGGACACTGAAGAGCAACAGGGAATTGAAGCACTAAGATATATGGCTGCTAGTACTAAAATTCTGAAGACAAATGTTACTTATTTTCAAACAAGTACAATATTTTTCAATTCTCTCTCAGGAAATGGGAACACGTAGACAGGCAGTGGACCCAAGGCTGCCTAAAATCTGATCTGCAGTCTGGCTGCCGTGACACACTGCAAGAGATTTGCAACCTTCAGCCTCAGCTGGTCTCTCTCCAACGTGCACAACCCTTCGAGCAGCTGTGACAGGCATCCCAAACGTCGCAGCAGGAGGAGAGCTAGCATGAGGGAGAGCAGCTGAGAAAAGAGGAAGGAGCTAGTTCCCGTGCAAAGCACAAGCAAAGAGAGCTGAGAAGGTCCCTCAGTGGGACCATGCTGTTGCTAGACATCAGCAGAAGGATGATGCAAGAACACCAGCATGAGGTAGGGGAAGATATTCCAGGCTCGATTTAAACGCCTCCATCCACTGCAGTCACATCTACCAGAACCACCTGAAATCTCCATTTATCACCTCCTTATTTTAAAACTAATCAATACCACTGCAGGATAGCAACTTTCCGTACAAGTAGAAAACAAGATGTCCTAGAGCCCTTGGAAATTCTCCCTCTTCCATACCAGCTTGATACCAACTCTACTACTGTGTCTGCATCACGCACAGCCGCTGCTGTAACACGGCCTTAAACAATGCAGCAGCAGCAACTACTTTGCTTCCAGCAGCTCCGCAAGCCTCGAGCCGTCAGTAGAGAAAGAGCCCCCTCTGCTTGCTTCTCAACAGCTGTGAAAAGCGTGTGCACAGAGACTAAGTGTTTAATGAAAGGAAAGCACTCCTTTTCCAAAGGCGTATGGGACGTAGGAGCTGCAAGCTACGTTATAAACCTGGGAGTGTGTGTTTTGGGAGAGGAGTTTTGAAGGAGGGAACAACTATGTGAGAAATAGAAAAGGCTGCAGCCTGCAGACACACGCAGTGCTCCAGCTGTAATTGGCTTCAAGTAACTCACAGTGGCCAGATGGCTAAAAGCTAGAGAGGATGAGGGATTGAGAGCGTGCTGCACTCCACGAGCACCGGCAGCAAAGTGCTATCCAACTGCCCAAACAGAGTTTTTAAGTGTTTGGCAAGAAAAGCTGGGAAGGAAGGAAACTGAGAGCCAACCAAGAGAGGGATGGAGGGTGGCACAAGTCCAACAGTGGAAGGAAAAGATGAGAAACAATTTCTGTGCCCCCTTGACCCCACCAGCTCTTTTTTCAGATCTGCAATTCCTATGGTAGATGACAATGGTGCAAGTGTCAGAGCCCATCTGGATCTTGTCACTACCACAGCCTGTACTGATGCTACTTCCAGAAGAGATACACCCATTGGGAATTAAATAACCCAGCACAGAAAGACTTTAAAAATAATCCTGCCTTTTCCTTCATTCAGTACTCTTGCTAGTAACACACACCTTAAAAACAGCTGAGGAATCATGCACGCTTTTAAGACAAACCACAGGCCTTTTCATTAAGTTTTACCAACCTCGCATGTAAATCAGCCCGTAAAGACTGGCAGCCCCTTACACGCTATGCAATTGCTACAGCCGGCATCCATCCTGCACCTTCCACAGCGATCTGTAGCCTGTAACAGGTTCATAAACAGCTCAGAACGACGACTGCTGTACATTTCACTTAACTCCTTATCTATCTGCTTTAAACGGATTAAACGACTATGTCATTAAAATGCTTGAAGTAAGCCTTTGATCATAAACTTCTCATCATTTTACAGTTATTGAATCTGATCCCTAATGAATCCTATTCTGCCATATTTCTCTGTCTTCCGTTACCAGCCTCGTTCCCCATTAGTGCTGGCTCCTCAGTCCTAACGCGACTGCTTTGTATGCCAGACCGCCGCCTCCTCGCAGACCTCGATCCTATCTGCTGATTGCCCAACCCAGAGGAACGGATGAAGTGCAGGAATTTCATCTGAGGTAGGGTCAGAAGGAGAAAGAAAATAATCCACAAAATACAAACCACATGAAACACTCTTTACATATTCACCGCACAGCTGCGTGACTGCAATCCCTTTCCGACGGCCCTTTCTTACAGCAACCCCAGGACCCCCGCACGCCAGAGCGGAGAGGGGGAATCTGGGCACTGCGCTCTCCCCACTCTTTATGGAAATAAATTTACATAGTAAAGGAGTGAGAGGGAAAAAAACACTACTTAGGTCAGGGGATTTTCTGCCACAAAGCACCATCAGATTTTATCAGCTGTAAGGATGTGCCTGATCTCCGCGGGGGGGAAAGCCACGCCTGTCCTACCGCCAGCGCCCCAGCACAGACCGCAGACAACAGCCACCGGCCAACGTCTAAGCACAGCAAGGGGAAAGCCACTGCACATCCTGGAAAAAGTTCACAAGCCTAGTCAGAAGCAAGCAGTGAAAATGGAGGGAGACAAAACGTCAAATGACCAGGTCTATGAGCAAGTGGGGTTGCCACAGTCAAGAACAAATTTTCACCGGTCTGCAACAACTGGTAGAGATGGCGGACCACATGGGTTTCACTGAGGTAATTCTGCACTCAAAGTTCTGCTCCAAACTCAATCAGGTTCCAAAGCCAGTGATTAAATGTGGTGCTAAATTTGGCTCCTTGGACCAGTTTAATCTTGGCAAATACCAGGGGCCCGCACACAAGGGCTGGCACGGGGACTCTCAAGCGTTAGGATAAAGATAACAAACAGGTAAGGGCTCTTGATGCATTGGACATTTATAAAGGCTTTTTTAGAAGAGAACGTCAGTATTGGGTCTCCTGAATCCTTGTGTTTTTTCCTTGAGAAGACAACCATTTTCCGAAACACTTGAGAGATTTCTTTTTTTTTAGAGAAGTCCATTTTCATCGCACACAATAGGAAGAGTACACTTTAGGAGTTCATGTCTCGCTATCATCCAAAACAACGTAGAAGGACTCCATGGTGAGAGTAGCTCTTATCCTTCAGTAACCAGTAGATAGAACAGGGAAAACAAGAAGGTCCTTCTAGCAGCCACAGGAGAGGAAAAGTACCGTGCTACGTTACATGAGAACCGAATGCCTGTTTCAGTTGTGAACTCTATTAAAGTCACACGAAAGTGTTAAACCAAATGCTGAAAAACTGCACATTTGATATGGAAAAGGCCTATTATGTCAACTTGCATAGTCCTTGCCAATGCAGCTCACTGACTAATGTTAATCATTCTGCGTTCTAATTATCTTACCATTATAGCAATTTCCCTGATGATAATCCTTCCTTTTTTCCTTTTGCTGCTGTTCAGTGTTTTTCAATGATGCAGGCTGTATGGCTTGGACCACCTCTTTGCCATCCGAGTGTTTCCAAAGAATATACCAAAGGCTGTGTGATTATCTCTCTCCATCATTCTTTTGGCTCACCAGGACATACTTCGTACTTTTAAACAAAAGGATGCGAAAGAGGAGGATGCTGTTTTGCTTCTGTCCCCTCACGTGCTACGCACCGAACCAGACAGGCTGTGGAAACCTCCCAGATGCCCCAGTGCCAACCCCTCCAGTGACACGGAGCATAGCAGCGTTGACTACGATGGGACAGCAGGAAACAGCATCCTTGCTATTGCCCAGCTGGAGTGAGACAGCTCTAGTAATTGCACTAGAGCAAGAACAGATTTATTTTATGCATCACCGCAGAGGGAGAAAGAGCCCAGATTTACCCAATGGCCTCATTCCTACCCCCAGAGCATAAATTACTTGCAGATTTCACAGCGAGTAGATAGAAGCAAAGACACAGACAAGTCCCTTGAACCAAGGAAGCGATCAGTCCTTTCTGCCTCATCACCCTCGTGTACATACAGTGACATTTTAATTAGCTTCCCCTATGTCTCACAGACATGCTGGGTCACACAGAGAAACCACCTTTCAATTCTTACCCTCACAAAACTTGCGACGGTAAAAAAACTCAAACCCAACATCCAACAAAAAAAACCCCAACCCAGTCCTCTCTTCCTTCCTATCCAAGCAATTCAATTACTTGCCAGACAGCACTAAGAATCCATTAGAGAAGAATTTATTCTGCATTTGCTGTGGAAAATCTCCTGGTGATCTTATCTTTCTCTCAGTTCAAGCTCAAAGCTCAGTTGTTTTTTTCTGCCAGTACAAGGAGTCTTCAACAGCACTGAAATCTTTTCAGATGGGGAAAGTCATCTCTTCATTTACAATTTACAAGAATAAGAGAGATTTGTGGATAAAGTGAAACAATAAGAGGAAGGGCTATGGGGCAACCTACTGGATTCTGAAGGGCTTTGAGCTAACTGCTCCAAGCAGTGAACTCAACATTATCTTGATCTGACTGCCTAAAGAAATAAATACTTCAGAAGCAGCCTTGCCCAGTAACAAGTTTTCAAGCTATCTTTGAGTAAATCGGTAGAAGGGCATCATCTCTAGCTTTCACACATATTTAAAGGACTCAGACTATCTTTTTGATCCCCTGGAAGCATGCAACAGCAGTAAAGAGCATTAAGTTGAACAGAATAGCCAAGGAGCTGAGACAGGGGAGGGATGAAAGGGTAGGCTTGGGAAGAATACACTGGTGAATTGATCCATAGGTCTGTTTTGCACCATGTCCAGTATTTTTTCTCTAGGATCTTGAGAAAACAGTTCACACAAAAATCTCCAGGTGCAGACGCAGTTCTATCTTCTAAGTGGTTAGTGTCAACAGCAGCACCATACTCAGGAGATATCAGAGACCCTGGGAAAGCAGAAAAAGCCAGAAGACATTGTACATTCAGTCCTCAAAATACTTGGAACTCGAAAGTCAGTGTCTACGTGCCATCACGGCATAGCCACTCGGCAGCACCAGGGAAACCAGCTCATGTTACACCATCACTATTCCTTCCCAGCGCCCATCTGAAGGGGATCCTAATAAACATCCACAGTGTTGCCACCTCCTTCATTTCGGCTTCTGTGAACCTCAAGGGAACAGTCTGACACCCACCACGGTTGCAGCATGTCCAGGGAAGAACCCTCAGCCCACACTTTCCATCTATTCTCCCTCCTAAGCAGTTCTCTCCTCTGCTGGGCCACCTTCACCACCCCTCTGACCACACTGTGGTCGGATTCTGTTGGAACAATTTGGGTGACGTTCCCTATTTTACACACATATAGAGCAAGTCACATTAATACAACTGCATGCATTCTAATAACTGTCTCCAAACATAGATATGTGTGTATATATATATTAAAAAAAAAATTAAATTCCCTGGTGTTGTATTTAAAGGTTTGGGCTGCTCCACCATGATAATATTAATCATAAGAGCTTACACATATCTAATTACGTTTTCCTTGCGCACTGAACAGACCAACCTATGTGTAAGCCCTGATTCCTAGGGAAATAACCTTAAGGTCAGCAACTCTGGCTGTGGTGGATCTAGAGGGAAAGCTGCTACACAGCTGAGCTGCTTTGCAGAGACTGCCCTGCCAACAGCTTTTCACATCCCCCTACTCATAAAAATGTGGAAATTTCTGTAATTACTACTGATTGCAACTGTGGTAGTATTGCACAGAGAGAATGGATGTATCCACTGTGGAGCTTACCCTTGCTGCACAGCCTTCACGTTACTGGTTTTTCAAGTTTTTCATCTTACTGGAGCCAGAAGCACAATGAAACCCCTTTTCAAAAGTAGCGTCTTTGTTCTGAAAGGTCACAATCTCAACTGAACATCTTATGTTGTGTCCAACACGCACAATGGTTTTCAGGGACTTTTTATTTCATTTTAAATGTTCTGCCAAAAATGCAAAGAACAGGCACAGCTACTGTATTATTTAAGATACATGGGGTTTAAATGTTGATGAGGGGAAGCAGCCATGTTCCTGATGGCGCCGAACCCCACACCTGGGTAAACACAGATGTAAGGGATTATTTGGGGACCCTCCCGTCTGTACCTACCACAGCCGAGCTTCACAGCCACCACCACTGCTTTGTACACACAGAACTGCCTCATGTGACACCACTCTTTTTAAAAAAAAAGATACAGAGAAGATGCTTTTCCCACAGCATTTCACTTATCCTGCCATCCTGACTGTCTATCCTGATTTAAAGAAAACAGCTCTTCCACCTAAATTAGGCATCATTTTACATCCTACTGTTACCTGTGTTTCAAATCTAGGTAGGAAAGCTGTCAAAAACAATTACACTTTTCTGACTTGTCTGGATCTATGTCCCTCTAGACTCTTATCAAACCATAGCAAACGGAAACTGAGGCAAATTTGGAAACCTAGACTGGGAAGAGACCGTATTGTGATCTGACTGTGCTGGGGGTGTGCTGGCAGAGATGCTCTGACGTCGAGGTGTTACTTCTCCCCGCTTACACCCCTGGGTCTCCCCAGGCACAGCACGAGCTCCGAGCCCTAGCAAGTCTGGACTGCAGATCGAATTGCTCAATGCCAAGCGTTTGAGTGACAGAGGCATGTCAAGTTTCCCTTCTACTATTTGATAACGTTCTTTAGGGGAAATCCATTTTCTTTATGTGATCTCTGCCTCCAGGCGCCAAACAGGTGGTAGGTCAGTCCGATCAAAGGGAAGGGTTTGGGGATATGTAAGATAACGCATCATCTCACACGTTTTAATCCCCCTGACAGAGGTCACATTAAGAAAATGTGTTTCTCTGATGCCCGCTGCTGTCTCCATCAGAGGCTCAGCTCAGAACATCTCCCCATTTTCTCACGTTGATTTTAACATCATTATGACCGCTGCCCACTCTTCACAGTGACAGGAAACAGGCAGATTTTCCTCTTCTCCTCATCACACACACACACACGAAAAAAATTGCCTAAACTCTGTCTTCATTTCTTCTCCATAATCTGGGTAACACACCCTGGTTTTCTGTCTCTTAGAGGTGGTGTTGAGTTTTCTGCGTACCAAGTAGTAGAGGAAAAATCCTGCACTGTAACCAGTGTGTCCTTACCAGAAGGATAAAACTGCTGAAGAATATTACTGAAAACTTTACCTTTACAAAGACCAGTCGCAAAAAACTAGACCACAACAGAAGAAGTGGTAAAGACAAGGGCAGCATAAAACTGTGACCTAGTACTTTGCTTTAATAAAAAATTTGAAAATAATTGGGCCATCAAACAAAGGCTGAAATGATGACAAGTAATGAAAAGCTAAAAGCCTAACGTGGAGCGAGCTGTAAGTTATGGACGTGGTATTTGTAGAAATCTGAGAAAAAGGATAAAGCTTCAGTAAACAACCCTTCCCAGGCATTATTCTCCCTATACAGGTCTAAATGACATTTTTGTTTTGTTTCTGTGACACAGCAGCGGAATTCAAAGCAGAGGAAGAATAACAGAAAATGAAGAAAGAACAATTGAAAACTAATTCGTGCCATCAAGTGACTTCAGAGAAAAAACAGAAAACTATAAAGGGACAGTCACTCTTATCGTTTCCTGAAACTTTGCTTTTTCTTTGCTGTGCGATAAATAAGATTAGAGGAGTTTAAAAGTGAAGTCTCTTTTTAAAATGGTTGTGTCTGTCTCCTCAGCTTCGGCTTTCACTGCAGTGTGATTCTGGGGAATCAGTGAAATGCTGCTCTTGCATAGGAGCCTTCTCTGTAGCTGCAACTTACTCCTACTTCATCAGCCAGCATTCTAAGTTGGTGGGTGGGGTATTTTATAAACACCACCATGTGTCTGAATGGGCAGTTGTAGCTGAAATTACCAATTTTCTTACATCCTTGCTCTTTCTACCATATAAGAACACTAACAGAGTGGTATCTGTTACCTTGCACACACCCAGAACACCTCCAGATTCAGCGGTTCAGTGACCCTCTGCCACGCAATCAAGTCTTGCACAACTTTTAAAACCTTACCATTCCCTCTGCAATACCTGTTCAGAAAAATCAAGGCTCATTTCAAGCCAGCTTTTTTGTACCACAGCAGGACCTGAAAAATTTCTTGGCGTCTGCCCCCTGCAGAATACGTGCACTCTAGTAGCAGCATCCTCAGCTGCATTTTGTGCTTGACACCAATTTTCCTACTCTAGCATGGGTGCCACCTCTTAAAAGTTTGTGTTTCACGCGTACTGGTACAGTGACCTTTTCCAATGGGACATTTCCCCTGCCCCAGCTCTCTCCCCGCTTGCTCCGAGCTCTCCGTGCCGCTGCTCAGGTACTGACACTCAGCGCACTGACCTTTCTCCGTTTCAGAGCTCTCCAGGAAACCCAGCGCTCACCCTTCCTCCCCTTCTGCCCGTCTAATGAGCTGTGTGACGCCACACAACTGCTGATATTTTCAGGGATAGTGGCAGAAGTATATTAATGAATTTATTATGGATTTTTTTTTGTGTTAAATGTATTATGCAAATGTTAATCAGTTTCTGCAGAACTTTGAGAAAGGTGCTGCATGAAATAAACAATACGGCGTGAGCTCTGGCAGTAAAATTTATAGAGCTTCAGTCGTTTAATATTCAATGTGCAAATTCATTAAAAAAAAAATTTAAAGGGCACGTTGGTAAAATTTCCCTGCACAAATGTGAATCTATGTACTCCTGGTCCCTGATGTTAACAAACATTAGCAAGTCCCTGTGTGTGCCCTTGTTTTATTCGACATCCACTTTGCACATCACATTTATCGGGGCCACTGAGACCAAGAAACAGCTTCTCCTTGAACCACCTAATGACAAATCTACAGCTCGGTGGCATGTTTATACTTCTCCTCTCTGCTCCCACGGAATGTTTCTAATTCATATTAATTCTAATAAATGCGATGTGTTCAGAATTAACACGTACAAATATTTGCATAGCCCCAGCTAATTCAGTGTCATGTAATCCTCAAGGCTTAGAGCACTGCTGGTGCTGCCCTGCCTCCGTTTTACACCGGTCCTAGGACCTTCTTCAGCACCTAATCCACACAGCACAAGATACGCGCCGTTTTCTCCCAGGTAACACGCATAATCCTTTCAGCACAACTTCCAGGCACATTACAAGGGAAGTTCTTTCCTCACCCATTCATTTGGGTAGCACTTTCGCACGTACCCTTAGCAGTTCACCGAGGACACTGGAGATACCCACACAGCAAAGCCGTTTGACCGGAGTTTAGCCTACCTAGCTCAAGCAATAATCACGTTACTGCCTGTGCCACGCCATCTCCAGCACCATTGTCACCCAGGGTATCGGATTCACCCGGTCCCTACTGCAAGCACAGCCACCTTGCTGTGCGCATATTCTCCAATGTTCTGTGCAAGCATCACATATCTCTGCTCTGGCACAAACCTGTGATGTCTGGGTTACGTGCTTACAGTCAGCGGTGGAGGCATTTAGGTCACGGGGAGGCTCCTGGAAGTGTAAAGGTAGCTGCGACTACCTGAACGTACCTTTGTAATGAGGCTAAGAATTAGGAATGCCAGTCCCTGAGTGAAATGCCTGTGCTACGCTTGAGCTATTGGGTCAATAATTAACAGAAAATTGTATAAATTTAACCAAGGTAATGTAGATGTTCGTCATATGTGTTTTTCATTGATGTTTTGAGCAAAACTGTGGAGCGACCTCCAGAGTGGTCTCTGCCAATGTACACTTGAGCAGATACATGCCTCCTTACATCAGCGAAGACTTGCTGCCTGTGAAGTTTAGAAAGTAATCTTTGCCTGTAAAAGGTGAGCTTATTGCTGGAGTCTGTGGAGAAGATCACAACTTGCTGTGTTCCCCATCCACTCCCAAATGGTCCCATGAAACTCAATGTACTGGATGAGCTGGGCAGTACGATACAATGTGAACTTCTGCAGACCTGGGTCTGTGCTTCTGCACTTTGTTCATCTTATTTTTATTGGGTCTCCTGCTGTACGCTCTTACCTCTTCTATCTCATAACCAAATCCCCCTGAAGCACACATATTTGTTCCTATGCCTTGCCAAAAGCTACGCCTTACTGAAGAAATGCCAAGTGGTTTGCCCAAATCTATTTAAAGAAGCTTTTTTCTTTTTTTTTTCCCCCAAAAAGGGGCTGAACTTGACCACCCAAGGTTTTCAATGAGGACCAGCTGTGACACAGAGGTCAGTGTGGACCACAGCATGCACAGATGAAGGAAGAAGGACAGGAAGTTTGTGAAAGATGACTCGTGAGCATTTGAGAGGTCAATTAGGGAACCTTGAAAGGTTGACAATATCCCCTTAAGTTTTATAACAGTGTAAATGATTCATTCATCATTCTTCACTGGTCACATAATGAACAGTTAGACTGTTAAATGACCTCAACTTTGCCTTGGGCTCTTAACTCCAAGCTAGTTACTGCCTGGCCGCCAAAGTCCTAACTATAAAATGAGTCATTAATGCTTAAAGAGGAGAAACTCTCCTTGTCCACAGAGGAATCCGCGCTTGGGGTACAGCTCCCAGATGTTTTGCTAGTCCCTCAATACACAGCGCTAGGATAAGAGGGAGACTAATCTAGCCACAAAGGTTGCAGAGATAAGGAGGAAAAGACACACAAGAACACTCTGGATGCCCTGGCATCTTCATCGTCCGTGGATGTTTGACTCCTGGATAACGTAACACTGCAGACCGCAGCCACCCACTCCCCCTGCAGAGCCTCCTGCTTTGGTGGGACTACCCATCACAAGCCCATATTAGCTTAGGCAGGTCAATTAAAAAGACTTCAAGTGGACAAATAGGACATCTTCAGACATCCACTCTATTTGTATCTAACTTTACCAATTATGTCAGCTACCTTTACTAAAAAAGTGACAACATTTCAGCTTGTAGAACTTGCTTATTTCTTATCTTCAAATCATTACAGTTACAACACAACTACCAGCAAATTGGACAAGTGGTTTATGGCTTAATTTGTGCACAAATAATCAATTCAAAGCCTGGAAGAAACTAAGATTTAATTTAACCAGATTAATATCTTAAAACGTAAAATGGTCAATAACAACAGCAAAGTTAGACATTTAGAAAGGAACTACTGCACAGGCATCAATGAACACCTCAAAACACATTCATAAAGTTATGTCAGCATGAAAAAATACCCCCAAACACTTTGTGGAATATGTTTTTCTCAAGCAGTTCCCTTGTGGGCACTCTAATAGAGAATTCAGTCCCCTCTACTTCGGCAGCAAAATTTAGCTCAAACACCAGCTTCTAGCTGGTGAAAATTTTCCGATGACTGTCCCCATTCTATGTAGCTTGTCAACTCTTGAGCTCTTTGCGATAACGCGCAAAAATAAATTATTTCAATATGTAAGAACAACATTGCAGTTTGATGAGCATTGCTGTCATATTACTGACTGGTAGAAAGGCTAAAGACAGCTAGTTACTACTGTGAACAGGGGCACCACACTTTACATCGATCAGTTCAGAGTTTGTGCCAAACTAGGTGTAGGGTTTCACCTAGTCCCTGACATACTCTGAGCTTTCTGTGACCCTGTCCAGGTTTTCTTGATTGCCAGCATCCATAGGTGATTCCTTTTACCCAGAAAGGAGCAAGAAAATAAGGACTGCTTCCATTTAGCCTCATAAATACACACGCACACACACAAAGGTATCAGGCTGCTAGCTTGGCTATGGGACTAGAGGTGATTTTCAAGCCCAAACACATCTCCATGTAAAAACATGTCTCCTTGCCTTTTATCCGTACAGATCCCCTTATCTGAACTCTAACTGGAGTTTCATTTTTCCCACCAACCAGCTGTGAACTAATTATGAGGACTTCTAACTAGTCCTGCTCACTCTCCAAGCATATGGATCCAATTAAGTCAAACTGCAGCTGATTTTAATCAGTCTTCCTTGAAGAAGCCCAACTTGAAGAATCTCTTCTCCTTCAGCTTGAAGAGTAGAGGAGAGCAGGAAAAGTAGGAGAGTAGTATTTGCATAAGGAACACTTCACATCTGCCCGGTTGCCTGTAAACACAAGGCTCCTAGCAGAAAGAAATGCTAATGGAACTCTCCTCACAAGTTTTTCCTCCCACTTTATCCGAAAAGCGTGGATTTGATCAGACTTCTTTTGTTCTTGGCATCCAGTCGCACTTTTCCACCAGCAGCTTGGGAAGATGGTCCAGGTCATTTCAGACAACTAAAAAAACCAAACCAAACCTTTCCCCGAAATCTCAACAGGTCTGCCCACCGTAGGCCAAGCATTAACAGCACATTTGCTTACCTGGACACCTTTTTTGCTCCATTGAAAGAAAGAAGTGTAGAGGAGTGGAGATAAAATTGTCTGGTTAAAGCTGCTCTTTTCATACATTATTTGAATCCTTCTCCTGAGCCACAGTTCAAATGTCTTTAAGATAATGCCCTGGGCGACGGGAAGGCACCCTCAGCAGGGTGTAATTTCTCTACAGTCCCAACATTTCCTGTGTTTTTTTTTAATCTGAGGTTTTTATTAGCAGTAAAGACCTGACCAGTGAGTAATATCCACACTAAAGTCTCTATACCAGTGAAGGAAAATCAATGCAGCCTGCAGCTAGGTGTCAAGAGCCAAGGGGTTTTGGAAGGAGGGGTGTGTGGAGGTGGAAAGCTCCTTCAGCCATAATTCAAGCTGTCCCCACACAAGCACAGAATACAAAGAGATGTCCCATGTTACACACACTGCTGCGGATAGCTACCAGTATCTCAGCTTCTTTATTCACTAATGCTGAGCTCAGGGAGCGTAAATCACACACCTAACACAAAAGCCCCTTTCCACGTGCTCACCTGCCCTCTGGCCAGTCCATCAGGGTCCTGTAGCTCAGAAAGTGGGCTACCGGTATGAGCACTCAAAGCAGAGATGAGCAAAAGCCACGTGCCGACACTCGGATGCAAAAAGATGGGAGAGGAGGCAAAGATTTTTGAAACTTTACTGCTTTCCACCCATCAATACAGTCAAATATTGGTGTTTTTAATTATTAAATATTAGCTCTGCCTCCCTAGATTTCATTCACCGCACACAACTTTGTGAACTCAACAGACTTCAGTCCAGGGTAAAGCAGTCAAAGCCTTAATTCTACATCCTGACTTTTCCTCATCCAAATTCACACCTTTCATATACTCCTATGCATCATTAATTTAGTAGACACAATTCCAGAAAGTCAGAGGTTTTATTTTAAAAAAGAAGAAACTGCAGATAAAGACATGCCAGAAATTGCCCTCATCCTATCTTGTTTAATGTCATCTCCGACTTCCTCTTACACCTTTATTTGATTTGATGCCACGCTTTTCCCCATGTTTGTAATTTCAGTCATCTTTCTGTTCAGGAAAATTTTCTTGTGATTTCTGTATATAAAGTTCATCTTTCTTTTTTTTCCCTTTGTGATAAAGATAAGTAATTTTAACCCAATATTCCCAGTGATTTCTTTCAGAGATGGGAATAAATAACACGTCAAACTAGCAACATTTCAGTGACCTTATCTAAGTGTATAATAATACTTCCAGTGTATTTGCCCAGCACTGATAGAAGAGGTCAATTTCTAAGCTTATCCTTAACTTACTAAGTTTCCACTGTAAGGAACCTTCTTCCAATGTTTTTATAAAAAAAGAGTGATTCTAAGCTTGGCCTGTCAAGATATTTGATTCTCAAGGTGAACAATAAAAAAAAAAGTTTTCCCCTCCGAGGAGTTCTGAAATGTTGACCATCCAGGTGGACGCACACTGATCAGTACCGACATTTTAGCACTCGGCTTACATATTCCTGTATTTATGCTCTCCTCTCTACTCCTTCTCTTTTGGAGAAGCTGCTTTAGGCAGCCAGGCCTCCAAGACACAGGTAAAGTGAGAAGCTAAGGAAGGGGAGCTACTTCCTGTTAAATAAAGAATTAATGTCATGTCCTCAGCCTTGCCAAAATAGATGTCAGAGCATGATTACCTTAATCCACACACTAACTGGCCTTTTGGGGCCTGGCAAATTTCTCTTTCCTAGACCTGCTAAGCCAGATGACCACCTTCCTTTTCTTTCTCCACGCCTACATGGTATCTCATCCTTCCAATATAATTTTTCTCTGCTCCATCTGCAGGTCCCTCCTGTTCTGACCTGCACAACACTGCATTCAAACAGTGAGGACTATTAATGAGAGACGTCATGGGGATCCCATGACAAGTTTTGGAAGCCGTTCTGCTGAACAGTACAACTGTTATTGTACAGTAGCTTTACAACAGTATGAAGGTCTCATCTTGTTCCTATCACCACGTTGCTCTTCTGCACTGTGAAAGCACAACTACCCAAACTGTAGCTGCTGCTGACCTCCTCTGCTGAGGACCAGAAAGCAGAGAATCAGCAAGACTACACCGAAGACTTCGGATCTTTCCTCTTTGAATGCGTAATTTAAAAAGCTTGGTGCTTTGGCATCTCAAGAGCAGTATGAGCAAAGAAAGCAGAGCATCTTGAGACATCACAAAGAAAACAGGGAATTCCTTTGGTCAGGCCTTTTTGGAAAGCCAGGAGCCATTGTAAGACAACGTTAGCAGACTAAATACAACTTGAGTGAGTTGTAATCTGCTCTGAAACCAAAGCTGCTGTTGTGTTTGTTGGAGACATAAGCATCCAAACACCAGCCCAATGTTTTCACCTCCTTCTGATGACTGAAACCCAATTAAAGGAGAGCCGGGTGACAGGTTTCACACTAAACATGGCTCAGCAGAGATGCTCAGCAGCTCTTAGCTCCCCGCTTTATCAAAGCTGTCACTTCCCCTGTCTCTAGGAATTGGTAATAATAAAAAAAAAAAAAAAAAAAAAAAAAAAAAAAAAAAAAAAAGATTTGATTCTCCTCTAATAGGTGTCAAGATAAAATCAATGGTCTGTCTGAAATACGGGTAATTTCAAACCTGCAGGTTTTCTACCACGAAGCAATTTACACGAAAATGGGAAAAAAAGAAGAAAGAAAGAAAGAAAAATTAAGAGAATAAAATGCTACAATGCCAAATTGTTCAGCATATCAGAGAGAACAGAAGGGAGAGATAACACTGTTCATAGCAGGATGGGCTTTGATTAAACAGACAGGCTTAGGTTCTTGTTTGCTCCAGCACCTTTCAAACAGAAAACACTATAAAAGCTTGAAGCAACTCTCATGCCCCTCCTCTGCACAGAAAAGCTGCTCCCAGAATGAGAGCTGGCTGAACAGACAGTCTCCTTAACTGCTGCAGGTGCCCTGGCCCTCCTTCAAGGAGGGTGAGAGTTCACTGATCTATCCAGAAAGAAAAGTTGAAGACCTCCTGTCATACAGGACAACAGGAAAAAAAACCCTCCCACAGTAGCACAGCAAAAGAAACATACCCTTCCATCCTTCTGAATCCACAGCTTCTGCCTCTCTGTCTCTGTGATGTGGAGATGCTGCTGCATTGTCTTCTCAATAGCACTGGTGCTTCCTGGCTTGGAAAACTACCACCTAATGAGGTCACGCACCGGTGGCCTCTATCTCCATCACTGACAGCAGCAGCGGAGTCTTCAGTATGAATGGAGCTCACGTTTTCATATCAGCTCCACACTGTTAAGACCTGTCTACACTCCCACTTTGGCATGAATGAATTTGGAGGCAGACAACTTATAGTAGTGGAGTTATTTAAGATGGAACAGTTTTTAAGGCTCCAAGAAGAAAAAGCAGAGGTTCTAGGCAAAGGCACTGAAAAAGAAAACTGCATTTGTGTGACTGCGTCTGACATCAAAACACTCCAATAACACGGTCAGAGATGCAGGTGTGCTTGTGCAATTTGCACAGACTTCCAAAAAAACACCTTGCCCAGACTGAGGACCTCCACATTTCCTACCTGCAGAGTTAGTTTTTCCAGTTTCATTTCCAAAGACCTGTTCTCCTCTTCCAGCTTGCTGCGTTCAGCTTCCAGCTCCTCAATTTTCAGCCTGGAGAAGAAGGGAAAGTTAATAAACACTGTGTCCCTGCCCCACCACAAATAATCAAGTAAAACATGAAATCACAAGCAGTATCAGATTATTCTTGTATTCAGTATCACAAAGCTATACTACTGAGGCAGTTAAAACATATGACTAAAAGATACAAGTTTGTATGATGAAAATATAATTTTTTAAAGTATATTAAAAATACAGAACTTGAATATAAAGCAAATCCAACTTAGGTACTTCCTGAACCAGAGACTGAGTCCAGATCATCATGCTTAATAACCACCAACAGCTAAAATCTCCATGAGTGCATCAAATCTCTTTTTGGTCTGATTTATACTTTTGGCCTTCACAACACTGCTTGTCATTAAGTTCCACAATTTAATTATGTGCTGTATGAAAAATTAGTTCATTTTCATTTATACTTCACATGCAATTATTTCACTGAGTGCCTGTTTGTTCTGCTGTGAAAAGTTATGAATAATTGTACCATACTCCTCTCTCCATACTGTTTTACAACTCTCCTCTATTATTTCCTGAAGAATCTCAATTTAGTCTTTCCTCATATCAAGGATTTTCCATATTTCTACTCATCTTTATTGCCCTTTCTTGTTCTTCTTCAAGTTTTACACAGACTTTTTACTATGAGAAAAGTCAGAACTACAAACAGCACTCAGATGTATTCAGTGGCATAACGAGGCTTTCTGGCTTCTGAAGTTCTCAACTTCTTTTCTAATAATTCCTAGTATTCTCTTTGTCTTTTTAACTACTGAGCACTTACCTGATATTTTTAGAAAACTATTCACAATAATACAAGATCTCATTCTTGAGTGATAACAGCTCATTTGGAGCCCGCTATTGTGGGATTGAAAGTAAAGGCACTTTTTTTTTTTATGTGCATAGGTTTTGCAATTGTTGACATACAACTTCATTTCCCATCTCGAGCAGCATCATAAGATTCTTCTGAAACTCTGAGCAGTTTGGCAAGCTGAATAATTTCATATTATCTCAAATTCTGTCACCTCACTACTCACAAGCTCCTCTTTGCATTGAACAAGTTCCCCATAAAAACCATTCTCAGTATTGTGAAAATAACATTTGTTCTTGGATTTTCCATCATTTAACTTTGTATTACATAAGCAAAATAACAGAAGAAAAACGCATCGAGTTTCACAAAGCAGAAAGACGTTATATTATCTCTGACTCAGGAAATCCCAGAGTCAAGGCACTAGAAGCCAGGAGAACCTTCTGACAAAGTACTCCTGTAGCTTTTTCCTGTTTGCATGGGCATCCACCACCATCCATCCCTGCAGACAGCACTCTGGGACAGCTGGCCCTCGATGACTTTTATATTCTTATTAATCCAACAAAGAACCTTCTTTCTTATTCCATCAGAGTAAAGTTTCTTTGTAACCTTTGGCTCAAAGACTTTTGAAAAGTCAAATATATTCTATCAACCATACCAGCCTTACCAAATGATTGCTGAATCCTTCAGAGAACTCTATCAAACTTGTTAGACTGGGGATCTATTATAAAACGTTTGATATAACATGTTTTGCTTGCATTTAAGTACAGAGTACAAAAATCTTAATGCCGCTTCAAGAATCCCACCTTTCATACGTTAGCTTCCGGAGATTAACTGTGCAACTAATGCATATTAACACTGATCTTTGCATTCAATTTTCTCAGGATCCTCTTCCAGAACATTTTTTAAAAATTAATTATCTTGCTTGATAATACTTACTTTTAAATGACCTAAATTAAGCTGAAAATCCTTGCACCGTGACAATAAGCAATGCAGACATCTGCCAATATCCCAAAATTATGCAACAGAAATTTCAGGTACAACTAAGAAGTTGTCTCTGCTATTCACTGGGCAAAAGTTACAAACTTTTCCACAGAAGCTGTTTGATCTACAACATATTCAGCACAGAAATATCTCCTTTATAAATATGCATCTTGAATTGCTTAAATTATTTGTAAGCCTGACCCCTGCTGGTAATTTTCAGATATCATGAAGTATCGTCTTTTTTCATTCTTGGAAGCCCCTAAGATGCCGAGGAGCGGCTTTTAGCATTGTCTAGGCCAATAAAAAAGATCAACTATAGCGAGGATGGAGGATGCTGAAGAAGCAGGAGACTGAAAAGGTCGGCAAAGATGGAAATTCAAAATGGAATTAACGCTTTTAACAGCGCGTTTCTAAATGGATTGCAGAACAGGCCACAAAGAGCAGCAACGTTTTTCTCTCAGCAACAACAGTGCAGCTGCTATTGAAAGGTCAGAGACGGATACAGGACTCTCATCTGTACTTTCCCCATACTTGACATGCTGAATTTTGATTTAGAACAAATTTCTCACCATCCAGCCTCCCAAATAACCTGTGATGTTGCAGTTATCTGCCTGCAGAACTTCTCACCATGTGGATGTTTATGCTCAGGCCTCTTAGGTGTCCTTTAAAAATCACTCATAGCAGTCACCAGAAAAGACAAAGATGTGAGACACAAGCAAGCTGTTACAAGAGTGGGTTTAATTACATTTTTATGCTATTTCACCTGCAATTTTGAGATTTAATGAGGAAAGAGTGGTGATTCAAAGCTAGGGTTCACCCAGACCACGTATTTTCCAACTGACAGAATGCACAAAAGCGAGCGTGGCTCAACTTCACAGCCTCTCCCCCAGAAGCTTGTGCTTGGGCTCATCCCTCCGAACCCTGCTCCCTCCCAGAACCCCAGCTCTTGGGGTATCGATGGGGTACCCTCCTTTCCAGACCCAGCGTGTCCCAGGGAAGGTCAGCCCACCGAGGTGCGGGGAGCTTCCCTCCATGCTGCCTTCAGAGACAAAACTCGCTGCTTCCTCCGAGCTGAGGGCCAGGAACATTGCTGTAACCTCTTTGCACCAAGAGGTTTTTAGGACTGACTAGTGCTTTCACTACTCATCCCTCTTCTAACCTATTTTTAACACTGTTGAGTGTCCTGGATCTCCAGTGGGAAAGCATTAAGAACCATTAGCAAACAGTTTGTGCTATTCCAGCTTTGCTTTCCAGCCCTGGGGAACTCTTCCCAATGGCAAAGCAAGAGAAGCAAGGGAAATCCTATCTATATATAAACACAGCAAAGCATTTGCAGCTGGTGGTTAAGATACAGCAGTCAAATATTGAAAAATATTTACTTGCTTGGCACTTGAATTTTTTCACTTACATAAATTCAGGTCCAGGGCCAACTGCGTATTGCTTTTGGATGCACCAGCATCCACAAAGGCAGCCTTAGTCTGCATGCACCTCGTGCTCTCTCTGTCCAGGGACATCTGCACAAGACATGTGATGCTATTTTATCACCAATTTGCATGCCTCAACTTGTTACGCATGGAAGTTACTTTCAGGCAAGGAGAACAATCCAAGATAAATTCATGTGGGAACCTCAAAAAGTAGAGCACAGAAACATCTGGGTACAGCACAACCATCCATCAACTTAATGTTTGCCCTGGAATGAATGCTGGTGCCCATCTTAAAAGCAGCCTTGCAGCATGAGGAAGGAAGAAAAATCAATTTCTTTCTGAAATACTGACACCAGTCTCAAGTTTTATCATATAGGGAAAAATCATTCCCATTAACCAATTTCTCCATCCTGGGTTTGAAAACATGAAAATATTTAAACTCTGGGAAGATTCCTTCATCAGATGCAGATAGCTTAACCCAGAATCAAAGGCTCCACAAGCACAATGTAAACTCAAGCCATGTCCACAGCCTTTCACAAGATCAAATTTAGCGCAAGAATAGAGATTCACTGGCATTTACTCAGACTTGTGGATTTTCCCACTTTTGAAAACTGAGTGAGCCACAGCTGCTAGAGAGAAAGGGGGAATCTGCTTTATTTTCAACAGCATACAGGCACTTCCAAAAGTCCCTCTCAGCCCAGAGCTTTTCAGCAGAGTAAACCAGTGACAAATCCCCACTACCACCCCTTTATCTTTCTTTTATTTGTTTTTAATTTTCTCCGATGCGTTATGTGATTGCCCGTAGTGCAGCGCGGCTCTCGCCGATGAGGACATGTCTCACAGAGGCCCCATCTGCGAAGAGGACATGGCCATGTGGAAAAGCTATTGCTGAACAGGAAACTATTGAATGGAGCAGAAAATGTATGTGTTGGGAAGATGCTATTAAGGGATCCAGATGGCATTGAGATGGTGTTAGGGACAGAGCAGACAGAGTTCCAGCAAGTGTGACTAATAGGCATTGGCAAGGACATGAATTTCTTTTGAATTACTGTAACTCTACCCAGTCACTAAATCCATAGAAAACATTTAGGATTTACTGGGGTTGCAGTTTGACAGTAGAAAGAAAAAGTTCAGATTTGTTCCAGCTGAAAAGGTCCTTCAGCTGTTGCCACTGAAGTCTTTAGTGAAGTTCCTTTTAAATATATTACTTTTATTTATAGATTCTGAAATACTAGTTTCTGCACAGCTATCACCTTCCCTCTAAAAGGTGCTAATGCCCACATGCTCTCTGCTTTGCCATAACCCACAGTGCATGAACTCAACAGTCTGACCACTTTTTCTCTTCATAAGATCTGCAGAATATAAACAAATACGATTTCAGAGGGAGCAGCAAGAAGTGTGAGAAATGACAGCATTAGCACTGGCTTTTATTGTCTGAAGAGAAATGATGATGCTGGGAGAGAGTTTCACATTTAAAGTTATAAAAGGTCTGACGAAAGAGCACTTTGTTCTCAAGAGGTGGAGGAAAAACTGATAAAGTCTTTCAAGTTTCTTGCTGCAAATTTACTTTCCGTACTAAAGAAAAATGAGACAAAAGATATATTTTTAAAAGCTCTCATTCACTCACAGGAGGTGAATACAGATTCAAAGGATTAATATGGATTTTTTTTTTTTTCTCCTTTATGTCTCTCCTGCTCTTGTTTTCAGAAGTTAGCTAACCACAGGGCGTATATGGAAATGCCTAGAGGCTCACAGTCCATTCCTGCTCTGCAGACTCCCCTCACTGGCTCCTCCTGGTTTGCCTCTATTTCTCACATTCCTTCGTGACAGCAGCTAACTGGAGAGGCTGGGCTCAGCCCAGAAGAGCAGATGCATCGTACTGTAGTTTAAATGGATTTCAAAGATCACAATAAACTCTAGAAATGGAAATAAGTTCCTCATAAGCTGTGGCATTTCTTTCCCTACTTTCCAATTTCAAAGTTTGCATTCCTCCCCTCGTTTTCTGCTGGAATTAATTTCTGGCAGCAGCTTGCAGAAGGAAGGAGTAACAGTGGAGCTCGTGTTGCTCGCTCCTCCTTAGTGGCTACGTAAAACTGAATAAACTGGTCCTGTTGAGGCCCACAAGGACACTGGAGGAGGACGAGCACAGAAGGCCTCATCCCTTCCATACTCATCTCTGTTCTCCCCCCTTCTGTTCTTTAATTCTACCCAATTCACCTCTGCCGTACGGAGAGGACACATCCAGCTGAGCCATGAGGAGTCTTCTGGTGTAGACCACAGCACATCCTTCCTGAACCCCAGAAGCCTGGGGGAAGATAATTTATCCTTTGAGAAGGAGCCTCTTCTGCAAAAAAAAAAAAAGAACCTGACACAGTTTCTTGCCCAAGGCACAGAAAATGCCAGAAGACACAAATAAGGCCTAACCATATCCTTTGACTGGTTAAGTCTGGAAGCATAAGAAAAAATCTTTATGGAGTAGATTCTACAATGCTTTACAGTCTGAGAAGACACTTGAAGCAGAAATAGTAACCAATAGTAAAGAAAAAGGAGCAGGAACTGGCTTATGAGTTCTGCAGCAGAGGGACCTCAAGCAGAAAGAGAACATTTTGCACCAAGTCCTTTACTGAGCATTGAAAAGGGTGATTAAAAACAAACAAATCCATGCTTTTTGGAATAGCTTTGTAGCTAAACGACTAGCATCAGAGCCTGGGACAAGTATTTAAATCAGCCATAACAGCAAAAAGTGATTCAGTAGAAAGCAACAGAAAAAAACAGCCCGGAATTAGATCCTGAGACTGTGGTCACCATGCACCCATAGCCTCAGGAGTATGTGGTACTGAAATTGGAAAGCAAAGAAAATATAAAATATCACTGTGAAAAAACTGCAGAAGCTTAGTCTGTTTGCTGAAACAGTTTTCACTGTACTGCCTGTCACTGGAGAGTAGCTATGCACCATCAACGGCTTTACTGGGAACAGGCCTGCGTTTCTGTCATACTTTGTGTGAAAGGTTTGACACAGTTTCATGAAAGGAGGAGAGAGATGAGGTTAGTAGTCAAGGAAATTCTTTAAAAACAGAGAGAAAAATATTATCTAGGGGAGTTTAGAGCTACCTTTGAGCAGAACCACACACCACAATCCTGTAACAAGCAGGTACTTGTGAGCTCCACTTGTCCCTGCCCAGGAAATAGATTTTAATTCAGGGCAAAGCCAGACACCTCTATCCCCCACAGAGCCTTCCGCAATATGAAGTGGTCCTGGACTACGTGGCAATCCAGTTGTCTTCCCCTACACATGCTGTTCCTGAAGCTGCTCAGTTAATAGATGGCAAATGCTGCTCAGTGAAGATAAACACCGAATAATAAGTCTTGGAGAGGAAAATAAAGGGACTGAACGTCTCCTAAATGAAAGGGTGCTGCAGCCCATACCAACACAGGGAGGGAGAGACCAAGGAGGTACTGTAGAAATATTCTGAAAACCTTCAGCTCCCAGAAGACAGCAAACAGGATGCTGGCTTTACTGATAGAGAAGCACATTATTAATCAGGAGTGACAGCTCTACTGTTGCTGAGGAGGTGCTGAATACTTCTGCTGCAGTATCAGCATCAGGTTTCAGAGGGTCTAGTGTGCCTTAGCAAAGGAAAAACCGGAGCGAGCTCAGTTCAAACAAACATCCACAACACACAAAAGTAGATGGAGATGGGTTTATTCCCCGGAAAAAAAAAAAGGAAGCCATTGCATATTACCCTCTATCAGAATTCAAACATGATTGATTAAAAAAGGGAGATGTATGCCTTGGGTCTTCAGAACTATCACACCACCTTGAGGGATGTATAGGAGTGAGTCTCTAGATTAGGTGTGTACAGCCCTAAAACGTATTGGGACAGCTTAGCTGAACATGTGCTATGTTCAAACACCTCCCTTCTGCTATGAAGCTGGGCTTTCAAAGCCGTAAACAAGCTCCAGAGGCAAAGCACCAGAGCAAAGTCATAACGTACAGGCCAGTAATTTCTGCCTTCTGCGAAATTCTACTTGCTGCAAAATCCTCCTTTCAGTCCTAAGAGGCAGTAACGCTTTACAGTGATAGAGCTGAAAATATAAAAGAATTAAGAAATGAAACTCCAGCCAAAGTCTTACGTCAGCTGAGAATAAAACGCTCAGCCTGTCAAGATCTGATTTGCTCAGCTTAAATAAAAGGAACTTTATTAAACGTTCAGAAGCAGATGAACTTATCTGTGCTCAGTATTTATTGTGCCACCTGCTTTGCAATGGAAGCTGTAAATGCTTTAATAAATGCATGGAAAGGTTGTCTAGCATCACTGTAGCTTTTGTAAATGCTCATGTATTCTCTGCTGAAACACTGTTTTGTAACTTCTCTTTCACTGAATCACAACAGGTATCCCTCTGCCATCTGCAGCAATGCACGAGGGGAAACATCCCTCTTTTATCTCCAGTGCTACATGCACATCAGTATTACAAAAGCTAGATTCTAAACCTCTTAACAAACATGCCAACAGATCCCGTGTTTACAGTTGAGATTTGGTCAAAATAAGAAACAAACAGCAATGCTGTTTCCACAGGAAAGAGTCAACAGGGGGAATAGTGATGCAGGAGCTAGTCTCATGAATTAACTGAGAGCAAGAGACCCCAAACATTAAAAGAAAAGAGCCTGCAGCCTCCCAAAAGATAGAAAAACTTAAAGCATCTAAATGCAGGAAATATTGGGGCTGAGGCTTTCTGTTAATGCTTCATAGATTTCTCATGTCCATAAAAGCTGGTGGGAAAGGAAAAGGTGTGCTTGGGAAAAGAACATCCTGCTTCAGAAATAGAAGAAAAACCTGTTCTGATCGATGCTACCACGCTGTTCGCTGAGTAGCAGGCAGTCTATGTACACAGGCAGTCTATACACATACACCTTTTCACACACTGTAGCACGGGGCGGTCCTGTACCCGGTGCTCTACCATGAGACGGCAATAACCAGTGAGACCACCCTTGGCGTTTCCCTTTTCGTGAGTTCCACTGAAAATAGCAGAATCTTCTCAGCCTTCCCCTTGCTTTGCCTACCTGAGCATGTCAACCTCCTCCTTGGTGATGACAGTACTTTGCTCAGCTGTGCACTCTTGAGACTTCAGGACATTCATCTCCACCTCCAGCTGCAGAAAAGAAAAGGCATTAATAAGGGGGACGCACAAACAGCAAAGGGAGGAGGAAGAAATAATGACATTCTGCGCAGATCAACTCTTCACGTGTTGAATGTCAAGTGTTGTTAACCCTGCTTCCCTTTGCAATCCCTTTTACCTTCCCCAACATTTTCTCCAAGGTACATGAGGAACAGAAAGTTGATTGTTTCTAAGCAAAGCTTCTACTTCTCTTCCAGATAATTCCCCAACCTGTCCCCCATGGATAATGGGATGCAGAGAATTATCTATGTGGTATCAGGAGCTCGTTGGTACCTGAGATTCACTATTTGACAGTTCAACCTCATTTAGCTTCAGTTCCTCCTCAGAAGAGAGAAACCACAGGATTATGCTGTCTTGTCCAGGTTAACTCTGAGACACATACAGTGAATTCAAAAGTCTGGGGAATATTTCCAGCACTTGCCAATATACACTTCTAGCTCAAGCTGCTCAGGTAGGTCTGGAGGGACAAACAATTTTGAACACTTTCTGCCTCTGGCCTTGCTTGGGAAAGAACCCACAAGAAAGTACCTCAAAACTCTGCAGACGTGAAAACTTCTTACCCAGACTCCACCACTCCCAGACTCCCTGACTTATGGGGATCTGTATCCCTAATCCAACTATCAAGACAATGCACAGATTGATAAACGACATATGTTAGTTGTTTCTAAAGCCCTCAGAAAATGATTTATTATGAAGTGTAAGCAGAAACAAACTATCTAGAGGATATTCAAACTTCTCCAGCACCATCTCCCAGCTTAGACCTCCTTCACACTCATCCTTCAGATTTTGGATTTCCTTTTGACATCTGTCTTTTAGCACCTGTTGACTAATTCCCCTAATAAATCTATTGACAGAAACTATATTTTTCACTCGGGAGGAAAACAATAAGCAATCCAGTCTTAATTGTAATGCAAAACTTATGACCACAGAGACCTCGGTGCTCAGCATCAGGGAAATAATCCATTACTACACCATCCCCTTCAACAGCACTCATTAGACTTGTACAGCAAAATCCCATTGCAACAGCAAGCTTCCTGCAAAGACAGCAAGCTGCCAGAAACTCCCCAGTTTTAGAAGGAAGAGGAGGTTATTGACACACGCAATCATACTGCTCAGCCAGAACTGAAATTTTGACATATTGCCTCTTCGCCCTTCCAGGCTCGCCAGTAAAGACAGATAGAGCACGGCAGCACCAGTAGCGGGAAAGGGCAGAAAAGGGATGGTTTGATTATTCTCCCTCCCCTTTCTGATAGCACAGGGACCAAGCAGAAGAGAGAGGGTAGAAAAGAGATTTTAGCCAAATTTCACTCTGGCACCCCAAAGCCCTGCATCCTCCTGCTGTCTGTCAAAAGGTATCCAGCAACCAAAAATAAGCCAAGGCCCACCTGCACCATCAGGCTGTACAAACGTTAATGTATATTAGCTGCCTGATAAGATTATCGCAGCCAGAAACGCTTCCCTCAATTTTCTGATTACTGAGCTTATCTCTCCCAGCTCAGCCCATCACAGATGGCTGGGGATAAAGTTAGTGCACCAGATAAATTCCAGGAATGAGAATAAAAGGTGCTGGGATGAGGAGCAGGCTTCCATTCCAACCTACTTCTAGCAGGAAAACACTCATCATATCTCCCGTTTCTTGTGTCTGCTGAAGCCTGGATGCACCTGCTATTGAAGAGTTTTTTGCTGGTTTCTGCACTGCACGTGGACAGCATTTGAAGATGGAAGGGCTGGTAAATATGTTATTTATCACAGGCTAAACGGGCTCAGCCTTGAGTCCAACTGCCACCTGCTCACCGACACGAGCAGATAAATCACGGCCACCTTCTCGGGGGAGAAGGGAGGACAGAGGGGATGGGCGAGTAATCTGCTGCTGTGATCTGTGGTCTTGTCTTGGCTGCACAGAGAGGAAAAAAATGGAGTGTGTAATGGGAAAAGGAGATGGAAGAGTGAATGCACACACGCTCAAGTGAAAGCTGCTGTGAAGAGCACCAGCGCAGGTCTCCCCTGATATACAGCGGTGACAAAGGGGGGCCCGGTACGCTCAGTAGCGGCGCGATGAGATTCTGCTGGGTTTCTAAGAATAAGCCGTTGACAGAGAACGAGGATGGAGGAGCACAGGGATCGTAAGGGCATTTTGTCGTTTGTGTATCCTCCCAATTTTCAAGCACCAAAACTGCCTGGACTGAAAATCTGATGAGCCTGAGGTGAGAAGGGAGAGGAGGGCACAGTGATATCTTTACAGATGAAACTGGCTTGAGCACTTCAATGTTGACACGGATCTGCTTCCCTCGACTAGGATTAAAACTACTGGAGAGTTTCAAGTTCAGGCCAAGGCACAACTTTGTGCCACAGCAAATTAACAAACTTCATGGAAAAAAGAAACTAAAACAATTAAAGTATTAAATATTTCACTCAAAATAAGCTGCTTGTTTCCTCTAATTCTTCAGGTTTTAGTGAGGAAGACATCCCTGTCTGAGAATCTCACAGGGGATATTACAAATGTTATTTATGTCTTTTCCAGGGGGAAAAAATAAAGTTAGTTGAGATAAGACAGAGGGGCTTTTTGTTGGGATCCAACTCTGCTTTTTGGAAGGCAGCACAGCGCGGGAAATCGGTCTTCAGGAAACAAGAATGAAGAGAACAGCAAAAAAGAGTAAAAAATAAGGAATTTGTTGATAAAACCTTCCTTTTACTTGCAGTTTCATCTGCTGGACAGTCCAAGCAGAACACGATCTCACCAGCCTCCCAGCAGACCTGGCACACTCGTACCAGTGTAACGCTGGGTTAGGCAGTGCCACTCCCCGCTCCTCCAGCAGCACCCTCACTGCAGTTCTGCACGTGATGCAGTCAAGGCAGAAATCAGACAAAAAAAAAAAGAAAAGTACCAGAACTGAATGAGGAAAATAAGCAGCAGGAAGTCAGCAAACAGGAGAAATACAACCTGTATTCTACATAATTTTCTGCGCTATGTGCAAGAGGTGGGGAGGTTACCGAGACCATTCCCTTTGGCACAGCTTCTCAGGACAGCTCTGGGGACCGGGTGGTTAACACGAAATGACTCACCATGGTGGCAGTTTGTCCCTCCCTATCCACTTGTCCTCTCAGTACCTGTAGCAAAGAATGGCCTCAAGAAGGGCTAAGGAGAGGAAGAGCCAATCTCCTCTTGCTGTTCTCTGCCTAATTCCCGTCACATCCCTTTTCCTCAATTAATTTCCAGTCCTAGCCTGTCCTGTTCACCAGATGCCACTTTCAGCAGGCATTTTCTGCCTTTTGGCCTAACTCAGTATTCCTCTCTAAACTCTTTCAATTCTTATCAATAAATTCATATAACTGGCTGAGTTAAACTTTTATTACTTTGAATACATTAGACTAGTAGAAGCCATTACCTAGCAGAGAGGGGAAAAGGGCTGCTCAAATTACAGCTCATTGCTCTATTCCCCCATTCAGTGCCAAATGACCTAGGTCAGGCTTGGACCCTTCAGTTCTCTTTTATGTTGATCTGGCTCTTTTAACTACCATCAAGAGCAGAGAGAGAACATGTCCTGAAATACAGCACGGCATCTCTTACCCTGTAACCTGCACAAGAGGAGCTCAGGACCCACAACTCCTGCAGGAGCTTCAGGGTTAATATCACTCAGGATCAGACCTTCAGCAACATCCTCACTGTACAGAACACATTAGCAACTTGAAAAGAAACAAAGCCATTACTTCAATACTTTTAGAAGTTATCCAAGGTTTTTACTACACTAGAAAAGGCAGAACAACAAGCAATCTCAGAGCCCCTGACTTGTGAATAAAACACGTAAACAGGTACTTAACATTTGGACTATGTGATGTTCTCTTCTCAGAACACACTGGAGCCTCTTGCTCTCAATCTAAAATGATCCTGTTTATCCCGAACCTTTTCTACTCTCTTTCACTTCATAAGCATGAATTTCAGGCCAGCTTTAGTACTCTCAATAGAAAGTGATCAGAACATACCCAGTACATACAGTAATTTTAGACTGTCCACCTCCACAAACATGCAAGTACCCCAAAAGATGAAATGCAAATACTTTTTCCAAAACAAATCCTGTCATCATTATTTACAAACTGAGAAAGAGAAGAAGGAAGAACATGGATAGATTTTCATCTAGTGTTTAATTGAATGAAATATCGTTCTTCTTCTGGTCTTGCTTTTAAACCTGCCTGGACAGGATTTCAAGATGGTGCTTCTCCTCCAAGTGTTAATGACACAACAAACACCCACAGCAGTGTAAGAAATATGTTCCTTGCTGGTTCTCTCTTCCGTAGGAATTATTTAAAGATGTATGAGATGACAGGAGAAACAGAAAATTATAATTCATCTCCTGACAGCTAGAAGAAACAAACCTTTACTCTAAAGAGCTAATTTTCTTAGTGTATTTCTGGCATTTGTCATTTCTGACCAATATTTGTCCCCTCCAAAACAAGTACTCTGAGCCTCTGCAATGCCACTGACCCCGCTGTTCCTCCCACTTGATTCCAGTAGGTTTCAGCGCTCGTGAAGGCAAGCCTTTCCAAAGTGTCCTACTGACCACTACTGTCCCCATCCCATCTTCAGAATGAGCCTTATCGTGGAGCTTAAACTTCTTCATCAAATTAATCCCTCTTGAAAAAGACATTTATGAATTTCTGAAAATTTTAACAAGCTAAAATAATGACGAATCTCTGTTCATATGTCTCATTTTAGGCAATAAAGTACAAAAAGGACTCAAAATCTAAAGTATTTCAACCCACTATTAAAGGCAGGATTTGCATGTTGGAAAGGGGGCCGGTTTATTCACCCACACGATGTACACGTATTTCACAGAACATATGCTGGAGACACACAGTTATTATTTGAATAACGAGCGCATTTTAGCGAGGGGCTGATACAGCAATCTTATCCTGATGAAGTGTGCCTGCACGTCATTCGGCATTCTTGGAACCGTAAAAAGCAGGAAATGCTGAATCCATTATAAATGTCTAAAGGTTTATTTAACAATGGGCTGATGCAACATCCTTTGAAAGGCCTTCCTCAGCAAAAGAACCGATTTTAAAAGGCAGAGATAAATAGAAACTGAATTGCATCGAGCCAGCATTGGAAGGTGAATGGAGAGGCTGTGTTTGACTACAAGTCTCAACACAATTCAAGAAGCTATTTACATGCATAAATATTTAAATGTATGAAAACTAAGTAGACTTGGAAAGGAAGTGTGTACACTAAAATAGACAAGAACAGAGAAACGGGACCCTGAGTACGACCCATCCGCTGAGGCTGGAAAACAGGCAAACTACAGGAGCTCGATGCACCAGTTATTCTACACCGATGCTATTTGTGCTTCTCTCCAAAGGATGCAGCAGTGACTAAGGATCCTAGCTGCCTCTGTTCCCACAGAGCAGCATGGCAAGCTTGGTGACCTCCTGTTGTCTACCAGCTTATAAATCTGGTGTCAGGACAGAAATCCAACGCACATGAATACCAGTAAGTTTAATCTGGGTGTCCAACAATACTACAAGGTAGTAGACCCCATGCTGAGCACTTCCAGAGATCATTCTGCTCAGCAAAAGCAGCATCACCTCTTCCGTGTGTCCAACCCAGTGACACGCTGAAGGGCTGTTCCCCTAAAACATCTGCAGAGAAGCACACATGGGGACTAAACCTCACCAGATTTCTTAGTGAACTTCACTCTTCTTCGAAGAAATAGCATGATACTTGCAAAACAAAATATTACCTGCCATTTAGAAACAGGCTAAGCTGCCCAGGATTAGTTAGTACGTTTTCTTGGGAAAATTAATCCTTGATGCTATTGTGAAACAAAAGCAATAACTCAAAGAAAATCAGTAAGAGGCAGTTCAGCACTGCCTATTTCCCATTTGGTCAAAGCAAAAAAAAAAAAACCATTTTTTTTTTCCTCTTTAAAGACAAAGGCTAGTTGGATCAGAGTTGCTGGTCTCTATGGATTATCCAACCTGTAACAAACCTGGTGTGCTTTTATCACTGAGAAGACAGGGCGAGAAGCAACCTTCCAGCAAACAGTTTCCTAAAAACATATTCATGCATATATATATATTATTGTAGATACACACAAACTGGGAAACGGACATATGCTGACTTCTGCTTCTCTCCAATACAGTCTGGATTGTGGCTTTTCTCCTCCTGTTGCAGTAAAAAGAGAGCAATTTTTCAAGTTTATACCGAATGTCATTCTATTTCATTTCCAAATATAATCTCCTAGAGAGAAGGTTCGCTTGCCCTATTTCCAATCTCTAAAGTTAATACACAAATTTATATTCCTTTCTCCCACTCGCTCTCCTAAATTAAGAGGCGTAATTACTAGGAACGCTTGCTACAAACGAATAAAGTGCCGAGGGAGAAGGAGCTGTCACCGCTGGACATCTGCGGCAGCCACCCTCCTCTCTCTCTCATCCCCAGAGGACCCTGCTTATGAGGCAGTTTCCATCTTTCCTATTAGCAGGGGTAGCTCACACACCGGAGCAGACACCAACCCCTCCCCTTTCCAGGCAGGACAATCATAAGGAACAAAATTACAAAATTAACTTCAGCCTGACAAGGAGCCATCGGTGCTTGCAAAGATCATTCCTCCCAAATTCACCTTTTGTCTCTCCCTGGTCAGGCGACGTCAGGTTTCCTCAATGACAGCACAGAAACTCAGATCCGTGATCTGAAAATTCAGCCCCAGTCTCATCCCTCTCCCCCCTCCCCATCTCCAGCACCCTCTCAAAAGGAAGATTGATTATTATAATCAGACTTAGCTCTGACACAGCATTTGCATTTTCAAAGCACAGCATAGTCATTAACTAATTCATCTACCCCAAGGGAGCCCTAACGAGCTTTCACCTCTCTCCCCTCTGATTCCCAATCTGCAGACAACCCACAGCTTTCCTTCAAACACCTCCCATCCACACTGTGCTGCACAAGCGCAACGTGGTGAAACTCCAGCCAAGCTCAGCGAGCCAAATTCAGCCCCGCTGCAAAGAAACACAGCTCTGCTGCTACCAGCTGAAGAGGGCAAATGCACAGACACCCCATTTAAACTAGTTATTCTAAGGTTTCCATATGCAATCACAGTGGTATAGGGTATTAGAGGAAACAGTTTCTGCTCTGCCAAATAAGGCCAATTCCACAGGGGTCCCAAAATTATCATACTCCTGTATGAGCAGCATCAACCACGGGCTTGAGCTGTGTGCCCAGCTGCATGGATGTGCAGAAGGAAGGATCATCACATCGCACCCTCCAAAGCCCCAGCCTCCTCCTGCACAGCCCAACAAACTCAGATGCTCACACCTTGCCTTCTTCCCCACACACCTACCATGCACCTTTGCCTCAGGACTCAGCCTCCTGCCCCTCCTTAAGTTCATCTCACCCCCCAACGCTGCCAGATGCCGACCCTCTCCCCTCACCCACCTCCCATCCCGCCCCAGCAGAACCGCAGAGCCCCGTGCTGGCAGGTGCTCCCCTCAACAGCAGATTATTGTTGATGGGCAATAATGTCTAAGTGGAAGTGCTGAACCCATACTCAGGTCAGCCATTTCAAATACTCCTGTCTGGAATACTTAAGAAAAACAAATCAGGAAAATATTTATTTTCTCTCTTGCTTTTCAATCTACAGCAAATAGAATCGTTACTCGAACAGGGAGGGATGAGGTGACAGTTCTGATACTGTTACCCTGCAGCAACGCACTAAGCACCAAGACTGGGTATCTCCATTGGGGGTGCAGAAGGGTGGGCAAAACCCTGCAGCTCTGAACAGCCCAAATGCTCCAGCTGACCCATTTAGTGCAACATTTGGGGCCCTTTTTACCCACAAGTCGTATATACCAAACCATGCACGGGCTCTGGAAGGAGCTTGTCCTTCTGTTTGAAGAACAGATGCTATGCTGATGCCACAGCACGTCTGAAGGCAACTGGTCACCAGCACAGACTCCACATCAACAAGTAATGCGCAACACCAGTCATCACGTGGGTACCGACTTAAGATGGCTTTGACAGTTTTGTCTTCTTGAGCTTTGTTCCCCACTTCTTGTTGCATTTATTTCTTTGAGGTGCTCTGGGATGGGTACAAGATGTGACAGTTTGGACATAGCACTACTGGCCATTTCAGCACGACAGAAGCTGGCTCAGAGCTCAAGAAGAACAAAACTGGAAAGCTTGAGGGGGAGAGGAGCAAGTATCCTGTGCAGAGATCCACTGAGCAAGGGAACGGGAGATGTTAATTTAAACCCACGGCTTTATTCAAGTACCATTACATATTTCAACCCTCACTTCCAGAGGAAGGAGCAGATGAGGAATCTCTTCCTCTCCACCTCGCTGCAGCCCTCTCCAGTCCACGCTCCCAGGCGCTGCTGTGAGACATCACCACTGCCACACGACAGCCGAAATCCTTGACGACTCCACATCCAGAATACCTCTCTCCGCTCTAACAGCTCATTCTGAAGAAGGATCACCTCATTTCCATGTTCACTCAGCTCAGGCCCTCTCTGCTGTTATCAGCCTCGCTCCACCACTTTCACCAGCGTGTAGATGACTGTTTCCTTTAATTACTACTGAACGCTCCTCCCACCAGGGAGAGCAAAACAGCTGGTGTCCACCGAGAGAAGGAAACTCCGGAGTAATTAGCCTTAAACGGCTGACACCTCCTACCCATTACTCCTGGTTAGAACAGCAAAACACAGAATAACAGTCTCTGTAGGGAACCTGTCAAGGTGTCGGACTGAATCTGCCGCACCCTGTGCAGCGTGGCCGCGGCACTAGCGCAATGAAGTTGTCTGCTCTCAAGAAGAGCATTGCACAGGTCACTTCTTTCACGCACCAGCAGGCACTTTTGCTAAAAGCAAGTCTTCCAGCAGCTGTAATTCACAGGCAGAGCAACAAACAAACCCACAAAGATGTCATACCTCCTCTGCACAAAGTCTGAATACAGTTGCCTGAAAATATACCCTTGAGGAGTTTCTGGAGCATCCAGTCAGGAATTTCTCATTAAACGTTAGCTTGTAGTCTCACCTCTCGCCTCCCTATCAGTTTTCTTGTTGAAAAATCACCGCATAATAAACAGTCAGAGAAGAATCTATGCACTTTACTGATCACCTAAGAAGATCAATGGGGGAAGGAAAGAGTTTGCTACAACTGGCAGCACAGTCTTCTGGCAGGGAAGGAGAGGGTGACCAGGGGCCAGCAGAGCTTTATGTGCAAGGCGCTTTCTGAACTCCCAGAGATGGGAAATATGAGGATGGGGCAAGGGATCCAGCTACGGGAAAGCAGCAGCTCTCTCCACAAAGCCTCCCAGCTGCTTCCAAGGACACAGTAAATGCTTGAAGGAGTCTTGTTCCCCAAGCCCTTCCCCAAAGAACAGGCTAGGAGCAAGAGATTTAAGGGTTTCTAGCGAAATGACCCATCCTAAGGCCCTCCTGCAACGACAAGCAGTGGGCTTTTAATGCATAAGAAGTGGGAAATATCTCTTCTTGCACCAAAAAGCACAGGTTACAGGGCCCTGCCAAGGCTGCTCTGCCCATTATAGCCTCTCAGGATGACTTCTGTGGTGCCCTTCAGTTGCCAGCAAGCAATGACAGAATCAAAAGCAAAAAGCAATTCCCTTTCAAATACCTTACATTCAGTTCTTGTGCCAAAGCAGAAACCTGGCATTTTAACCTTTGGTGAACATGTTCCTGCTGCCACCAACAATAAACTCCGAGGTCCAGCTCAGGGGGGAGGGACGGTGTAATAGATGTGCAGCGGATGACATTAGCACCGAACACAGCATCAACAGGACAGAGCCTGGCAGGAGCTCGATTTTATACACCAGTCTTTAGAGGTTAATGAAATATTCATAAATAAGTTAAAATTCTCCTGACAAGCTAGATCCTGTAATACAACAAAGAGTTGTCACCCTCAATTAAGTGATTCCAAAGAGGTAGGACACTGACATTCATTATTTACCAAGAGGTCATAAGAAAAATTCAGCTCTATGATGATCTTCTCTGTGTGGATAAATTAGGTTTTACAGCTCCTGCTGCAGGACTCTGCTGCCCTGACAGAGCAGCTCGGAGAGACCCCAGCCTGACACCACTGCTACCTACCCCAGCATCCAACAGCCAGAAGCAAAAACCACTGGGAACAAGCTCATCTAAGGGCACTGAAAGACACAAAAAGATCAAAAGCAAAACAAATAACATAGCAAGCTGATTAGGCTGTCAGTGCAAGGACTAAGACAGTCTTGAAACTTCATGGTTTTTAAGCCTTAACCTCCCTTTTCATACACACATGAAGTCAGCCCTCAGCAACCTTTAATCTGCAGGCATGTTCACTGAACATGTCCTCAATGCCCACCTAGATCCCATAGCTAGAGATCTTCTTATCCTTCCTCATGCTCAGGATAATCTGTGCCTACAGAATCACAATTCTTGGATCAGATCTCTCGCGGTAGTCCTCTTCTGATGCAGGTACAACTTCCCAAGACTGCAGAAGCAGGAGGAAACTGGTCTCTGTCCTTATTACAAGCAAGTTGGAGATTAATGATTACTTTGTCCCATCCTAACATGACTGTTTAACAGACCAAGTCTTCCTTTCCCTCTCTGGACATGCACTGGAAGCACATGTTCATTCTACAGCTTCTCCAAGTTGTCTTTTAGGCAAGGCAGAAAAAAGGAGCAGAAATTACTGAACCCTGGAGGTAGCCAGGACCTCTCACCTGATTTTCCCCTGCCTCTCTAAGTGCTGAACATAGCAGAGAGCCCCTGCATCTTCCAGGAAATTTTAGTTCAAGTAAATTGAATCATGGGAGTCTGAAGCAGCCCATAAACTTCTTGCAGACTCTGTGAGGGTGTATGTAGCCTGGAAAAGCACAATACTTGAATGTATATTAATTATGTCTTTTGTACCTCAAGGCTGTGGCTATCTCTTCCTTTCCTCCAGTTCTTTCCCCCTAGTTATAATCCTGCACTGCAAAGGTGAGAGCACATTATCAGCTCTTGCCCTATTTCCAAGTTGAAATTCCAAGTGGAGTGCTCGCTATCATCCTTTTACCAGAAGGCAGCCCATAGGGTTTGTCTGTACCACTCAGGTTTTACAGGAACACCTGTAGCATGGAGGCTACAGCTCATCGTCCACCCATCCCATCTGAGCTGGAATTGCTGCTCAGTTTTGGGTCAGACTATTTTCCCTGCACTCCAGCAGTACCTGTCAGTACCTCCCAAAGAGAGGAGCAGCAAGGCAGCTCTCCACTTTTGGCAGCGACATTTCTTCCTTGTGAAAGTCCTAACCGCCTGTCAGCTGTTATTGCCTTCAGCGAGGAAATGAAAACAGTCCTGTTGAAACCAAACGGTGCTGCAGAGTTCAATAAAACTTTCACGTTAATAGATACAACAGCAGGTTCATTTGTGTAATGGGACTTTTAAACAGACTGTTTATTTCTTTTTAATTTGAAGGGAATGTACTATTTGATCCCATGTGCCTGGCTAGATTTTTAAAACAGAGATAAACCAGAAGAATTGACTCACTAAGTCTCTTCTTTTAACCTATTAAAATAGCATTGAGATATTAGCATGCAGAAGTGTAATGTACTGGTCACCTCTCCAGTCGACAGGCAGTTTGTCAGATGCCAAAGCTTCCACTCTCTTTCCTTGCTCAGTCACATGCAATAGATGCTTCTTATGTTGCCACAGTTTTGCTGGTTGAACATGAATTTTCCGAGAGGGAACGTGCAGCAGATGCAACACAACCAACTGGGACCATTCATCATTCCCTGCGCTAAGGGTGGTGGGCAGGGTGGGGAATCCTGTCTCTGTTCCTCGGAGTTCACTATGTTCCTACACTATTGGGAACAGCAAGGGCTAATTTTAATGTACTTGTTTACAACAAGCACTGAGAGTGAGCTCTCAGCTAGGAAAAGAAGAGTAAAGTAACTCTGAGTACTCGCACCCCTCTGTTCCAGGGTTTACCCTGGGGAACGAAAGCTCTACAGTAAAAGCACAGGGAGAAAAGTCGAAACAGGGCATCGATGACTCCTGCACGCTCACCCACCTCGTTCCAACAAATTACACTTCTAAATTAACAGGACCACATGATAAAACAAAAAATAATACAAACATGGTGAAGTATATACAGAACAAACAAGCAACAAAAGGCTCTGCTGAAATAAAACTACCTAATAGAGAAAAAAATCTCTCAGACGTTGATCATGAAAACATATTTAAAACAAACAAAACTCACTGAAGATCTTCAGTCAAAAAACATAAACACACAATTACTGATACCACAAAGCAGGGAGGCTTTATCACAGAGGAGCATAAATAGATGAGACAGAAGCAGCTAGCTGAAAACTGAAGGACCAGCAGCAGAATTGAAATGTAACAGTGCAAACCCCACAACAGCCAGAACCTCTCCCACAAACCGAGTCTTCATCAGTCAGAAGCTAGAGAGGAGGACAAAGAGCTGGGGGGATTAACGGATCACGAGATGAACACCAGTGCCATGTGGCAGTGGAAATGTGTAATGTGATTCTGAAATGGAAGAGTTGAGCTATATCCAGGACAGAGAGGCACCTGCCTGTACTAGATGATCCTGTAGAAAATACTTCCATACAACCTACTGCTGGAACGTCACCTGGAATGGTGTGACCACTCTGGTTACTCATCTTCAAGGGAGACACAGAAAAATGGGAAGAGATTTAAAGGAAGCTGCAAGATTCATGAGGAGACTGAAGAGCCTGTTTTAAGAGAAGACTGCAAGAGCTCGATTTGCTTAACCCAGACAAATGAAATGCTGAGGGAGAACAATTGTTCTCTATAAATACGTCACAGCATAAATATGAGGGAGGAAGAACAGTCATTGTAGTTTAAGGAGAACATTAGCACAAGAAAAACATAGATATTAACTGCACATATATTTCAAGTTGGAACTGGGGAGATTTCAGCTACCAGAGCAGTCTTTCAATGACAGCAAATGGATAAACAACCTAAGCAGTTTCAAGACAAGCTTGATAAATTTATGAACTAAGAAATATGCTACAATTGTCTTAGTTACAAAAGGACTGGACTTTACAATCTAAAAGTCCTCATCCAATCTTCTGTTACTATATCATTTCATTCTGAATCAGCTTTTTATGCTCTTTATAACCAGATCCATGTTTTTCAATCTGATTTGAGAACTGGATATTTCCCTAAAATTGCCTTACTAAACCACTGCTGCGTTCATGCTGCTGCCTAGCTGAGTGCCACGCTACTCATCTGTCTTGGCTTTGCCAGTCTCGCATAAGGCGTTAGGATGAAAATCTGTCAAATGCTAAGGAGATTTGCTGTCATCTTGCTAAATCAATTTAGAAATTATGAAATACACTTTGGTAGATGCAGACTTCCTGCACCAGTCGGTCATCTCCTTTCCCTCCCAACCCATTAGTTCTATACGTGTTCTTGCAAAGCTTCACTTTTATTTACAACTACCGTGGTTCAGTACTCTAATTCCACATTTAATTGCCATCCATTGTAGACAACACAGAGAATTTACATGTTCGCTAATGAACACCACTTTTGTTCCTGTGTCTTGTCCATTGTATTTCTTGCATATGTTTAGTAATTCTTACACAAGAATTAAACTAGCTACACTGGCAAGTTATTCAGGGCAATTCTTTCCACGCTGAAGTTCACTTCTTTCATATTATCATTGGTATCACCTGTAAAGTAAAGTGTAACAGAATTTTTACCCTTGCCAGGTATTTCTCTTCAGTATCAAAAGTCACAGTTCTTAAAAGCCTGGAGTTCTGATGTAATCACTAGAAAGTAAAGTCTTTCAGTAATAATGCAAATGTTTTGTGAACTGTGTGGGTCTCTTGTTGTTTATGTATTGGTGTCTACGGTGATTTTCCCAAACTCTGATTTTTTCATGTTGCCTTCCAGTTAACAGAAAGTTCCCAACTATGTCACACAGCGTGTTCTCTGAGTTGATTTCTTGCATGTATCCTCCCTTCTGTCTTCATTACTTTTCCTGATAACCATCGGTGCAGCTAGTCACCGACATTTAAGTTCATCCTGAACGTTACGGTTTCATCAGGCTGAACACGTGATTTGGCTCCTTAACGATTTCTGACCTGCTGCCCTTAAAAAAAGGTCTCCTTTGCAGAAGGTTAACAAACACTTTTAGTCAAGGCAAGGGGCATTCAGTATTTTCATTTTAAGGTGTCTTTATTTCTTCCATAAGGACACTCAATTTATTCCATTCATTTTGTGATGGCTACATTCTTGGACTTCAAATCTTCTTTACCTCCCACCTTGCTAAGCAATTCTTCCGATTCTTATATCCATCCTTTTTAATCTGCTGGAGGGTGAAATATAATTTGTTCCAACGAGCAGTCTATAGATTTCAGAGTCTGCATGGGCCAAGCTGTCTTTTGAAGATGAAAGCCCAAAGATACCCAGAGCACCTCAGGGCAATGAAAACACAGGTGATACTTTTTTAATACTGAGCTGACTTCCCCAGGGATTAATGATGGATAAAAAAATCTTGACATGAATGCTCCCTGCTACAGAACCAGACTGAAAGAAAGTGTAAGATCAGGGATCATAGTCACTGCTTGGATGGCAAGCTTGAGCCAAAAAATTTCCTCCTGTCTGTGAAGGGAGATGAAAAAGGCAAACGAAAATTAGAAAAACTAACACATCATCTGCTTTCCTCCCTCAGGCAGAGGAAAAAAAAAAGATATAATAAACAAGTGTTTTCCACAAATAGTATTTTGATATGAGTAAAACTAGCTCAGCTCTATGCCAGCAGAGCATTAAAATAGCGTACCATAAGGAATAAGATCCTGGGGCCACAAAACAGGGAGCCATGTGTGTCAACTCTATAAGCAATCTCCGTGCACATCCTGAGGAGAAAGATCTTGGAGCACTAGCCTTGATAAAGAAAACTCCCAGTGATGACAGAATTGTCAGAAAAGCACAAATGTTAAAAAAAAAAAAAAAAAAAAAAAAAAAAAAAAAAAAAAAAGCAGTAAAGTGTGCTTAGACACCAAAAAATATCCCACCAGAGTAAAAAACATTATTTCAGCAAATAAAAGAAACATAAACCTCACAGATCTGTGGGACAACTAAGTCATTTGAGCCCTGTTGGACTGGGGATTCTGTTATGTATCCCCTCTCAGATAACTGGGCAGGCACTGTTCCCTTACAACAGGAACACACTCAAACTGTGCATAAAGGAAAATAAATAACTGAAGGGTTAGAGGGAGGGAAAAAAAAAAAAATCAAAGTTTTATTGTTATAATTACACACCAAATGATAAGAGTAATTTTTCTTAAATCAGAAAATAAATTCTGGGTTCAAGTTCCCTGAAGGATATAAAATATTAGAGGATTTTTTATGGTTGTAATCACAAACTCATTTCTCCAGCCACTACTGGCCGTGTCTAATTAGGGCAAAGTATGTTAATGATACAGCGGCACAGCCCAGAGACGTCTTCAGTTGCAATATTAATTGCATTTAGGGAAAGAAGCATGAATTGTGCTTATACAAGCTAATTAGTATGGCTTTGCTAATTAATACTGGAAAGTCAAACTGCCTTTGTCTTGTCAACTACAATTAGCTGAAGATGTTGAAATTTCTTTTCTTTTTTTTTTTTTTTTTTCCTGTTCTTCCAGTACCAAACTCACTGCAGCTGACAAGCAATGAAACCAAACCACACGTTGGTGTGCTCGGTGGCAGTCAGCGCAGCAAGTCCATCCCACCTTCCTCTAGCCAGACCCCGTGCCCTGGCCCAGCACCGTGTCCCCTACAGCACACACCGCTCTTTGTCTCCCGTTATCCCCACGGACACAAGTCCCTGAACCAGGGCCTTCTCCTCCCAAGGACACGGACGCTGCCTTATTGAGGCCATGATCCAGATTCATCCCACAAACATTTTACTTTTAAATATTGCTATGTAAAGAAGGAATTATTTACCAGGGCATCTATGATGCTCCCCATCACGTACAAGAAACCCCATCAGACTCATCAGTGAGATGCAATCTGCGAGTTCACCAGCCCCAGAGCACACTGCTTCATTCCCAGTGCTCTGGGGAGGGTGGGACAGCCATTAGCATGCTTCAGGGTGCCAGCAGAGACGTCACCTCTACAGAGGTTTATCCCGAAGACCCAGACTGTACGATAGCACCTGAGAGGTGTTTATTCCTTTTCACTTAGGGCCATCAGCCCGTTTGCAGAACGGCTGATGAAAAGCAACATCCACATCCATCAGCACCCAGGGCAGGAGGAGCCCTTCCGCATCCCCGCAGCCGCGGAGGTTTAATATCAAACTAACAGGCAGTGGATCACGGGTGAAAAAAAGGGGGAGAGGGATGGAAAGGAAGGCAATACACCAGGAACTCAAATCAGGCAAACAATTGCTGAAGTGTCAACTTGAAAGGAATCTGAAAATAAGACCATCTAGGTGAGACACTGATCTGGAAAGGAGGGAGAAAAAAAAAAAAATCACATAAAGATTTTGTTGGATGGAGGGAGGAAAGTGGGGCTGATGGTACAAGTGCTGGAGCCCTTGGGCAGGCAGCTAATGGAAGAGGAGCCCTGTCCAAGGGGACGGACCTCTGCCACCCCTAACATTGCAGAAGACAAGAAGGGACCCATCTTTCCCTACCAGGGAGATGTTACCTGGGGATGGAGGAGAACCATCTACCGCCAGTGAAAGGAAGGAGCTATACTGTCACCTTTCTCCTCAAAAGGGAAAAAAAGAAAAACAGTCTCTCTTCTTCTGTTTGAAGCAATTTTTTGATATTTACTGAGCAAAATTCAAATCCTGAATAAAGTCCACACCTCACAATCTGCAATCCATCGTCCAAAGCGCTACAGAATGCAGCCTATTCATGTCAGATTGATGTAAGCTTTACTGGAAGATCACAAGACCTGCAGTTTTCTACTGAGTAACCCTTGGGAATAAGCACTGAACACTGACTGCTGCTTTATTCTCTGCTGATGGATGATGCACAACACCAATTAATGCTTTAACACTGGAAGCTCCAGTTTCTCCAGCTCTCTGCTAGCCTGTTTAATATGACAAACTTTTGAAGGCAAACAAACAACTCAAAACACAGGCTTAACGAGCCAAAAAAGAAAAAACAACAACTTTAAAACGTTTTTTAAAAAACACATCAAAACATTTAAAACATAACAGCAAATTTATCCTCTGATACGTCCAGTGAGCACAATGCAAAATTGACTGTACAGAATTTAAAACGATAACAAGGCAGCACGTAATGAGATCAGATGGTAAATAGGATTAATTCCGTTTTCTTTGGAAACATCCGTTCTGACCTGCATCTCCACAGAAAGCGGCTGAGCATACAAAAATGTTTGCCCACAATGTAAGACCACCGCAGAACCAGAATCAATTAACACTCTCATTATAGAAAATCTGACGTTGAAACAGCAAGAACAAATTTAAAAAAAAAAAAAAAAACAAAACAAAACAACAAAAAAACTAGCAGATGCATGGCAACCTATTAACAGTAGAGCAGGGGCAGTCCAGTTCTGCCCTTCGGTGCCCTAGCAGAGTTAAGCAGAAGTCTGAAACGACAGTGTTAGCCCTGCAGTTTGAAATCTGGGGTTTAGAGCAGAGGTCCGTTTAGCACCTACTTACCAGCCAGTGATGTGTGCCCACCTTTTCATTAGTAATAAAATTAATCCAGCATAAAACGCATCTACAGAACGAGTGTCTACATCCTGGATACTGCTCAGGTTTTTCTTGCGACTAGACAAAGTTGCAGGAATCTCACAACTCGTTCATTAGCAAAAACACCGATTCACAAAACAGCTTAATGTGGATACTTCATTTATTCCTGAGAATGAAGAATCATAGAATTATAGAACCACAGAACGGTTTGGGTTGGAAGGGACCTTTAAAGATCATCCAATTCCAACCGCCCTGCCCTGGCCATGAACAGCTTCCACCAGACCAGGTCACCCAAAGCCCCACCCAACCTGGCCTTGAACATTTCCAGGGATGCGGCGCCCACAGCTTGTCTGGGCAACCTGTGCCAGTGCCTCACCACCCTCACAGTAAAGATTTTTTTCCTTATGTCTAATCTAAACCTACCCTCTTCCAGTTTAAAGCGATCGTATACAATAGTCATGAAACTGCACATAAACCTCCCTACTGCCTGGTTTTGTGGCCTCTATTATATTTGGTCCTTGAGAGAACTGCCAATAAAATAGACAAACCCAGCAGAAAATTAACAGATATTATAAAAAACTAGTTTGTGGTAATTCTGTCGCATCTCATCTGCTTGTCCTTTGCACACTTGAGACTGAACCAAAGGCCCCCAAAGAAAGGAGTTAATTCAGTGTGAAATTAAGTGCTTGCTTCTGATCTAGAACTGCTAACAAAGAGAAAACAAGTTGCCAAAAAAAAAAAAAAAAAAAAAAAAAAAAAAAGATTATGAAATCTAGGACATATTTTTTGAGGTTTAATAAGACTACGTTCCTCCCTCCCAACAAAAAAAAAAAGCCACCATGGGCAAGATGATTTTCATGGCATTGAAAAGAAATTGTAAGTGTCCGGTCTTGTTATGTCCTGTCACCACCCCATTCCATGAGACAATCCTGTCCCAACGAGCATGCAGCCTACACACACATGAAAGAAGAGGTTTCTTGCAGACAGGAAACCCACTGGATTAGCTATCCCAAATTTCAATCCCACGGTCCAGAGAACTGCGCCTCCTCTCCATTTCTTTGGAAGTTGCATGAAGAGTGGTCTAAAACTCACCCAATCCTGCCAAGCTAAACTTTAGAGAAAGGAGAGGCTTACTGCTCCTGAAAGGTGTGTCTACGTGTGAAGAGAATTTCATGGAAAAAGTTCTGTTGGGGTTGGTTTGCGAAGCCTTCAAAACCATTGTGGCAGAGTACAGAGCAAATCCTCTCTGGAACATAACCCAGTGGAATTTCTGTGAGAAAAGGTCCCAATGCAAGATTTTTTCCTTTTGAAAAGGAAATTTGAAATTTAAAGAATCTCAAACCAGAGTGAAAATACCTTGTTACCCCTTCATAATCTGGGGAGGAATGGGAATCTGACTCAGAGGAGGGGCTTCCACAGAGTTCTGTTTATGAAAAGGGATTTTAAATGAAATGGATATTTTGGAGGTAAGAGAAGCCACTTACATTACCTGAGTGTTATTACTTGTCACATCTTTTATTTCACATCTATTTCACTTTGCTAACCTGTTGTCAACCTTTCTCAGCTTAGCAGAAAGTCCAAAAAACAGTCACAACTGCTGACAGAAAACCTAATTTAAACAATGTAAACAAACAAGACAAGAACTAAAAAAGCCAACTTTCCTACAAACCAATCCACATAATTCCAAGCAGATATTCATTAAAACCCTCCAGAGTCCCTCTAACAGTCTCTTGCCACCCATGAAATAGTTCTTTTGAGGACTACATCCAAACCAGAGACAAATCACAAGCAGTTTACTACAACGAAAAGGAAAATATTAAGCTCTGAAGGCTAACTGCACTGAAATGCAAGCAAACAAAAAAACTGCAGTCCTAGAGCTCAGCACAGCAGAAGTTCAGTTTTGCAAACATACAATCAAACAGTTCAACACTTTCCTGGCCTCAGAGCTCAGCAGAAACTGAAAAAGTTACAGATTCTTGCTGTGCAGGGCCTGGGATGATGTGACATTATTTAAGGAACAGACATTCAAATAAGCTGAAAAGCGTTTTAATACAAGCCTGGGACCTGGCACAGGGAATTGAAACACGTTCATTACACACCAGTCCTGACCAAACACGGAGTGCACGTACAACCAAGTGAGAAGAAAAGAATGAAATTATCACCCAGTTTGATGCTGAAACATCAGGAAACCATAAATTCGCAGACATCTAGGAAAGACTTTTCCCCCCACTACTACTGAATAAGGCAGGATTACACCAGCAAGCCGGAGCCAGAAAAGAGTCACACAGGGCAGAATTAGGAAACATTCCCCTCAAAGATTTTATGTACTGGAGATGCTAGCACAGCCTTTGCAAAACACCCCAAGATTGAATATTTTTTATCAATGTCCTCCAACTTTTCTGTGTATTTAATAGCCATCATCTATATGAAGACACGTATGACCTTTAGATTAGAAGTTCTTGCCTATTCTTAACTAGAGGTAAAGAGCCATTAAGAATTACATACGTGCTTACTGTAGCTACCACTCCTGAATTTCTCTATTCAGCCTCCTGTTAGTAAAGACTACTATAGAATCACAGAGTAATTCAGATTGGAAGGGGCCAGTTCAATCCTCTGCTCAGAGCAGGGTTGGAGACACCAGGATGCTCAGAGCTCTTGGTCAGTCGGGTTCGGAGATTCTCCATGAAGGTGAACTCTAATACCTCTCTGAGCATCCTGCGCCTAGCTTTGGTCACCTTCACAGTGGAAATATTTTTCTTTATAACACCAAGACAACAGCATCCTAAGAACCTGTTTAACTAGATTGGTATAAGAGCATTTTAAAATACAAGATCTTGATAAAATTCAGGGAAAAAAAAAGGGTAGAAAAGACCCTGGCACATTTTACTTCAGGAAGAGGCTGCAGAAACTTTTAGACAGGAGAGAAATAATATAAAGAGATGGTAGCAATCAGGAACATAAGCAGGAAACATTCCATAATTTATCTTATATATAATATGGCTTGGGGAAAAGAACCAAATACAAACCTCTCAAGTCACTATGCCAGCAGAGACTTAGAGGCAAATCTGGACAGCAAGTTCCAAACAGCATGGTAACGGCAGATCAATATGATTTGGAGAAGCCATCCGATAAGAATTGAATCACAAAGTAGGTTTACTTCATTGCATTTATTCCTAGGCAGCTCATCTCAAAGGGTAAGAGTAGCTAACTAGTGGGAATTCAGAGAACAGCAACTAAACTTACTAGACTGCTGGAAGAAATGATTTATGAAGATTAAAAGATTTTTAAATGTATGTTTGACTTCAGGTCCCACAGAAGAGCAAAAGGGACATATTTAATGTATTTGTATTGAGAGCTGTTCCATGGATACAGCTGGAATCAAGGAGGCTTTTCCAGCCCAGCTGATGCCACCTGACCCCTCGCAGGCCGGAGCCGGGACCCTGCCGACCACCCGCTCCCGGCCCGTGCCGCACACGCAGGCAGAACAAGGCAAAGCCCAAACTTTTGATGTGGTCCCCTGTGCCTACTCTCGCCTGGCCGTGAAACAGATGATCTGAATGCTTTATCACATCCAGTTTGTAAACATTAGCCCTACCCCAGCCTTTTTATTAGCTTAAATCAAATATTGAACCTAGCTCAGCTGTTAGAGGACAGCTGCTTGCAAAGTGATTCACTGCCATATTCCTTCTAGGCCACAAGAAAATACAACCTAATCACCAGCAGCATGACAGATGCACACATTTTTAATTATGAAGAAAGAAATTAGGCTCTGAACTTATCCCCATGTCTCAGTTAATCAGAGTGCTTCGGAGGAGCTGCCAGCCACCACAGCCACGGACGGAAGGAGATGCCGAGGGCCCTGGACCGGTGCCTAACCGCGCGCTGAGCCCCCGCACACAGCCCCGCTTCGGGCATCAGCCAGGATAGACCTGAAAGAAACAGTGTTATTTCTTAGAATTTACCTTTTCAGGAATGAAGTGCTGGATTTCTCGGTTCAATCATTTCTGGCCGCTTGCAGCCAACGGAAGCATGAGCAATGAACCTGAGCCATTTCGGGTGGTTGGGAAGGAGATGGTGGGCAAGTCCTTGATCCCTTGATCCCGTACCAGCAGGTACAGAAGGGCTCTCTGCGGCAGATGCCGGAGCAGCTTGCCAGTTCCATCTCAGAGTTTTGCACTGGGAAAAGCAGCGTCCTACCTACACAAAGCTCAGCTCTGTTTTATGGGCTTTTTGACTGAACTCATTCACCCTGGTATCTCAGGAAACTCTCAGTAGAAAACACTTGCATGTTCAATTTTCAGATTATGCATAAAACAACTTAAATCTCCAAGGAAATTCTCATTGCTTAATACACACGTTAAATTCCCACGGATCACTGAGCTCAAGCAGTAAGAAATCTGATAAGCAAATAGACATTAAGAATCAGATATACAAATATATGTAAAGTCCAATTTGCCTACTGAAGGTAGCACAACCAAGTAAAAGAAAATCAAATAAGTAGCAAAAGCAGAAAAAAAAAAAATCCTCTCAAGTATTCGGTCAATTACTTTAAGCCTTCAAAAAAGGGGTTTGTCAATTCAAAACATTCATCTTACATGACAACACAGTCTAATCTACTGTCAACACTACTGTCATCCTCAAAAGAGAGTGGCAGGAGAGGGAAGATAACCTGTACTCTGGCCTCGCTGGGATACTGCGGCTCAGGGCTGAAGGAGGAGCAGGAACGGTTTCCAAGGAGAGGAACCGATTCAGCTCCTGAGGAAACATTTCTGAATTGTTTACCTTGCTTCCCTGCATCAATAATTCTTCTTCTACACCTTCCACAAGTCAGCCTTCACTGGCAATGCTGGAGGAGGCTGGTGAGGGAGGGTTTAATGAATGAAACTAAAGCAATCTGCTGGTTACATCGGCGGCGTTAACACCGATTGAATCAACAGCCCCCCTCTCTTCTCCGGAGCCGACTGCCCTGACCGATAGGCAAGCATCTCAAATGTGAGTCTCAATTGTAGGAAAAAATTAGCTACTCCATCTCTAATGAACAGTCTCTCTCTACACAACAATACCCTCCGCTCTACAAGCAATTAGCAAATCGAAGCGCTCTCTTTGTGGACCTGCATTAATTTACTCCTCAACATTGCACATTAAATAGCTCATAGGTACAGCACAGCACAGTAGTAGCAACAGCCAAAGCCATAAAATTAAACCTTCCTTCAAAGAGTCAGGGAAGTAAAATTATGCATGCTGCATAATGCAGGGAATAAATCAAAACAACCTTCATTTGGAAACATCATTTCAGTCTTATGCTTTCATCAAAAAACATGATTATCTTAACAGTCACATTAATACAGCGTTGGTACTTTACAAAGGAGAGAAGCGAGCAGCACGTTCACCACCTCAAATTAAAAAGAATCATTTTTATTCTTCCTCATCAGGGTGAAATACCCGAGAATACACACAGCTGCCTGTTTCACAGCTATAAATCCCAACTGCGGGTCCCCAGAAGGAAGGCCACTTGTTGGAAGGGGACAGCACCGCACAGGAGGGGAAGAGGGGGAGGTTCGGCCTGGCAGAGCTCTAACGCAGCTGCAAAACGCGGCATTTGTACAGCACGCCGAAGCCCAGGCCACCCCGAGCGGTATTTTATATACAACAGTTGTATGCAAATTCAAGTCAAGTGTGATGATTGGCAAATTTAGGTATAATGTTAATTAATAGCTATTTCAAATTAATTAACTTCTAAGATAAATTCTTGCCTCTCCACTTTGAGAAAGTTAATGCCACACAATTTAAATGTACAAGGATATATTTGCATCCAATCACACAAATATACAGCCTGATATGTTCTAACATGCCAAATAATTTCAGTCTCCTTGTGCTGGCTGCTCCCCGTTCCCCGGGTAATTTCACAGTAACTTATTTATCTGATCACTTACAAAAGAAGATAGAGGATGAAGCTTCTTGACTCGAGCTAGATGGCCTTAATGTGTGGCTAAAGTGCAATGTGACCTATAACAGAGTCCAAGCTAGCGTATCTTATCTGATGCCATAAGCTGAGGAAAAAGGAAAAAAAAAAAAAAAAGGCAGAACATTGCTACTTTCTATCAGATTCAGGAGACACAAGGAAAATACAGGGCATCAAAGCTGCAACTGAAATACAGAAGGAAATCCCAAAACGTGGCTGCACTCCCAGGACAATTCTGATAAGAAAAGCACTGATCGTGACACTTATAATTCAATCATAAATCTAAAATCATAGCTGTACACAGCAGGCTGATGAGTTACATGGAACAACAGGGGAGCACCAGGAGAACACTTTAAAGAGAAAGTTGCAATCACTAATTATCTCACACACAAGAATTTTTACAAGATTCTGGCTTGTAGGGAAAACAGGAGGAAAACTTTGCTTTCACAAAAGCCACAGCTTACTTATGGGGGTGGCAGAGACTGAGACAGAAGTAACTCATCCACCACTTGCAGTTAGACTTCAGTTTATTTGCATACTGTGATCCTGCATATTAAAATATTGTGAGAGCTGAAATGAAATTTTCATCAGTGTTCCATCTGAATTCTCACCCGTGGGATTCAACTTTCAACAGTTAATGCATGCATTCGCCTGTTTATCCTTTAAAGTTATATCTCCATTTATACGCTAGCCAATACCTCCCGCCTTCGGCCCATTAGCGCACCATTACTGCGGATCGGGAGCAGAGCGGTATTGTCTCAGCATCTCGGAAGTGCACTGTAAAATTACACTGGGTCATTTCTAATCCAAAATATTTTGATGCTCTGTAGATTAAATTACTGATCGTTCACAAAACTGCATCGGTTGAGAGCACAGTCAGGAAGACGGGTTACTATCAGACATTGCTAAACAATTTCCTTGCTGCTTTACAGATTCAATTTTGCTATTCTCAAGAAAGTTCTCCTGGTTATAAAATCCAATGCATACTCTTTATAAAGTGGGAAATCACAGCTACAAATAAACCCTGGTGTTGCCTCAAAAGCATCAAAACCACCATGTTAGCTGGACTGGCGGCGGCAGGGGGATCAGTCTGAGGCAAAGGTGAAGGGGAAAATTCCTCAACAATTTTTGAATGTGTTTCAGAAATTTATACACAGGGAAGCAACGCTCGCTCTGACCTGCTGAAAAGCTGCAACAGGCAAAACAGAGACCGGTACTTAACTGACAGAATTTATATTGTGTGGAGAGGCTTACAGCTCAATGAAAAGCATGTGTCTCAGGCCACAGCTGATGTGGTTTTCCATGTAATTTAATCCTTAATTTTACCCCAAGCAAGGACACAAAAGACAGAAAACTAAAATGCCTTAAGATGTGCCCACATCTCCAGGGACTGGTGCTGCTGGGCACCACAGCAAAGCGCAGCATGTGAGGACTGAAGGCTCTGTGCGGAGTGGTGAAGGGCGTTTTTCATCAAAAAAGCAAGAGCTGCTACTTTTCTGGAACCAGTTTCCTACTGGATGTGATGAGCGGCAGGGAAATGCCGCCCCCAAGTGAGAGACAAAAAGCAGCCGGTTACCAAAACGAAGGATGAATAAAGCAAAGGCTCTTGGGTGCTAAAGTAAAAAATGATACTGCAAATTGAAAAATTGCTGAAGTCATACTTATAATTACTAAAGATACAGGGAAAACATCTGCAAGATATGGGCTCCTGTCAACACGCTATCAAGATTTACTGGACAAAGAGATAATAACCAAACCTTCTTCTTGTTCTTACGTCTCAAGGACAGACCAATCTCTCTCCTTCTCTTTTAAGAGAGACAATCACCTAGTAATGTCAAGAATTCTTGACAGTAAGCTCATTATAATGAAATCACCCCAAGCTCTCACTGGTTAGGCTATGAGAAAGGAGTATAAACAAAGTCGCAGCAGAACAACTGATAAGAGGAAGATAGGATTTCAAGCTGAGATTGCCCACATCTTTATTCCTGGCAAGTCGCTTGACCTCGCTTAAAATAAGCTGCCTAGTTCTGTAGCAGAGACCTGGCTTTTGTTCTCACTCTGCCTACCGACTGCCGAGAGACCCAGGGCAAAGCACCAACCTCTCTGGAACTCCTTTTCCCCCTCCCTAATGTAAAGATAATACTTACTTTGTAAAATCATCCAAAAATCTTTGACCAGGGGGTAATCTCTGAGCACAAGTTGCCAAAATTGACACACAGTGCACCAGGTGGGCCAGTAAAAGGCTCAATCACCACAGAAAGCGCAGAGCACCTCCACGTTCAGAGGTGGTGGTAACCCAACCTCCCTGATCCTTGAAGCAAAGGTGACCTTCCCAAATGCAGTAAAACGTAAAACTTGGGAAAAAGATTCTGAACTTCTCAAAATCTATTCCATCAACACTGTTCACATAATCTCCCAGGCAGATGCTGTCAGGTAAGGAACACAGTACTGAAGCAAATCAGGGAGATGGCAAAATGCAGAATGTTCCGTTCAGGAAAGGATGAGTCCCTGGAGATCAGACAGCCCTGTGCCAGACTGAAACACACACGAAGAAAGCCGGTGGGTGCAGGTAGGTGGGAAAATAAGGGGCGCAGGTATTACTGGATTTTTCACATGACAAAAAAGCACCAGATTTGCAAAAATATCTCAAAACAAGAGCAAGCTTTTGTTGTTTTACTCTCTGAGCCCCAGCCGAGGTTGAGGCGAGATTGAGGGGCAACAGCTGAGCGACTTCTCTCTCCTCCTGCTTTTCCTTGATGTTTTTGTTCAACAACTTGTGCTAAGACAGAGCACAGAGACCGAAAGACTGGCACAGCTCTGCTGGGAATAATACGCTTTTGCGATAGGTCTCCTTCCCTCCATCCTAATCAAATGGTGCCGCAGCCCCTGGGGAGAGAATACATTGCCAAACAAAAAAAAAAATATGAGTTTACAGCTGCTTCTTCAACAGCAAAGAGCAGCCTGACGGATGAAACTCTGCCAAGCCAATTGCTTCGAGGGTGATGCAGTCGGCCGGTACAGCACCTCCTGGACACACACGAGTGACTGCCGGATGCTGATGGACTCTCCAAAGGAGTCATTCCCCATCACTGGAACACCCATCAGAGAAGCCTCTGCCACTAATATTCTCTTTGCGGGCTCGGAAATATTCCTGCCTCAGAAAAGCAGCTGAGTGTGCAGCCGTAGCAGGGAGCCCCTTCTCTTTTGCTGCTCCCTAGCAAAATTTTAACCCAAGCGCAGAAAGATAACATGGCATAAAATCTGTCTGTTGAGGAATGACCACAAATCTCATGCCAGGAGTAAAATAGATCGTTAAGATATTAGTGCAACTAAAAACATTAAGAAAGCATCAGCTCATTCCACAGGGAAACAGCAAAAAGGGAAGGGAATATAAATCATTTGAAGGACACCAAAAAGAATTAATTTTACTGTGCTGTGATCAAATCTCTAAAGTCAAAATGAAAGGATACCAGCACCAGATTCTGAAACAAATGCAGTACCTTTGGGAATCTGGTTATTCATCACTATTTAAGTGATCTGAAAACTGGTACTGTAAGTGATTCTGGGATCCAGCGAGCATGATGTTTTTTTCAGGTGATATTAACCCTTCCTGAACTGGGAAGCAGTGCTAGAGACTGCAAGCAGAAGACACAGCAGCTAACGGGAACAGAATCCCGTGCTATTAGATGTAATGATGAAGCTGGTTGAGGAAGAGGGGAGTAAATGTTTGTGCATTTAATTTTCTGGCAAAATTTTAACTCTAGCAATAATTTTTTTTTTGTCTCCTTTGGATTATCAGAGGAATGAGTTCAGGCTCCAAAAGCCCTATCTTGATGAAAGCAAACATTAACACTCATCCAAGGGATTCTCAAAAACTAAAAGCAGTGACAATAGGACACCCAGCAACTCTACCAAATCGTGAACTTTTCTGCCCCACCTCCCAATGCATTTTTTCCAGTACCACCTCCCTGGATCCAGGTTCTCCCCTTGTCAGTTGCCTCCAACTAGGTTTGATAGCCGGAGAGAAAGAAACGACATTTAGTTGATGAAGTGTGTAAATCAGCCAACAAAAATATTCACTCTTATCCATTCATCAGAAAAAAAAATGGTGGAATTACATCTCTACCTAAAAAAGCCCTTCTAATTTCAGCCCAATGAGTCAGCACTGCTGCATCTCATCGCTAAGAATGATTCATTGTCACTGCACTTCTCAAAGTCAAGAATAAGGGTATTCACCCCAATCCACTGTCATCTCATAACCACTCTGGATCCAGGCACTGTGTTTGCATAAAGTACTGTTATCAAGATTTATATGAGTGTGTCACTTCTAATTTAAAGGTATAAAGAGCTATCATCAGTCTACCAACCATAAAGCAACATTTTATTTTCAGTGGGCTGACAGCTGAATATCTGGGAAATATTCTTTCTTGCCAAGAAGGAGGGTTGCAATGCTTCTGAAGATATGGGTGGATGGCTGGTATGTTTGGAGAGATACACTAATACTTGGTTAAGAGTTAAAAGCAGTTTTCCAGGGGAGTTATAATTTGAATAGAAATTCAGACAAAAGCAGTATAGACGGAAACCCTCTGCCCCAAAAGGAAGCAGGAGTGAGGAAGAGGGTTTTGTGCACAGATTAGACCCCAGCCAGAAGATCTGTAGCTGAATACTGGAATATTGGAAGCTAAACAGCAGCAGAGCTGTGGTTTTCTTTTTATACAACTCTCCTAATACCACAGTTGCTTTAGTTCAAATAACTACTGAACAGCTCATACTGACCTTAGCACCCCTGAGTACGCCATGGTAGCACCTTCCTCTAAGCTGCCCAAGGCTGTGTGGCGGCTGGTGATACGTGGTGGTAGCTCAGAAAAGATGTATTTAACGATATATGTGCTATGAGCCCCGAACCTAGCTATACATCACTGCTGTCCACACAAACAGGCTCCCAAGAGGAGCCCTCGGGCCTGTCGGCACACTTCCCAGCACAACTGCTGTGAGCCAGCCGGCAATTCCCATTAGAGAAGTGAAGACCCATGTTTAAATCAAACATTTTTTTTCCTTCTGATTTGATTTTAATCTAGTTTGGATTCTTATCCTGGTTCTCTGCACAGGTTGTGGCAGCTCAAATAAAGGTCAAGGAGAGCTTTAAGCCAGCACTGGCCTTGGCTTGTGAAATTACAGCCAGCGTGTTTTTGGCATCCAGCAGAACAGTGGGTAACAGTGCCTAAGCCTCAGAGGGTCTCCAACAAATTTGAAACACTCTTGGAAGTTGCTAGGTAACAACGTTCACCTCCTGACCAAGACTGTGCCATGTTTGCTCTCACGAAGTAACGCTCGCACTGCCCTTGCTCCTGCCCTGGGAACACATTTGCTGAGGACCTGTCTCCTCTGCTGCCAGAGTACTTCCAGTCTCTAGGCCGGGTGTGTAGTTGGATTTTGCTCAACAAAGCAAACATTACATTTTTAAATATAGTTATTATAATTAGCAGAAGCTTGTTGCTCAATTCCCCTTCCAGACGGGGATTTCCAAATGCCACAGCGTGCTTAGCACAGCTGATCTGCACCGACGGCTGCTCTAAACGCCGCTGACCTAAGAGGGTCCAGAGCAAAGAATCAAGTCCTGCCACGGGAGGTGAGATAAAAAAAATAAATAGGATAACTGTCCTCCTTCATCCTGTGCCTTCATTTTCTTGCAGTATCTGTACAGCACTGTGAGCAAGGCGAATTTAGCAGAGAGACTCTCCTCTTCAATGCAGAAGGTATATTCACACTCGAGGCCAGGCAGGAATTTCTCTTGGAATTTTAGATCTGTTCTCTGGATAAGCCACAGAGATGACTGCCTTGTCCTGGTTGTCCTGCCAGGGTATCACTGCATCAAACCAAAGCGCAGTATGGGGGGAACAAAAAGGGAAAAAAACCCAACTAGTACAGCTGCTGGCTGCTAAAACCATGCTGCAGAGGCCCTGGTAAATGCAGAGAGGCAGTTTAAAACAGTATTTCCTTTCTAAATCTGTTTTGGAAAAGCAAAAACAACTTTGGTCCTTACTAGTAATATGTGGCATTAAAAACAAATTGCAAAGTATCTTTTCCCAATCTTTTCCCACAACAAAGAGCTCCTACCCTTGAAGGTGAATGCCAATACATTTCCATGTATTGCATAAATTAGTGGCTTCCAGCCTCCCTGAAGACAACTTCAAGAACCCTGGCAGCTCTCCACACCTCAGCACGTCCCATGGAACCAGCAAAAGCTGAGATGAGTTTATTAACGCAGGTCTCATGCTCCATCTCACCTGTGGTGTACTTGTGTCTCACCCACAATTCCCACCTTGCTCTTCAGGATGTGCCAGCGTAAACCTCCTCCACCTCCACCTCCAATGCCCCATGAAGAACTAAACAGGATTAACACCAACCCAGCTCAACAAAGGGAGAAACCAAAGCACAAAGATCATGCGTCCTTTGCAAGGCCACCGAGGCAGTCACAATTTACAATATTATACCTCATCCGTTTTTATGCCTCATCTACAAACAGACTAGGATTTAGAGGCAGGATTTGCCTGAAGTTGTAGGAAAGAATAAAAGAAAATTTTAAAAAGGAGACGTTAACAGTACCTCTTATCCAAAGACATTACTTACATTGAAAAGGTAAAAAAATCCTCCAAGATGACAATTGGAAGGGAAAAAACATTTGTAAAATACATTTTTACCACTCTCAAAATCAAACATCCTTGCACAACATGGTCATGCTCCTGTAATCTCCTTGAAAAGGAGCAAAACTTTTCTACTTTTATTTGAGAATTCATTCAAAATAAACAATTCCAAATGGAATTTCAGCACACTGTAGAGGCTCCAGCAAAAATCATAAAAAAAGCAAGCAAACTAAAAAGATTCTCTCTTGGCACGCTCTTGAAAGAAGGATTCACCACATTTCTAACTGACTGCCACTGTGCCTTAAATGAATTATCTATAAATAGGAAACAAATGCAAAGCAAGCACTTGAAGGAAATAGCAAGATTTTTTTTTTCTTTGTTTTCTCTTGTTATTGCTTAATGGTTTGTGGGAAGGAGGTGGCTAACAAGGTAGAAGAAACATGGTAAAAATAGAAAGAAACAGAAAAGGAGGGGGCGTGGGAAGGAGGGATAACAAGACATGAAGACATGCAAATGCATGAAGTGCACAAATTCATTTTTGCCTCTCGTTTTCCAGAGGGCTGAAGGACAAGGGATGGGAGAATGCAGTCGGCACCATTTAGTAACTATGCCACGTTTGAGGTGAGCAGGGACAGAGAGACAGAGGCACCAGAGGCAGCACCTATCATGTACCAAACACAACACCCAACCCCAAGGCTGGCTTTGTGCAGTTCACTCCAAAACAGCGCTCAGGCTTGACATTACGATGGAACCACTTTCCACAGGCAAACTCAAGCTGGTACTTAAACCATGAGTATACACGAAAAACATGCTTGGGACTTAAGACCGAGGATGCCCCAAAGATCCTCACATACCCTCAACCTGATGAAGGCTTTTATGTTATCAGTAAAGTCTCACCTGAAAACTCAAGCTCCTGTGAGGCATCTCAGACTAATTTCTAGTCTTTTCTACACGTCAGATTCAATATACTATTAAGTGCAGTCATTAAAGTAAAGCACTCAAAGTGTTCGTGCAGCCATCCTGCGGTAAGAGCCATCCAAAATAGGAGTGGACTCAAAACTATTAAAGTTAAGCAGCCATCCATATCATAAGAAAAGTGAAAATATTCATGTCAGCGAACAACAGAGCTGGGAGAGTATGAGTCATTCCCAGAGAAGATGTAGTTTCTGAAAAGCGTTTACAGGAAAATTTCTAATAAATTCAATTTTATAATATCAATTAATTGTTTCTCAAAATAACTGGGATTTTTATTTCACAGCTCTTGCTGCAACGTGTCTGCTCACTCTTCTCTCTCCCACAGCAAGTCTGACTGCTCACAACATCCCCACTCTCCAGCTTGTTGCATTCATCAAAAGAGCCAACTTTTTAATTACTCCTCTTAATCCTATGCTCCTTCTTTCAAGTCTGAAGGGGTCTCTCACAGAATCCAAGGTGCAGAAAACTTTTTGGTTTCTCTTTCCAAGGAGTCTGGCTAGCCTTAAGGTCCTTCACTGCTCCTGTAAAGTCCTCCCTGTGGCAGATCCTGCCCGGCACGTGGAGTTTGCCCGCGAGCAGCCCAGGACCTGGTCACAGCCTTCTCCTCTGTGGGGATGGAGCCTCGTCCCACGCCAGCTCTGCACAGATTGACAGCTTTCTCAATGTTAAATTATTTCCTTTTATAGGGAGGAGGAGAACGCAATCAAAATGGCCTGTAATTCAAACTTTTAAACTCCATTAGTTAATATCTTCTCTTACCTAAAAAAAAAGGTTTAGAAAGGGTATGCGGGGGGCGGGGAGGGGGGATAGGGAGTGACAGGAACAGAGCAAGTAAACAAACCATCCTCGCCCAGCACAGGCGTAATTGTATTCTGTGTTTGCCAGCCATCAGTTTAATTTTCATTGTAAAAACTTGCAGGAGAGTTACTGTGAGGACAAAGTGCTGGATTAATCAACCTGGGGCCGAAGTCCTTTGTTTATCCATAAAATAGACAGAACAGAAGGAACAGAAGTGCGTATTTCCTCACATCGCCCTATCAGTGCTTCTCAATTTTGGGCTGAAAGGATTAACTCCAGAGGGAGCACCGCAATTTTATCTTAGACATGGTCCATTCATTCCTTGGCCCTTCTGCTGAGACTGCCAACAAAGATGCCAGGCAGGATGATATTTTTGAGATGTGAGTGTTTATCTTCTGTGAGTGAACCAAATAGCAACTCATTTCAGGAAAGCGATCCAGCAACTCACAATTGCTTCTCGCTCTAGCAAATGCAGACTGACAAGGCAAGAGGTGAAACAGCTTGATGGTCCCATTAGAAACCTTTGAGTTGCCTTGCACCTGAATGCCTGTCTAGCAAAGCCCTGCTATAGAAACATAAAAGATCTCCATTTGGCAAGGAAAGGAAAGAAGTCAGAACATATGCCAAGATAATCTCAGTTATTAGCTCCCACCACAAAGGTACAAGATGTATTAAATTGCTTCTCCGTCGCGCACAGCATGGGAGCTCCATTTGAGGAGCGTGCAGGCGCGCTGGTGGATGGGCGCAACAAGGGATGCGGTGAACGCACACAGCTGATGCTGCAGGCAGAATTAAATCAGGCAACAGAGCCAGAGGAAGGCAACACGGAGCATGACAGACAGCTCCCTTCTGTAAATACTTGCAAGTAAGAATTGCGAACGTTTTTTTTTTTAACCTTCTGTTCACACTTAAATTTTCTTTCTTCTTAATGAAGCACAAAAACAGCTATGATGATCCACTATTGCCTAAAAGTGCCTGACTTTAGGGCAATACCAGTTTGCTTGTCTAGGCTGGTACACGCCAAAATGGTGATTCACTCTTCATGGAAGAGGCCATAGAGGAAGGGTATAGAAAATGTACATTTGTTGTAGGAGTGGACGTATTTCTGCCATGCAGCAGCTCCCAGATTTTCATGCAGACTTGAGCGTGACCTTTTCCCTCTCTCAATCCCCTTTGCTGTTCAGAAATAAGAACAAGTAGAATCCAAAGAGCAAGTGGAATGCAACAGAAACTAATATCCGTAATAATTACAGTAATGTGTAAAGTGTTGATGGGCTGCAGAAATCAGACACAATGAATTTGGGTCTTGCCTGGCCTAAATAAAAAGGTGCTCATTATCTTGAGAGGAAATGCCACTTATGAACGATAAGGTCACGCTGCACTGTGAAGATAAATGTCATCTCTCTATATAGCTGCAACAGTCTCACCTACTGTCTTGAGAAACATACGTAAACAGCAAAGCAATAAAAAGCCTGGAAAATTAGCCTGGAGTACTATGTTTTTTGAAGAGCCCAAACTTAGTTACCTAGAGTTCTTTGGATACATGAACATGCACCAGGAACATGTATGTATGTATATACATGTATTTACATTGTGCTTTTTGGTAGTCATAATAAATTAAAAAAATTAACTAACACTTTCAAACAAGCTTGGATATGTTCGGTATCATGTATATTGAAAGAATTTAAGACGAATCGTGTATTTTATACTGTTATAAACATCCACAGGAATTACCTATGTCTGGAGAGGTATCTCCACACTCATCACAAGCCCCCGGGCAGCCTCTGCACAGCACAATGAGGAACTATTTATTTAAATAAATACCACACACAATGCTAACAACTTCTCTCTTTTCAGCAGCTCTGTGTGCTGCCATGCTGCAGCTGAGATACACTTCAGCACGCTCAGATGAGCTCTGAGCAAACGGCAGACACAGAGCCATCTCCATCTAGTAAGAACAGCAGTGTTGGAGCCCTGGGTACCTCCAGACAAGGCTCTTCAAACGAGGGGCATCTCCCCGCAGTGCTCTGCACCGGGCGCTCCTGCCCTTTCGTACTCACACGTGCGGAAGGCAAAGAACACGTGAACATGGTTTAGCCACTGCTTGAACGTTCCCACCTAGAGAAACATGGGTTTGTCACCACCGTCACGCAGACATCAATCCTGGCTGTCCATAACACCTTTCTTCATACAAAAGGTCACACAGAATGCTTCAGAAATCAGCAACTTATTTTGCTAGGTGTAACTAGATCCACAGAGGTCAAAGGAGCACACACTTCATCTGAATACCTGAGATATCG